>VKOC01000001.1:38527107-38543246 GCA_009364415.1 Spea multiplicata
ACCTGCGACAAGAAGCACTTTTGTAGGGTTTGACAACATGCATGAGAACATAAACTTGGAGCCGGTAGGTAATTGCAGAGCAGTAGAACATTGTCACTTTAGACTAAGACTATACATTACTGGAACGTGAAGCCAAATCTATTTTACGCAAACGAATGCGACAGGAGGGCCGTATAACTTACATATGACGTACACAACTTCCCAGCTTAGCTACTAGGACCAACTGGAGACCATCAGGATTTCAACCAATCTTTCCCACTCACTGTACTTTAGGCCACACAGAGAGGAGCTTAGAATGCTACTCTATGTCCCAAGACCAAAAACTTCTTACTAGCCAGCAACAAGCACAACAGCCCCAGTAGAATAATGGGACAGGAAAGTGACAAGTTTCAGCTACCAACCGAGTTTAAAAAACAAAACAAAAGTGTACAAGTAAATGTTCTGGCTGCCAAATACCTTTATTTGTCGCCCTCTGAAAAGAGACTCGTCTAGTGCCATCGATGTTCGGACAGATTCCTTGTCTGAGAATTCAATATATGCAAACCTAGAAAGAAAAACCAGACTCATCTTATAGGTATATTGGGTGTTATATATGGGTTACACACGGCCCACTTCATCTCATTCATTTACTTTTCTATTCAACCCGTGGTGATAAGATAAATTCTTCCCAACAGATGAGCATAGTCCAAACAATGCATACCCCTTTGGATGACCTGTATACTTGTCACACAAAATGGTCACCCTATTCACAGAGCCACAGCCATGGAAATGAGCCTCAAGCTCTTCAGCAGTCGCCCCGTAGTCAACCTGTGCGTAAGAGAAAAGGTTAGACAAGGGAAACACCAATTTATCGAACAGAACTTAAGGTTTAAGTAAATGGTATGTAAAATGATAGTTAACTGTCCCATGAATAATTAAGAGTAATGTGAAAAAAAACTGAAGGGGAAAAAAAGCTCCCGCCAATTCTAGTAGTAATATATATATATTTATATTACAACCAGACTCCGTACACTGCCTGTGGTATACACAGTCTATGGAGATGGTAACTTAACTGGACCAAGAGCTTAATTGCTCACACAGCTCAGTGTGGTGTTTGCACAGGTAAAGCCAGCCAAAAATATCACAAGACTAACAATGGCAGCCATCAGGTCGGCAGATAAAAGAACCCAAGACAAAACATACCAGTGTTTATTCAATGCAGACATCACCTTTAAACTGGTAAACATAGATGTTAAGACAAACATGCACCAAGAAACAGATTAGAACGCGGACTCACATTCCCAACGTATATGGAACGAGCATCAGCTTCCATTTTTTCTTCCACAGACATGATGACCCGGTCCAGCTGCAGGAGGTAAAGCAAAGGTACTATGTTTAAAAGGTCCAGATGTGTTCTAACAGGATGTTTAAACGGGACGCACCGTCTGTGCTTGAATATTCACTTTGAAAACACATGTATATATACCACGTTCATTCTGAAAAAGGATTTAACCGACAGCCGACTCTGGCGCTCCTGGTGCAGACAGACATTCTTCCCAGATATCTCAGCAAACACAATCATTAATTCAGACGGTAAGCTTGTTCAGGCATGGTCCTCCTTGCTTGGCTTCTATATACTCCCGTTATACTCTGCCTGTCATTTCCAGTATATTCATTGTACAGCGCTATAGAATATGATGGCGCTATACAAACCAATACTATTGTACTACAGTAAATACCATAAGTACTAACGTCAAAGCAGTGAAAAGCGTGAAATGATAGGTTACTCAACATATGCCTGTAGCGGGGGCTCGTAATGGGTCATGCAGGACACATTAGAACGTTCACGGATTTTAGGAGTATCAATTACAGTGAGCGGAAGCACTGCAGAGGAAAACCAATATATTGTGTGGCCAATGGTAGCCGCTAGCCACCATAGCCTGTACAAACAAATAGAGGCACGAGTGTAAGATTAGTCCACCAGAACACAGAGCAAAAGGCTTTATGAACACCTAAGCAAGATGATAAAGGGAATAACGTAATATTGGCTTTTAAAAGAGTGGCAAGAGCAGAATGAATGGGGTACTGCCAAGGATTCTCTGCACTATGACCCCCGCAAAACGTATTACTATCACTCTCGTACCAGCCACATATATGCAATGCTTCATACAAACATGCCAGTCCCGACACGCTGATATGAGTGTGGCACAAGGAGGAAAAGGGCCTTACGTGTTTGCTTACAATCAAGAGCTAGTGTAATGATAGCACACCAGGTGAAAATGGCATCTACTAGGCCTGTGAAGCTTAAATGGGATATACAGTACATTATATACATGTACACTTCTTATACACATACAATGGAGTTAGAAGCTACAGAGAAGACGCTGGTGCATGTCCCAAATATACGGGGGCAGCACAAGAGTCCTGTAAATGAAACAATGACACTAACCGTTGCCAGGCGGGGGGCTCATGTTCATCTGTTTCTCAACTTCATTCTGTAACTCCTTCAGCTTCTCTGCCTCTTCCTCCATTTCCCGCACGCGAGCCTTGATGGCCTCCAGCTCCTACGAGGAGATCAGAAATACAAAAATTCAACTATCTTCCTCCTAGTCTTGTAAGCCACGGGAGATCCAGTCTACTCGGATATTAACGGCCAAGATTTAGAAATAACCAAACACCGCATCATCGCTTTCATTTTTCCTGTGAATTTTGCAGAATTGCTCTAGTGCGTTTACCCCTCTCCCCACCCGAGTTAAATGACCCGGCGCAGATGTGTTCAGCAGCAGATATACTCTGACCTCAACGAGAGCCAATCAGCAGCAAACTGCAGGACCAGGAGGAGGGTAACTACAGCACCTTCTACGCCAGGTAAGTACCCCCAGAGTGCTTTAATGTGCATTTTCCTACAGAACGGACGCTAATGCGTCCTTTTAACAGATAAATACACAATCCAATCCTATACGAATGCAGCGATGTGCACCTTAACACCTCTATACCCCATCACATGCTCCAGCCAGGAGATGCATTGACCCAAACACATCCCTCGACACGCAATACACTGCCCAGGTACCCCGGCTTCAGCGATGAACGCAGGGGATGGGGGATCTAATCATTTTCTCCCGCCGTGTGACTGAGCGGTAGGTGTCCTTATTGATATCATTAGGAACACTTTCCTGCCACCAACTGCTTTCATAAGGCAGCCAATGGTGACAAACCCCAGACTATGGAGGGACAGTCTGCCGCAGGTTCTATAAACGAATGCATTCGAACGTACTTACAAAGCATTCATTGTTCGGGGCGCTGCCTGGGAAACTGGAGTGTCCCTTTAAACAAAAACATCCGCTCACCTGTAAGGCCTATACGATGGCCTATGGCACATGGCTGCATAACCCCACAGTATGCTGTACCGCCAATGTATTATATCAGACTCAAGTGCCTTAAGTAAAGCAGCCGGTGGCCATTTTTACTGTGGTAAAGCACACCCACGTTAAAGAACTCATCCGCACAGAGATATGGGGCGGCCAGGCCTTCCCTCCGAGCATTTCAGGGCCGCTTGAAAGCACCGCATTACCTCAGGATCCACACCATGCGCTTTCCGTACTTCCCATCACTCAGTGCAAGATAACCCACCCACCGCCATCTTCACCTCCCTAAAGAAAAAAAATCCCTGACACTACTACACATCGTGTGCGCATGTCCTCACCGGATCCTCGATGGCCGGATCCCCACTGATCTCGCCAGGCTCTTCTTCCTCTAGCTCCTCTTCTTCAAGTTCCTCCAATCCTCCGCCCGTGGCACTGCCAGTGGAGCTGCGGCCACCCGGTCTTCTACCGGCAGCACCTCGACTCGCGTTCCTTCGATTCCTTCTACCAGAACCCAGCAACTCGAGATCAAGATCCAATCCTCCTCGGCCCATAGGATCATCCTCGCCCGGTTCCTGCACCACTCCGGTCGAACCAGCGCCGCCACGCAGCCCATTCTCGTAGTCAGTCCCACGCAGAGATGCTGCTGAGGACACCGCCGCCATCTTAAACAAGCCTTGAACGCAGAGCGCTGGGACCCACCCTTATAACAGTCCGCAGCCTGAGAATGGCTCTTGTTTATGTCACTCAAGGCAGGGTAGCAGGCAGTTGGCTGAGTAGAATTTTATTGTTTCCTCGGGCGCCAGGGAGAAGACCCACCCATCCGGTTAGAGGGGATTGGTCCTTACGGAAAGCTGGGGCGGGCCAGCAAATAGCGTCAACATGTGTGTTCTGCGGCCTGACGTGTTTTTTCCTATACAACTCCAAATAGCTGAGGCAGGCGCTAAAGATCCTGTGTCCAGGTCCCTATTGACCCTGTACCCGTCCTCCCTTTACCGTAGCTCAGAATGTTATCAGTGTATCTCAATGTTCTACCCCCAAAAATCCATAATAATGCGCAGAGAGACAGCTGTGAATCAGTTTATAAATGAAATAGTATATATAATATAAATATTACTATCTTATACTATATATATTTAATAACTTTATAGACATGAATAATCAAAAAGTCACTATTTACTACTTCACAGTAAGAAAACAAGCCTTCTCATTGTCCTTGACCGTGAAGCTTTGCTCTAAATTGAAACTAATCTGAGGAGATCAATGGACTCGTGGAAGTCCAAATGGAAACAAAATTATTTTCCCCTTGATGCGGTTTTACCGTTCGATAATTGCTGCACTCCTGGCAGGAAGCCCAGGAATGGTAGCCTTCTCTATTAGCTAAATCCCCAGATAGGATAAAAAAAAAACATTGCAACCTGCATCCTAGAAATATAAAATCTCCACAACACGACATGAGATTAATATGCGTTTTTTTTAGTCTTCAAAATTTCAAACCCATATACACAGAGATGAGCTTCCCGCCACCAATCCATCATATTGTGCAGCACATTGATTAATACATTATATTACAGGACCGGCAGCAGGAGCTAAACTTTTGGCTTCAATGAAAAAGTGTGTTTTAAGGGATTTTTTGAAGGCCTTGGGGAGAATCAGGTAACATGGTGTTGGGTATTCCAAAGGGCATTCCAAACTATCATTAGATAGAGGAACTGGAAAGGTGTGTACTTGTAGAAGTGAGGGGATTTAGGTAGGAGAGCTGCGATGAAGAGCTTTGTAGGCACAAGTTAGCATTGCAAAGAAAAAAAAAAGATGAGCATGAATCAATTAGTGACACTATGAAGAAAGGAGAGATCGGTAAAGGAAATGTAGATCTGAGTTTCATCTGCATACAGGAGGCAGCGTAAAGCGAAGTAGAAGGTGTCTTGGAACCGAGCGGTGGTGTAAACCAACAGAGACGAAGGGACTGATGGAGTGAACACGGGGCATGTGAACTAGGAAAAGAACATTGTCTCAGAGAACACGAATGTGAAGGATTTTAGGAGGAGAGGGTCCTACGTGGTCCCAAAAGCAGCATAAAGGTCCAAAAGTATTAGCAAAACAGTAGTGACTTTTGGATTTAGCATTAAGTAAATAATAGGTCACTTTAACAAGAGTGGCCTCAGAGTAGAAGAGCAGAAACCAGATTGAAGACGGCCAAGTAAAGGCCTACAGTCATGAATGTTGAAAAATTGAGTATATACATGCTGGTTAAGAAGCTTGGAGGGAGTAGCGAGATGGGGTAGTCCATGACCTGTTTGTTTTTAAGATGGGAGTTATGGCAGCTTGACTGAAGGAGGGTGGGAAGGATTACATGATTGTTACTGTAGGTACAAGAGTGGACAAGAGAGACTAGGTAAAATAAAAGTAGATTGGGCTTCTTTTTCACACCATGTAATATAAACAATACCATTGTAACAGGCAACTACCAAAGCGAGCTGACTGAAATAGATATAATGCTAAAGCACAGATATATTACATGGCTTATCACTACGTGTAACCCATATACCCCAAAAGAAGAAATCAAGGAAAAGCTCCCCAAACATGGTGAAAAGGGATCCTGCACTGGGTCACAGGTAGTGTTATAATATCTGCCTTCTAACACAATATTTCACTATATGTAGTCACCCCAAAATTAGGAACTTGCAGAGCCACCATGAGAAAAGTTCTGATCCATTACCAACCAGCTTAAGCCGAAGCTACACCCTGTCACAATCGATCATTTTAACATCCCAAGGTGCTTTCCACTTTAAAGAAAACCCATCCCCTTTTCCCTATGTAAAACTATAGGTATTTTAATTTATTGTGTGTATTATAAATATACCCACAGCGTTGTTTTTAGCTGGCCAGGAGTTTATTACTACATTTCTTATCTTCATTATATATGATGATTATATACAATATAAATATATGTAATATAATATATATGTCACCAATATACTTATTTATTTATATAGTTCCAACAATTTACACAGCGCTTCTTACAATGCATCTATTCAAGGGGTATGAGAAGGCTAGAATTAGAAACCAATACATTAGGTGGAGAGAGCCCTGCTGGCAAGTTTATAATCTACGGAATAGGGTGACAAACATAAGACACAGAGGGTGCGAGGTAGTGTGGTGGTTGTATCAATGACAAGGAAAGCAGCTAAGATGGTATGCTTCTCTGAAGAAGTGAGTTTTGAGATGTTTCTTTAATGTTGGGAGGCAGGGTGAATGCTGAAGGTTCAGTGGAAGTTTATTTCAGAGATATGGGGCAGCCCGAGTGAAATCTTGTAGACGGGAGAAGGAAGAGGTGATAAGCGAGGAGGAGAGCCTTAGCCCATGGGAAGAACGTAGGGATCGAGTAGGAGAGTATTTTCTTATGAGGGCAGAAATGTATGGAGGAGCAGTGTTATGGAGGGCTTTATATATTCGTACAAGGATATTACATTTAATTCTAAAGGTAATAGGCAGCCAGTGGAGGGTTTCACAGACTGGGGAAGCAGAAGAGGAGCGGCGTGCAAGGAAGATAAGCCTTGCAGCAGCAGCATTTAGGATAGACTGTAGAGGACAGAGAAGAGACAGTGGAATACCAACCAGAAGAGTGTTGCAGTATTCAAGACGGGAAATGATAAGTGAATGAACCAGAACCAGTAAGGCCTGGTAAGCAGGAGAGGTCTGGTTGGCAGGAGAGATAGTCGTGTTGTTAATGGTAATAGAGTGTTTACCTCAGATGTGTCTAAAATTTGCTAGACAAATTAATTATTAATTATCTTTTTTTTCTTTCAGTGGTCACATTCTAGAATCATATCTGAGTTCACACAAATAGATCACAAACTATGCACTTTCCTCCACCATTAAAAGCCAAGGTCTGACGATAAAAGGCAATGCATAAAAACACAATGTTTCCCCAACATAAATGCAAAAAAATAAAGCAAAGAATTTGCTATATATATATATATATATTTTATTGTATTAAAAGTCAACTGCAGTACAAAAATAAAGTTGTATAATGAATGATAGGGTTAACCAAGCAGGCAATAATGCACAGAACTCTGGCATTGTGGGGCAGCCAGTTATAAATCCCTGTAGAGGAATACTGCAAGCAGGACACAAATGGGAGCGGGTCGGTTAGGAAGATTTTTTTTTTTCTTGGTGACATAGGGTTACATCAGCGGGAAAGACATTTACAACATAATACAACATCATTAAAACAAATACTATATATATAATATAGACCTTTTCATACACAACGATAAGACTGTAAAAGAGCAGAATTGCCACCATTAGCTACAGGACAACCTGGTCATGGTCGCCTATTATCAGCTCTCCCTTTTCATGGCTACGTGCATTATAACTGGCTTACCCTCATCCACCTCTCATTGTGCAGACGACTTCGTGTCTACACCGAACCCTTCATCCTTTACTTATACATTTACTCTTAAATTCAAGTTCCAAAAGAAAATCGATGCCACATTTTTAAACAGTGTGTTTCATTTATTCAGCCCCACGTATCTGCGAGCAAGTCATCATTGGTGAGATAAAATAAATATATGGAGATATGACACCCCCTTTAAATCCCCGTTCTGGTCCTCTTATTTGAAAGCATTGTTTTAGCTAAGGCTTCAGAAGCTGTAATTATATTGATCATATACGCACACACGTACATACATGCACACATACATACATAGAGTCTGTTGTAAAATTATTGTAGTGTCTTGAGAAGTGTTTAAACAAATGTATGTCTGCAGTAAGGGTATATACCCAGGCCAGAAACATATACTTGAATTCATCAAAATTGTTGGCTTTGGCCATTTACCATTGGAATTGATAAAATATGGAGCCTACATACACTTGTTTCACCGACCAATCATCAAATTAGGTAAACAATATTTGGCAGAAATTGTGCAAGTTTTAATACATTTATTTAAAAAGAGCCAATTTGGTTTGTAAGCTTGGCAAATTGCTTCACACCACTGTCCAAAATGTTAAAAACAATGCATTTTTGGACCTTACAAAAAAAGATTTAAAAAGACTTATTTTAAATAAACCCCACTGTGTGTATGTAGAATTATTTGCCTTTTTAAATAAATGATTTCACGTTTTCTAATAGCTATATATGCATTAAGTATCTTCATAATACACCATTATGTGATTACCTTGGGTGTTTTAATGCGAAGCCGGGTCTTAAACCAGGGAAGTTTTGCAAGGGTTTAGAGTAATATGTTGAGTAATTATATATAGGTCACACTCAAAATAATGAAAATGCCTTCCACTTAATTTATAGGAGATGCAAGGAGTGAATTTGAAAGTAACTTCCTATTAACTATGTCCTGAGTTCCCCCTGGTTCAGTCACAGAACCCATATTTTCATTAAAAAGAATAGAGGCACCTCATCTGAACCTTCTCGTTGAATAGTGACCATCACTAGGTGTTTACACCGGAGCCATAGCATCCTAACTTAGCACCACAATCTAGGGTACAGAAAAAAGCGAAGATTACTCGACGAATAATTCTCCGCAGAGCCTTCGTATTGCAAAGGAACAGCAGGGTGGTCTTTGTGATTAGTCTGCTAAGTAGGGACAAGGCACATAACCGCTATGGATCAGTGTGAAAAACCTAGGCCGATTAAGAAATGTACAATCTAAAGGCACAATCTTACTTTAGGAAGTCTATCGACTTATAGTTGCCTTATTTAATAATTGACTAAAAACTTGGTAAAATCTGAGCTTTTCAGTGTTCCTTCTCAACGATGCATCGTGAAGGTCCAGCCACAGTGCACTTCTCCTGCATGAAAGGCTAAACTACAACTGTGCAGTGAATAGACCACATCCACCAAGCCAGCTGCAGCTAAAGTATTAGTGAATAAACCTAAAGGGAGTTAAAATACAGAAAATAAAAACCAACTCTGATGTTGTTAAAGGAAACCTAGTATAAGGTTCTGCAGGTCATTGGACCTTTTCGATGCCTGGTAAACTAAACGGCGAGTGTATCAATATTAATAAATCTCTTCCATAACAATGAACTGTTCAGCAACATTAACCCTTTAAACATTACAAAACCCTAAATGAGCACATGGAAAAATATGTGTTTCACTAAATAATGCAAAATGTTTTATAGCAGATCTAAACCAATTAACTAATCTACCTAGATCGTTGTATAAGAGCATTTTACACTCATGGAGGGAATTTTCAGCGAGGTCATACTGACCCTAGATGGACTTCATCAAACACATAGAATGATCCCTTACCTCTCTAGCTCTCCTATACAATCATTTATTCCCTTTCTTTTAATAAACGACTATAGTGCGATTTTTATAGAATGCTAGAGGACTTTTTTAGGACTATGTAGAAACTCAAGCCAATGTCTACCCCAAATATACATTCCATTTGGTGAATATGAAAAATACCCCATGCCTGCAGCCATGCTATTTCTTAAAGGAAAAACACGTATACAGTGTATCTGTAGCTACAAGCACATAACAGCCTCCCTCTGCTGTGTTTACCTAACCCAAGTGGACTTTCCCTAAATTTTGTTCCTCAGGATGTCGTAGTCTACACGAGGCAAAAGGCTGTAAGAATAAAATCTTCATTTATTTCTTATTTGCTGTTAGAACCATTGCATTGATTATTGTTTGGTTTTCGATGGATGCTGCTTTGGATAAAAAGTAGTACTTTGGCAATCTAATTCTGCATACTTCTATTTATCAACTTCACACCGGATCACTCCCAATCCTAAATGTTTAAAGCAAAATGCTCCAAAAAGCTAGAATTGCTAACGTGCCCAGCAAAATGCAAAATGAGCATACTATCATTGTTTATAGGAGGAAAAATAAAAGATTTACAGTCCAGATGACAGTCTGGCAATCGTTGGGAATCTACTTATCAGAAAGGACTTTAGAATACAGGGCTATTTAAAAAAAAAAAAGGAAATGTAGAGCTCTTTATATTATGCATTATACTTGGCCGTCTCTCCCTTTCTTACAGGAGATACTCAGTAGGATTGAGCTCCTGGTTCATTCGCTGCACCTCTAAGCCAATCCATTTCAAATATAGAAGAGAAGCATACACCTGCCTTGTTTTGTGTCAAACACGTTCTCTTTCTCGGCCTATTCTCTGCAGTTTATTGGTATCTAAAGACCAATTATGCGGCAGTCATACTGAGCTACGTTGGCCGTTTGCTCTCTTATAGAATCTGCCGCTGTCCACAGTTACCCTCCTGGCCTGTAGCGATTCCTTTAATCCATGCAGCCATCCAAAATAGTCATTTGTACTTTTAATTAATGCCAGGTCAGCAATTGATAAGCGGTAAGCAGCCCTCCCTGATTACGCCATTCAAATCTGCCAGTGTTAACATTTCTCTCCCATATGTTTAATAATAGATTTCAACCTAACTGCCAAGGAGCCCATTAAGAAAAGGCATCTAGACACATTTCTATCCCACTTCTTTTATACGCCAGTGATAAATTATGTTACAAAGTACTTCAAATAATATAGTGTGAGCAAACTTTAAAGGAACCGGAGGCCATTTAAATGGTGGGATATACGTGCTTAAAGTCAAGCCGCATTATTATATACATAGAAGCCCCTTCCTTAAAACACAAACATAACATAAACATGAAAAACACATCGTTGCAAAACCTCCTCCTTGATTCCAGCACCTTTTCTGCGGATTACGGGAGTTATGAAGACATGAAGGGGATGCTGCGGGTTCAGTGCTGTATCCTAAAGAAAACTCGGCATGGCTGTCCCTTAAATAATACACTTTAAAAGGATATGTTGAAACATTTAAAACAAAACATACAATTTTTATGTGCAACTTAATGTAGTGAAAGGTCCACAATGAGGAACTACATATTCAAATGGCATGATTACAAGCAAATGTGCATTTTCTTCTTAGAGATGTCCACACATCTTCATAAAGATAGCTGCCCTCATCTGTGAGCAACCGTTTTCTCCCAAATTAGTAAAAAATAAAAACCCGAAACCTACAATTATAAGTTAAATCTTCGATAAACCTTCACAATTCCTAAGATTAAAATAAATTGGGTAGCAGCATTTCTCATATACAGAGAATCTCCATTGAAATAAATAATACATAACAAGTGCTAAGGAAAGCAGGACCAGAGCGCCATGCAGAAGCTTGGAGCCTTCTTATTTTGGATGCCGAAAAATAGAAGCCAAAAATCCATTAAAAGGCATACATTCTTAATTAGCAAGTAGAGTGGTACATGTATTTTTATATCATTGAAGCACTATTTGATGAATTTATACCTGAATAACTTTTTATAAGCTAGAGTACACTGGGCATCATGACCTAATAAACGATATAGTATTGTTCCGATCGTAGGCCACACACATATAGTATATATATAGTATATAGGTGCCATTTTAACGAAAATGTAAAAAAAAAAAACAGTAGAAGGGTAAAACAGTATTTTCTCACTTACTCTTTTTTATACTCTCTCGGTGTCCCTACCTCCTCCGCCTACTGCTTCCATGTCCCCATCTCCTTTTCCATAGCTCAGCGTCTTCTTTCTTCGTCCGCTTCAGGTTTCAGGTCTGTTAACCAGGCCTCCTGAAGCACTTCCGCAGCAGGGTGGAGCCTCCATGCACACCCTCTCATCTGATTGGAGGAACAGGGGAGCGGCTGTTCCTGTGGTCTGCACTTTAGCTCCACCTTTTTGAGGAAGTACTCCAAGAGACCAGAAAACAGCAGATGGATTTCCACATAAAATGAAGCGTTTCTGCACCTCTCTTTATCCGCAAATTTGCCTGCGTTATTCTGGACTCCTGGGGGGGCCTGCTTAATAGAGCTGATACCGAGGAGAAGCGGAAGAAAGGAGACAGGAATAGAAGACGACAAGAAGCTGCGGAAAAGGAGACAGAAGAGGTCTGTGGAAAAGGTAGGGAGACACTGAGAGGTAGCATGCATTAGGGATATTCTTGCGTGTGTCAGGGAGGCAGGAGAAACAAGCTCTTTTCCAGGAGACTTGGGACCTCCAAGACAGCGCAGGAGAGGAAAAAGGCACCATTTGCCATTCTAAATATCTAAACTTTGATTATAGGTTGTACCCCTAATTTAAAGTTTTATATTTTTTGGAAAAATGTGCCACATATAATCCAGATAATAAAAAAAAAAGTGTAAAGGGGGTCACAATCTTAGCAATCGTAGACCACGATTTTTAATTGCGCTATGAGAACTCCTGTTTCCCTTTCGTATTAATTAGTATTCTTAACATAAAAATCAGATGCCCAGTTCATCTCTGTGCATTGCTGTATCACTTTCTTTTAACAGCAAAGGACTGCGGTGCATCCTGCATCGAGGTACGGAACAAGTCATGCTTCATGTGTGTTCCTTTTTTATGGAGGTTAGGGTCACTGTAGCATCTGGGTTAGAATTGGCTTTTATGAGAGAAATCCAATTTCAGTAGCAGCACAAGGATCAATCTGGGCCTAGGCACAGACTTTTGCTGGTAATCTCTAATGAACCATGGGCACAGCAGCAAATAAACACACTGAATATTGACCTTTGTCTGTCACTGAACAGGATGCTGAACGTGACAGGACTGCAGGTTTGCTAAGAGAAAACGTTCCACTGGTCATCACATCATTGCCCCATGTTAGTCATCCTAGTCTAGTAAAGTAGGCTAAGATGTCAAGCTCTACTCCCAGTCCCAGAACAGACAGAATCAGAATTCCTGGAGAACCCCCACCGGAATATACATATCATCACCAAAAGGAAGAGAAGCAATAAATAGAGCGCTGCTCGGAAAACATTCACATAGATACTACTCTCACAAAAGATCAGAGTGACATAAACCAACAAAACAATGGCATTCTCACACGCAGACTGTGCAAGGTAACATGGGGCACATGCACAGAGAACACATTAAAATGCACTGTGCTCAAACACAAGTAAAAACAATAAACTCCGACATGTGGAATGCAGACAAATTCACCAAGTGTACTTGAAAGGACAAGCATACACCGAATACAGACACTGCACACACGGAGCAACACAGATGCTCAGAAGTTGTGTAGTGAACACATATACAGCGTGATACACACATGGTGATCAACACAGAGTCGCTCACATACAATAACAGTGCATACACACTGTGTCAAATGCATGTCACTACAGAACAGAAGCTGCCCACAAATAGGGACAAACAGAAGTGCACAGCAAAGTTTGCCACAACACACACACACACACACTAACACCCATGCTCACACACCAATACCAAGCTGGTTGCATATGGATAAACTAAGAGTGATGCTTTTCTGCCGCTTGTCGGGTATTGCCGTCACTTGCTAGCAAAGAGCGCTCCCACGGTCATCAAAGCTCCCAGGGCAACAGCCCCTGTCAGTACAGTCTTCAGTGACGCCCAGTTCCCTTCACGCTGTCTCCGAGCCTCTTCTATAGCACCGTCTCCATACAAAGCCAGGAACCCGTTCTGAAAGGGACACGGTAACAAGAGTGGAAGTTACACACTGCAGCTGGACAAGATGATTGTGTGCGCCTGCAAGAATTATACACTGTGAAAAGTGATCTAGTGGGCGAAGCGTATACTTTATGTATCTGTGTGGGTGTAAGCATACATTATCAATGAAAAAAGGGAGTTCCTCACCCATCCCCCATTGCTCTGCATCCATTCTCTCAGGTGTGTCTCTAGATACATCACCATCCAGTCTTGGATCTGTGGCAGAAGACGGTCCATCTCTTTATTGACACTTTCGGCACAAAGAGCAGCTCCAAACACAAAGAAGGCCACCACTCGGCCCCAGTTCACCCCACCTTGAAAAAGGCCACCTGCCACCTCCGCAAAGCGTGTGTACGCGGTACCAGGTGTCACGTGAATCTGAGTGGAGATCTCACTGAATGCCTGACGGAAACGTTCTTCAAACTCATCCCCTGCGGCACGCATGGCAGAATGCAGCGCACAGGAGGCTCCTCCGACGGGCTCCGAAATTAACCCACGCTGGTAAAGTTTATACCGTACAAAATCCTCCACCAGGGGACGAGATCCTGGGTCAGACTGCGCCATCCAGCTTCTCTCTGAAACAAACATGCATATTTGTGACATCTGGCATGTGTGATGGGCCCAGAGCGCCATGAAATCCTCCTAATCTACTGCTCATCCATGCCAAAGGCCCACACAGCAAGGAATAGCCCCCTCCCCCTCATTCACAATACTGAATGAACTGGACCTAAGCCAGCACTTCTTTACAGCCATACAGGAGGCACCCCTTCCATAAGTACCCCCCTTCCATAAAGGCCCGCATGGCATCCTAATTATTAGAATATCCATGCAAACAGGCTTGAGTAACCCACATTGTGTTTACGTGCTGGGGAGGGGTTAATCCATGCTGTATCGGGTAGTGTATTAGTATCGGTGTCTTATAATGCACTGGCATGAAGGGAGCTACTCGGTGCTCTGCAGGGCACTGCTTATTTGCTATTGTGAGTGGCTCTGGTGTGGAAGGGGTTAACCCCGTTAGTGCCGCTGCTTCTCTCACCCGTTAGGTACTTGGCGGGGCTGCCCCGGAAACGTTTAGGTCCTTTCTCATACTGTTCCTTCCATTCACGGTTCTCTTGCCGTTATTCTGCCTTCTTCTTTGGCTTTTAATTCACGACCACTTCCGGTTGTGTCATGGCGACGCCCGACGACATCCTAAACGCGATCTCCGCCTGCAGATTGGACAGCCCGCCTCGCCTGGGCCAGGACAGGAGTACGTTCTGACTGTAAAGTACTGAATAAATGCGTAAAGCAGGCAGGTGGGACATCCAGCACTGAGTGGCAGTGACGTATTAAATGGACCCACAAGATTAATGGTGGAGGCTGGTGAAGTTATTTCATTGCGAACAACTTATAACCGCATAGCCGAGCGAATACATAATTATACGGTATACAAATCTCCTGGCGCCCCATCTGTTCTCAGCTAGAATGCACTTTATGTGCATGACAACTCCCATCACTCTCAGCCTGCCACTGTGCTGAACAATTATTATTATGAGAAAATTAACACCTGTTGGGGAAAAAAACATTAGTAAAACCACTAGTAATGGTATGTATTGCATTTGAGCCCAGATAACATCGTAGCCCTGGAATTCATTAGCTTAGCCACTATCCTAAAGGCAATTTATCGCTTTGCCTGGCTGCGCATAATGGGAGTTCGCAGCATGTGCGTGTTCCAGGCTCCATGTGATTATGCTGCTACCGATTTGTTTCCTGTCATTTCCTCCACCGGCAGGTGATGATCCCTCCATCGTATAATCACCTTGTACTCCGTGACCTTCCCCGGTCTATTGTTGCCAGACGGGGGAAGTGGGAAGACATTGATAGCACACAGAACACACACAGAGCTAGTGGAGGGGGTGCTCTACAGATAATTACGGTAGTGGTCCATGGACTCCTGAGATGCAGAATGAATGAGTGAGGGGGGGGGGGGTGAAAGGTTTAAACAGGCAGTGAGAGGTTCAGGCGGCTGAAACGGGAATGCAGGTGGTTACAGGCGGAGAGGAGGCTCATCACAAGGATGCTTTAACTTAGGTAGACGGATATTTGCATTAAAGGGGGTGTAGAGTACCAGCAGGAGTAAAGAAAGTATATGTTGCCGGGAGCCGCGATACGGGCTGTCACTTGTTGGGGTGTTTAACACTCTGAGAGAAGAATGTCTCGCCCCTCGCGGCCTCCCTCGGGTGATATCCCCAGGAACCTGAGTTACATCGCCGGGCTGTATGAACGTGCCTATTACCGGACCGCCAGACCGAGCC
>VKOC01000001.1:38543346-38558535 GCA_009364415.1 Spea multiplicata
GCACTGGTATCTCATTGCTACATCTACCATTGGGATATCTTCATCATCTGGGCCATCTTCTCTCTCCACACTGTCCTCCTCTCCCACTTGTATCTGCCCCTGCCCAACACTGCACTCGTTTGTTGCTTTGGTCTTTGTGCACTCTGTTTTTCTGGTTGGTGTTGCCTCAGCCATTGGTTTTAGAGGTGCAGGGAGAAGTCCTAGCAGTGTGTGCGGAATGACAGGGTTAATCGGGAAGAGGCGCTTCTTTAAACCATATAGTTGCTGGAAATATGGGCCCTGTATTTGAGGAGTGAACAAGGGAGTGGCAGTCGGGGCTAGCGGGAAAGGCATGAAAGGGGTTCCCATGAGAGGGGCAGCTTTGAGAGGTGAGGGGCCAGTGGCGTCAGAGGTCACTGCAGGCTGTGAAGAGTCCACAGAAGCATCATTAGAAGAGTGGGAAGAAGAGGGGGCATGTGGAGCTGTACGGGGAAGAAGGGCTGGAGTTACAGAAGAAGCCATTCCGAGCAGGCTAGGAGGAGGGCCTGAAACAAGAGAAAGATAGCAGAAGAAGCAGTGTTAGAGAAATCTGGTAGTGTTAAAAGGGGTAAAGTGCGTTTAAAGAAAATGTATATATGAATGGAAGCAAAACATGACAATCTTGAACTTAAAAAGAAAGATACGATGTGTGTCAGGACAATAGTCAAGCAAAAGTATATACTATTTTGTGTTTACTTCTGTAGATTTTAATGTACGAAAGAGCAAGCAAAAAAAGATTCTTCAATTCCACCTCTGTTCCATGTGAATAGCCAACACTTAGTCATCAGTATATGCTAAAGCCACACTTCCATTATAGCAGTCATCTCCAGTCACAGACCAGTTATTCACATTTCCACCATTACTTCCCATTTTGAACCCAGATTTTTTTTCCAGCAAATCTGAACCTCCTTTTTTCTATTATAGCCGCCCAATAATATCGAAGTCTAGCCTTTCCTTCCTGTCCACCTGTGACACTACTTATTTCCCTACTGTATTACTGTTGGCTCTTTTGCTAGGCAGGAATCTGTTATTATGTTGGACACCCTCTAGCTCTTTCCAAATTTATACTCATAATGTGACTTTTCTCAGGTATGTGTTGTTGTGATATGGCCTACCATAACTATATACCTTTATATACCTAAAACAGCATAGACTGTTGGCAGTCACTAACAGTATATATGTAACCCCAATGCATATGCACAATACCCTGCTGAGGCATGATGTTCAGCAATATTGGACTAATGTCACTAGATTGTCCTCTCCTACACCAATTTCCTTGCTGTGACATGTGTTTTAAATGCTTTAGTGATCGTCTGCTTCACAACTCTAATATTTATCTACAGGATTGCTGTAAAGATTTCATAGATTTGGTATAAAGTATAGCCATTTTCTGTCTGTGAAATGTTTTTTAAATTAGCATTACGCTTGGTCCTGAATTATTACTTATTACTCTGTAGTGTCTTCATTCCTAATCCACTCTATTCTGTGCATGTTTAGAACCCGTTTCCTCTGTCTTATCCTCCATCAGTATTCTTCTTCCTACACTTTCTGTCCCTGTATAACCCACATCATCCCCTTCATGGCAAATGCTATACACTGTTTTCATAATACATCCATTCACGTCCCCATATAACATCTAAGCCCGTTCTACACCAAGTTTTTTTCTTGCAATCGTGTTGTTTATTTGCTAGATGACTTTCCTCTTTTTATCCTGTGCATTATGAAGACTGAAAGATACAAGTCAATCAAAAGCAACAAGCATTTACCAATCTGACATCCTCAGGCCACGTTATTTCTAAATTACTGCTGCGACTTTTATATTGTTATGTTTTCCTCCCCATGTTAGACTAAAATCAGATTTTTTTTCCAATTTTATGTCCCCTATTCCTTAAACCTGGTTATTGCCTTCTCTGTGGGTTATATGTCCAGCACTTTCAGCTTTAAACTATCCTTCATGCACACTTCTTCTAGATGTATCGTATCTTCCCATACAAGTAATTTGTTATTTATTTTTTCCTTTGTTACATTCTTCTTTTCAGTTTCTTTTTACCTTACATATTACCTAATACAGATCAGCCCCTGGGCATTGCCCTTGTATGCTACTCCTCCTCCATTAGTATTCATATCATTTTTCTCCCACTAATACTTTTTATCAAAACTTTTTCAAGCCAAGATCATTTCAGCTCCCTTACACATAGGTAAGGCCGCTTTAGGATCTTCTATTTTTGTAGTAGTCTGCTTTTTGCAACTCATGATTTTATCCAAGTTATACTATATTGAGTCTATATGTTGACATAACTTCCATCTCCTCCCTGTATTATTCCTCTTTTGATACACTGTTGTTCCCTAAGTAGACTTCAGTTTATTCCATCATCACACATTCCATCATCTTTTTCTTGACCTATCACTCGTCTCTAACTTTCCCCCCCAACGCATTTTTCCTCCTGAGTTGCTGTTTTAAATGTCTGTTCCATGGTTTCTCATTTCTCTGTTCTCACCTCTTTCCTGTTATTTAATTAAGCTCTCTTTTGACACACATGTTGCTTTTGTCATAATCCCATGTGTCACTTATTTTAATGTCCATTTCCTCCCCCTATTCTCTAGATTACATCCTGTTTCTGTTTGCCTTCCAAACTTCAAACACAATTTCTAATTGTCTCTCATCTCACCCATTTTTTACCTGTATTGAATGTTGCCAGTCCACCAATAGGTGCAGGAATGCCCTGTCCTGGCATCAGTAATGGGGTGAGTCTCTGGATCGGGGGTGTTACTGTATTTGGAGCCTGGAAACTGAGTATCTGTGAGGTTTGTTTGTTTTCTGAAGCAGGAGTAGCTAATCCCCCAGCAGGGTGGGTGTCTCTGTACCGACTCTCTTCCTTCAGTTGCTGTTGAATGGATATGCGCAATCTTGCAATATGTTGTCTGGAGAATATGTGGGTTCGACATGGTGTGGTGGGTCCATATTTTACATTGCAGTGGGTGCACTCTGTAGGTTGTGGTCCCTCAGTGGTAGAAGCTGTGCCCCCAAGACCCTGAAGTTTGGCCTTCTTTTCCTTGGCCCTTGCATTCTGGAACCAAACTTGGACAACTCTCTTCTGGAGACCAATCTCCCCACCAAGACACTCACACTCCTGCATGCTTGGTGTGCGATATTCTGAGTAACATGCCTTCAGTATCCTTAACTGGAGACTGCTCATTTGGGTCCGATATCTTCTGGCGCCTGATGATCCCATTGGTCCTTCCAAATTGAAGCCACTTTTACCAGGGCTGGGAGGCCCTGGGTCTGAGCTTGAGTCATCACTTATGTCGCCAGTCTGTGGACTGTGCATCTGTGGCTCTATGGGTTTAGGGGTTCCTTTGTCTTCAGGTGTTTTCTGTGTGCTTACTCCCTGGTTTTCCAAACTTTGATGTTCTGTTGCTTGGTGACAAGATTGTGGTTCTGAAGCTGGGGTCTTAGACAAAGCAACAGAAGCTGATGCTTTGAAAGGTTCCACAACCTTTTCTACTGACAGAGAAACAGGCTGACCAGGGGATGGACTGGGTATGACCTCAGTAGCAGCGGACAGTAGTATAGGTGGTGCTGGAGGCTTGGCAGCATAAGAGGCCAGTAACAAACTTGGAGACGGTTGAGTTGTGTTTACTAAGCCAGAAAGTACCTGGACAGGATTAACTATACCAGATAAGGCCTGTGTGTTACTGACAAGACTGGATAAAGCTTGATTTGAATTGCCAAGGCCTGGGATAGCTTGCGATGAACTGGCTAGGCTTGGTAAGACTTGTGCGGCATTCAGCAAGCCTGAAATACCTTGAGTTGTATTAATAAGAGATTTACTGGGGACTGGATTCACTATAAGGCCAGAGGAAGTCTGAGTTTTAGCAAGCATTGGAGAGGTGGTTTGCCCAGTTTTAGCTGGTACAGGGGCTGTAACTTGACTTGCCCCAACACTGTAGTAGTAACTGGGAGGAACCTCCCTTTTTGTGCCATCTGCATCATCCTGCTGCCGTGTTGCAGACACAGTTGAAGAAGCCACTCCTCTGTACTGGCCCTTGCGTTCGCGAGCCCTAGTGTTCTGAAACCAGACTTGAACGACTCTCTTCTTCAGGCCTACTTCAAGGGAGATGCGTTCAAGAGTGCTCCGTGTGGGATTGGAATCCTGCAGATACCAGCGATGCAAGATGTCCAGTTGTTCAGGCAGTATAGTTGTCCTCAGGCGCTTGTCTCGGGGGGGTTCATCACCACCTTCACTACCAGTAGGGGAAAGGCTCTCTTCCTCATGTTTTCTTTTCCTCTGGCAGCTACCATCACCAGACCCCAAGGAAATTAGCAATGATAGATCAACAAGGGGAGGAGTAGGGTGACTGTTGTTTGAGGCAGACTTGTTTTGGTTTTGTTCTGAAGAAATGGCCGGGAGAGAAGATTCATTGTGGTCTACGGCCCGATTATTTTTCTCAAGAATTTGTACTTTTTCTTCATTGGCTGTAGGGAATTCAACATTTGCATTTGAATCTCCTGTCTCAGTTTCTCCCTTCTCTTTTGCCTCAGCTTGCTCTTCCTCTTTTCTCTCCTGGGTATTTGGAGTGGGGTACTCTTGGGTAGTTGTCTTATCTGGCAATGAACCCTCTCCTTGTGTGGTTTTGGTTACCTCTTCCCTTTCTTCCTCTTTGTTAATGTCATTGCTCTGGTCACTATAGCAGCCCTTTAGATGTCGGATGAGCTGAAATATGCAGGGCAGGGTAACTCCACATTTCCTACAAGGTGGCACTTTACTATTGGAAGCAGGACGCTCCCCTGGTTGGCTGGAGTGCAAAGGAGATGAAGGAGAGTTGCCCGTTTCTGCAGCTTGCTTTCGTGCTTTCTGGCGAGCGTTCTGAAACCACACAACGACAACTCGCCCTGGTAGACCCAGCAATGTTGAAAGATGTTCCACCTCGCTATCACGTGGGTAAGCACTTGATTCAAAAAAACTGTTAAGGGCTTGAGTCTGAAAGTCAGAAAATTTAGTGCGTGAGAAACGTCGATTTCCCAAGCGATCTGTTCTTGAGGGCTCCTCCAAATCATCTTCCTGTCCATCTTGAATTCCTTTCTCGTGCTGTGTATACCATTGCCGAACAGCTGCAGAAGACAGCCCAGTCTTATCAGCAGCCCAGAGAATTTGCTCTTCTGAGGCATGATTTGGTAAATCAAGGAGGCTACGTAGGAAGCTAAGCTGTTCTACAGTCACCCCCCACTCACATGAAGCATCTGGTTCTTCAATTTCTTGAGAACATTTTGATGTGGTAGAGAAGTCTAATGGAACAAGGGTTGACTCTCCTGTTTCAATGGTCAATCCAGTAGGGTAGTGGTTATCATAGCTACGACGATAGTGAGCAGCATAACGACTCAAGGCTTCAAAGGGAAGGAGGCGTTGGTGCATGTGCTCCTCGTGTGTTTTAAGAATTAGATGATTGGAGAAAAGCTTTCCACAGGTACCACACTGAAGTTTTTCTGTAGAGGTGGGTGTAGGGAGAACATCAGCTGGTGGAGCAGGAGGTTGTGGCTGAGGTTGAGAGTGGCAGGAGGATGGTTGTCTCCCCTCATTGTACTGTGTGACAAGCTCAAAGCCAAAATTCTCTAGCAGAGCTCTAGCTGCAGATCCTGTTAGGTCTCCAGGTCCTTTGGGTGGGGAATCCTCATTTGACTCTGAATTCTGTGGAAGATCAGTCTCTGCTGTGGCTGCATCCTGCTCATCTGGTATCTTTTCTTCCTTCTCATTTGCCGGCTTGGGAGTCACACTGGGTTGGCCTTCATTATCTTTAGTTAGTGGTGGCTGCTGTGCACCACCAAAAGACAAAAGAGGTGTAGGTCCCCCGTCACCACCAACTTTCAGCTCTTGCAGATAAAATGGAAGTAAAAGCTGCTGCTGTTGACGCTGAAGCTTTAAAAGAGTCTCTGGGATCAATGGGAATGAAGGAAGGAGCGAGGGTGCAAAGAGAGGTGGAGGTTGGACAAGTGGGGGTGGATGTGGCAAATCTATGGACAGCTGCATAGTGGGAGATGCTACAGCAGCAGGTAGAATAGGGACTCCCAAACAAGGACCTATTTGAGGATGTCTTTTTTTGGGAGCTTCAACACCTTGCAGATCTCCAGTTGCTTCTCCTTTCAAATCATTAGTAGTCTCATTCTTACAACCACTTTCTCGTTGAGTTTTTTCTGTGGGGACCCTGGTCAGATCCTGTTTTGATCCCCGGGAGCGAGTTTGGTGAAGCACTGAACGCATGTGAATTTCAAGGGTGGAGCTTTGGTTGTATGATACATTGCACACGGTGCACTTATACGGCTTGTCTTGTCCTGTCTGCACTCCATGTCCTGAGGAACCTGTTCCGGCCTCTTGACGAGTGGACAAGGATGGATCTAAGGAGGCTTTACGCACTTTGTGCAAGTGTGATACAGAATTATAATGTACAAGGAGGATATTTTTTTGAGTGAAGGACTCCTTGCATACAACACACTTGTGTGGTCTTGATGGGTCCAAGAACTTATCCATGGCAAAGTTTGTGGTCTTTCGGTATGTAGCTTGTTGGGAGTGAACTGGTGTTATTTCCAGGGAACATTTCTTATCTCCTGCTTCTCCACCCTCTGTCTCCTGGCTTCTGACTTCACATGCTTGTTGGATATCGGATGGGCTGAGCTCAGGGTGATCTTTTTCTAAATGAGTCCTTAGGTCTTGGGGACTCTCAGAAGTATATCGACATAAGGGGCAAGAAGTATCCTCAGCTGGTTTCTCAGGGTCACCTGAGGGCTCTGATGCTCCTACAAGGTTTTCATTACAAGGCGACTCAGGAGGAGACGTTTCTGTTCCAATATGAGTGGCTTCACCTGGGATGGATTATAAAATGTAAAAAAATGTGACCAAAAATTATTTAATGGTACAATGATATCAATATGTGCGTGGTACATGTTAGGCAATGGAAGAAGCCATACAACACTGAATATATGACACATAGTGGAGCAGATGCCCTGTGGTAACCATACATGGAAGAACTCAGATTTACTCACAGGATGACTGGGTCTCTGGAACAGGCTGCTCCGGTTCTTCTCTCACTCTCAAGGGAAGAATCCTAGTACGAAAACTTATCTCCACTTTCTGTGCCTGAAAACATGCATAATGCGTACATAAAGAATGTTACAACATACATTCTGTACACAAGGAAAGAACCTACGGGATTCCCCCAACATAGTGGGTTACCCACAGGAGGAACTTTCCACATTACCAGGGGCCATAGCCAGTAGCTTATCTTTTTAAAAATCAATCCCACTCTTAAATGCATTATATGTAGTCCTTTTCGCAGTGTTTGAAGCTCATGTAATTTCATTCATGACTTGACTGCTCCATAAAAGGTAAACCTCTTGCTAACCTACAGAATGTCTATGTGCAGGACAGAGATCACCTAAAATGCTAGGGCATGTATGGCTAAATCTGTTTTGTTTAACCCACTTTTCTACTCTCTACTCACATAGATATATATTATAACAGGAACATACATTTTACATCTATAAATGTACTAGTTATGTGTTGATTACTTACACACACCTATTTAGCTCACTACAATCCAATCTGAGCATGAGTGTTGTGGACTAGTGCTGCAACCATCTACTCACCACTTGCAGCAGCTTCTCTACACATTCTGATACTACATTGTGTCCATGCCCCAAGTGGCCCCTCAGGTTTGCAGTTCCTGTGAGTTTTTCCTGGCACAGTGGGCAACGGAATGTAGGTTGCAAAGCATGCTGGGACACAGCATGGCTATGAACATTCTCCTCAGATGGGCTGACATAGGTACAGAAAGGGCAGCAAAAAACCTGCAGCAAAAGAAGTAGAGACGTAAAAGGATACCGCAACAGAGGGCAAGACACACAGACACAGCAGAGGTGGTAAAAATAAGTGGGGGTTTATGTGGGTCTTTGTGGGACCGGGTGTGGATTTGTGTGGTCAAGGGGGCTTGCTCTATGTGTATCTTTTGACTGTTCTGTTCCATCACAGGGCTCTCTGCTTCTGCCAGGACAGAGCCATAGCAGAGTAGGTGGCAAGGGGCAAATAATGCTACGAATGAAGGGGATAGGACTCTATGAACGGCTGCGAGAAATATAATTCATAGGGTTATGAATACAAAGCTATACGCACACTATTGTGTTTATTCAACAAAGCAAGACTTTCCATAGGAGTTTGCGGGAGAGTTGCAGTTGAATTACAAAGGCCCATGCAAGGTTCTCCAAGAATGCATATTGTTTAATTCACAATTCTCAACAAGGTGACTTTCCAACCAAGTTCTTTTTTACAGAAGAATCTTGCACGGGAGAATCCTACTTTCACAGCGCATTGTAAGGAGGCTGAAATTGTTCCCTTCTTGCAAACTCCTGCTTTAGTGATTAACCATGTGTGTCTTTGCAATTGGAACATAAGTCATTAATATGGAAGGTTCATGTGAATATCTGAGGGTCCTTCTTTCATATTGTATTACTAATTCAACCCATGGTATAATCAACAGGTTGCAACTTACAGTAAGTAAGTACATAGTAAACATTCACTCATACTGATGCTCTCAAAGGTTTTCACATTTCTGTACCTTAAACTACCTTGAGTACAAATAGTGCGCTCAACATTACTACTGTTGGTACAACTATATTCTCTAAAATGTACATTATTATACACCATATGTACATACATGCTAGCCCACCGGCAGTTTACCCCTGGAACATACACATACTTATAGACTTGTTGTTTTAATTGTGATGTATAGAATGCATTATTCATATACAATTTGCAACTATATACAATGTATGCATGTTACTGTAAAGGTGTGCTATTTGTTTGCGATTGGGGATGTTTCTTGGTACCCGTCTGTAATGGGGATGTTCTCAAGATGGAAATATGTGTAGTTGGGAAATGTGCGTGATCGAGGATGTGGGGATTGTAAATGTGTGTAGGTTCATGGCTCACTTTCACACTAAGCAACATGTTACTGGAGGCCTGGCTGACATCCACTAGAAATTAACAGCAAATCGATCTATGTGATGTGTTAGCGAACCTGTCATGTTGTGGTTGTCGATGTGTTTCAGCTTTCGAGGATGATTATTTGATGTGCACGAGGCTATTTTGTGCAAATTATCAATACAGATTAGAATGGTCAGATGTCCTTCTGTTATTGTTTTTGGTGTGCATCTGATCATAGTACACTAAAAAACCATGCACAACCCATGAGATTCTTAAAAGTTAATACAGTTGCTATAAATCTGTTGTGTGACTGACGTTTGCAGCAATCTAATGCTGTCGCAGTGATGATGTCCACATGAGCCAAGTAAAACAAAGTACTCGATTAGATTTGCATCATGTGTACCAGCACATATTAAGAGGTATGTCTAGCATGTGGTTAGGAAGCTGATTCTGTGTTTATGTTAATAGGAGGGGGTCTTGCGCTGAATATTTAGCGTCATAGATAAGGTTGTAGAGGAGTTATTTTGGTGTTATACGCATGCTTGCGGTTTCTGAAATAGACTGTAAGCTTTGTAGGCAAACAGCACGTTCTTTGTTGATGTCTGTTAATACATATTGCATGGCTGCATTTTGTTACAGGTCCTACACGCGTATAGTTAGCAGAGGGGGTTACAGACGGTCCTATGAATTCCATGTACGTGTTACTTTTTGCTGTTACGTGTTGCATGGTATATGTGTGTCATTGTTCAGGAATTTCTGTACATGCACGCATGCCCCATGTGTTCTGTTTGTTTATTCTTCAGACTACTTACCATTCTGTATACAATAAACTCATCTTCCATTTCCAGGTTGGTGAAACCTGCACCATCACCCATCTAGGTGAACCTCACTTCAGCCCCTGTCCCTCCGCTTTCTTACCCTTAATTCTGGCTTTCGCTAAAAGCGATCTCCCACCCGTCGCTTGTCCCCAGCTCAGCTTCACCTGTATTATTCTTTCTTGTCCTTTCTAGTTCACTCCCCTCACTTTCTTGCTCATTATCTCTCACCCCCACAGCTCTTCCTCGTTCGCCACCTCTGTGTTATGAGCCTTTTTGTCCCTTTCTCTCCGCTGTGTCTTTTTTTCAGTACTTCCTCCTCTTCCGTGGTCCTGCAATAGCTTTCTCCTCTTCCTTGCTTTCCTGTCTTTTTTTTTTGTTACATTTATTTCATTCTTTCTCCCTTTTTTTCTAGTTCTTTCCTTCTTTCGGCCTAGCTGGTAAACAAATCCCCTCCTATCTCCTCCCCTGCTGGGAGTTACAGACTTGGGCCCATGTTTAACCCTGAGCTGCCCAGCCCCCCTCCCTGGGAAATATGTCTCACTTCCTGCAGCTCCTGTTTAACGCAAAACATATGACAGGAGCCGGGACATGCTGGAACTAGTGAGCAGTTGTAACTAGTATTACACTTAGAATCAAACACTTTATTTAATGTGTATTTCCAGTAGAACTAGTTTAAACTCTTGTAATTAAACGACCACGGCTACAATCAGGGGAAGCCATTAGCAAGGGAACAAACAGAACACTGCTTTAAGAAGCTGGGTTTTTTTTAGCACGGGTGTGTAGTTTCTGTTGTGACCTGCATACAGTCTGACGCTAACAGTTTATTTTTTCTCTGATGGGTTTGATGAAAGTAGATTACTATTTGTTTGGGGTTTTTTTTTGGACAAATAATATGTTTGCACCCTCGGTAAAATGTGAAAATAAGTATGAGGTTAGCTGGAAGTCTGGAACACTAATGGATCAGGTCTCTCCTAGTGCTCAAACCATGTGGTCCACTTGGTGACACTTGTGCGACCCAGTTGGAGACGTACCGTTGTGCCTTCACTAGTATTCTCACACGTAGGCTTCGGTGTCTCATCCTGTGTAGAAACTAAATTGAGAAATTGAGTTAACCTAGTTATGTGCCACTGACATAGTTAAGTCCTACACACTGAGCAAGGGTTAATGGTGCAGAAAACTGGCCAACAAGAACGGGAGATTGTGGAGATAGTATGTTTGCAGAGAGATGAAGTGGAAGCCGGTGGTACAATAGCCTGCGACTACAAGATATTTAAGTTGGGCAGACTGAGAGCAACAGCCCATGGGTATAAGGGGTTATAGCGCTAATAGATTGGGAAAAGTTCAATAAATGTATACTTTGGATGTGAAATAAACAATCCAAACTGTGTAAAATCATGCGTCTTTGGCCAAGAGGTTACAATCCTTAAACGTTATAAGGTGTGGGCAAACAGTGGCTATTTCTTTAAAGTAGAAGTGAGGTAGGAGATTCACCCATTATATTTGAATGTAGACTAGTGCTGCTGTCTTACCTTTGGACATGTCTGTGCTCTCCTCATCTGGTTCTGGTTTTGAAGCCGGTTCTGTTGATTTCTGAATTTTAACTAAAAAAAAAAAGCAACTATTTATTAAAGAAAAAATAGACCTGCAGCAGACATTAATGCACACACAATTTTAATACATAGAAAGTGTTCCTTAAATAATTACTGTTAGCATCATCTGCAATACAATATTCAATGAACAGCTTTAGTATAATACTAACGATAGTGAATACAACATTTGGATTATCATTACTATAGGACCACTCCAGCCCTCCATTGGGGTCCATTCTGCAATGTGTTTTTGCTGCATGCAAATCGGCAGATACATTATTTCGTTTCTGGAGCTGCCTCTACTGAAAGCAGGAAAGGTACTTAGGTATACTTCCTGCACATGCTCCGTTCATACTGAAATCAATGGCAGGATGCTTAAACTAACTGTTTTGCCAAGGCAGCCAGGGGGGAGGAGGAAAGTTAGTTTAATTGTCTAACTCCAGTAAGAATACATGCAACAATTTTAATGCGGTAAAATGCTTTGGAGTCCACTGTTCTAATTGACTGGAATAATGATTAAAAAAAAAAATAACAATAAAATTGGAGACTAGTCCTTTCAGGTAAAGAAGCTGACATAACACTTTCACCCATACATGTGCCAACCATTTACATGGTCAAACACGCACAATAAGAGTACTTTGCCTATGCACCCATAGTCACATGATCATACATGAACACTACACATACACATACACATTTTCACACAAACTGCACAGACAGCCAGGTAATTTGAAAAGCAGAGAGCAATTATATGACCGGTGAGACAGAAAGATAATCATTTAGAAACGGAGGCGCGTGGTCTGACAAGGCTCAGATATTCAGAGAGGCCGGGAGAACGGGCACTATGAAGCCAGAGGAGTCGGAGGAGGACGGAGCACTGCCGTGAGAGGAAGGCGGTAGTGTCACCAGATAAACGATATACTGAAAATTGACGTTGCCAAGGGAATTTATTCCCGTTTCAGCTAATTAAGAGTGTTAAAGTTCTTTAACCAACCATTCATACAGCTCGCCAAAATCATAAAAATATTGATCAGGGATGGGCAGAAGCCAGAGAGGAAGGAGGGGTAAGCGAGGGAGGGAGGGAGGAAAGGAGCACATTAATAAGATAAAAAAGGGGGAATGAAACAATGATACAACGAAAGAGGGGAGACCTTGACGGGCGCAATGCCTAAAAGGGGTAAATGTTAATAGGTAGCACTTCATAACTCGACTCAGAGTGGAGGAGGGCAATTGACCATAATTCTGGGTGCTTGGATTGGCCAATAAATCCTGCGACGCTAGGTGATCTCTGCATAAATCTGCTAGCTGTGTTCTAGGAACCTGGTCGACCGTGAGGGCCGCCCCTTTTGCATTCTTTTTTCTCTGAGGGACAGGAAACAGGAATGGAACGGCCTGCCTTAGAACTTCTTTAATATTTTTTATTAAGTGATAATTGCAGATGGTCTTGATGGAAAGGTGTGTCTTTTGCTGACAACACAAAAATTGCAAAAAACAGGGTTGATGGTTTCCTGGAGGGAGAAAGCCAATAGGCAAATGATGTTAAGTAACTGCGGAAAAATGGTCAGAGCTGTGGCAACTGGCATTTAATGTAGATTAATGCAAAGTAATGCAATCTAGGGCATAAAAACCCAAGGGCAGAGTATAGAATATTTGATACTGTCCTAACTTCAACGTGTGAGGAAAGGGATTTAGGGGTAATTATTTCAAGGGATCAGGCAGGTAGACAATGCAATAGAGCATAGTCAGCATGAAGAGAGTTTATTTAAAAGAAGAAACACTACCACGACAAGAGGACATAGTATTAAGCTAGAGGGGCAAAGATTTAAAAGTAACATCAGGAAATATTACTTTACTGAAAGGTAGTGGGTGCATAGACTAGCCTTCCAGAAGTGGGATAAGGATAAGGCCAGGGACTAAGCAGAGTATTCAGAGGTTGGGCAGACTGGATGGGCCGAATGGTTCTTATCTGCTGTCACTTTCTATGTTACTAACTGAGTAATGATTTGCAGAATAACAAGTATATGTATAATGCAGCGTTTTTTGAAATACCAAGAGGCTTAAACGTCAGGGACCAACTTATATATTTCTGGATCACAGCTTAATGGATAAACCTTGTTTTCAATTCCTACCATGCTCCTGTGGGGTGTTCCTGTAAACGCTGATGATCCCCTCTAGTATGACTTCCCCATGTGTCAGCCTCCATTGTGCAAGGTTTTGATGGTGACTTGTTGAGCGTAGGTGTGACATCATTCCGAGGCGAGAACCCACACTGCTATCACACGGGGCACACCGAAAACATATGTCCCTCGTACCTCCACTTTCAATGGATTGTAGAAACTGTGCAGGGATACATGCAGAAGTTATTTCATGTATATTCCACCAAAGTATATACTCCGCAGAGTTGGCTAATGTTAAAGGAAACCGCTACTAAGTTTAAGAATACCATTAGACATTACACTAAACGAAGGGTCACTGCAGACAGTTTCTACCTTTTAAATTAATCTTACAATCTGTGAAGCTAAACATCTTGGTAAATGCTGTTTCTTATTATTATTAAGGAAATTCCTTCACATTCTTGACATGCAGATATGCCAGAAGGTACTGTATTACAGAGAGATCCCACAAACATTGGCAGTCTTAGATTATATTCCACTATACAGTACGGTATTAGATACAAAATATCAGCCACAGTAAGATATAATACACACTGTTACATAAGATAAGATTAAGATAATATACAGTATGTCACTAAAGAAGGAAATGTGTGCAATACACCTTACACAGTAGGTCACACTGATCACACTACATGGCCTGATATTGTATTGCAAATTCTGGATATTAGATTTTACCTTATAGACCCGTAGGCTTTCTTCGTGGCTTCCTCCCTGTACATGTAGCTGCATCTTCTCTCTGCTGTTGCTCTCAAACCCACACAGGTTACATCGAACATGCAGCGGGGGGAATGATGATGCTTGGCTGTAGCCACTGATTGGTAGCTCTGCTGCCGAGGCTTGTGCAGCGGCCAGCGCTGCACCCCCTTCTCGCATGTGGGCAGCCAGCTGGTACTTCTGGGCATGTTTGTCCGTCTTAAGGTGTAGCTGGAAGTTGGCTTTTAGTTGGGTGCTGTAGGAGCAGAGTCGGCAGCAATGCAGGTCGCCTCTCACCTCCCTCCATTCCCTTTCAGGAAGAGTTCGACCTCTGCTGGCATGAGAGAGCAGCCCCTCCAAACTATCTGTGGTAAAGCAGTGGCACACCAGGCAACGAAATACCGCAGGGGATAGTTCCTCCTCACACATAGATGTGGGTATGTCCTGAATGGGTGCGGGTGTGGACATTGTGCTAGAGGGTCCCAGATTGCTGAACTGGGGACCTGAGGAGGAATCTGGAGCGAGAAGGTTGCAAGCTGCAGGGAGACGTAAAAAAGCATTGGATAATGAAAGATTGGGAGAATTAATCAGGATGAAATATAACATAAAATACTAGATATTTCACTATAAACCCACTGAACCCCTCCCAGTACTTTTTGTACTGCTTTCCACTAGACTACACATAAACATAGATACACAGATAGCAACGGCAAAAAATGACTAATTGCCCCATCCAGTCCACCCATTTTCACCTAGTAATTCTTTAGAATAGTACTAAACACATTCCTGGCTTGCTTGAATTTCTTTACTGTGTTTGCATTAGTCTTCCAGCCCCTGTAGTTCTACCACTCATCAAAAATGCTTACCTCTTGGACTTTGTTTAATCCCCTGATATAGCTCAATGATTCTTTCATGGTAATTAAAA
>VKOC01000001.1:38561867-38661594 GCA_009364415.1 Spea multiplicata
ATCTAGATCCCTCTGCAGCACAGTAATATCCTGCTCGCCCTGTATAACTAGTTTAGTGTCATCTGCAAACACAGAAACATGACTTTAAATGCCTACTGCCAGGTCATTATAAATATGTTGAATAAAATTGGTCCCAGAACAGAACCCTGAGGGACACCACTTATCACTTTTGACCAGCTTGAAAATTTACCATTTATAACAACTCTCTGTCCTCTATCTCTAAGCCAATGTTCTACCCAAGACAATTGTACTGTCTTGAATTTTAACATGCTGAGGCCTATAGAGTCTAAGATTAGGCTCCTGGGAATATTGGCAACTGTCTTGAATGTTTTCCACTTTTGAATAATCTCACAGTAAAATGATGGACTTTAAATTGTTTGGACATGGCCTTATAACCCTTCTCAGATTGATGGGCAGCAACAATTGCTTTTCTAAGATCATTGCTGATGTCTTCCCTCCTTGTCCTTGTCAGACCAGCAAACTGCTAAAATTTCAGCTTTTATAGAGGCGGTGACACTTGCTGATGATCCATTTATGAATGGCTTTTGATTAGCAGCACCTGTCTGCTTGTAAGTCTGTTGGAAGCAGTAAGGGTGTACGTAGTTTTCCACACATGGCTTCTCCATTTTGGCTTTACTTTTGTTGAATAAATTATGACACAGTGTAATATGTAATGGGCTGTTCATCTGAGGTTGTACTTACCTATTTTTTTTGCCCTGCTAAGGAACAGATGATTGTTATAATGCTCTTATATGTAAAACCATAGAATGCAAAGAGGGTGTACTTTATTCTTCACACAACTATATATTACCAGCAACAACAAAAGTAAAGCTAAAAAGGAAGAGGGGAGACTAATGCAGAGATTAAGATGCTGAAGTTGGCAAACATAACCAATTTACTTGCTATTAAAGTGAAAGACATATTTGAAGTGAAAGACATCTAGTGAGTCAGACTAGGAGATAGGTGATCCATTGTACGGTAGAGAGAGCACATTCAATTAACTCATTAAACATTGTTATTGTAAGATAAGAAATATTAGAAACCATATATGTTATATAAGGTCCGTGTGTTGAGGTTGCAGCACACCTTAAACTATTCAAGAGCTTATATCACTCCTTTTTTGTTCTACATTATATGTTATAAACCTTAGTACCTTGGTTTAATGAATCTTGTCAATCATCTGGTATTCAGAACCTTGTCATTTTAGTTGTAACTGTCAATGGTCATGGTGCGAACTTGTAGTATAGTATAAGATAGTAGGCTGAAAAAATACTTCAGTCCATCAAGTTCAGTCTTTCACACATACCATCTTCTAAAGTTGATCCAAAAGAAAGCAAAAACCCTACTTGGGGCAATTACCAATTATGCCACAACAGGGGGAAAATTATTTCTTGATTCCATAGTGGCAATCAGACCACTCCCTGGATCAACTTGCCAATACAACTGTCCTGTTATAGCCCTTTATGTTATGCTTAACATAAATACAACATCCTTAGGCAGATAATTCCATATTCTTCTTGTTCTTACTGTGAAGAACCCTTTCCTATGCTGGTGCTGAAATCTCCTTTCCTCAAGTCTCAACTGGTGAACCTGTGTTTTTTGTAGAGACCTCTTAGTGAATAGATAACTAGAGAGCTGCTTATACCGACCTTGTATGTATTTACACAATGTGATCAGATCCACTCTTAGGCATCTCTTTTCAAGTGAAAACAAGTTCAGTTCTTCTAGTCTTTCTTCATAAGTAAAGTTCTCCATTCCTCTAAATAACTTTGTAGCCTGCCTCTGCACTTTCTCCAGCTCTATAACATCCTTCTTAAAAACTGTTGCCCAGAATTGCACTGCATATTCAAGATGAGGCCTCACCATTGCTTTATAAAGAGGTAAAATTATATTTTCATCTTGTGATTTAATACTCCTCTTTATGCATGCCAATACCTTAATGGCTTTTGCGAACACTGACTGGCACTGCACTTTGTTGCTAAGTCTATGGTCTACAAAGATTTTATCTATACTAACTTGTAATTGAACTCCACTTTATTATAGTCCTAAAGACAGGTCATGATCTCAGATATGAGCCTATCAAAGCTAGATTTAAAAAAAAATCAGTAAATGTCTACATATGTACCACATATATATATATATATATTTCTTTTATTTCTTTTTTTGTGCAATCTGAAATATCTTGTTATATAGAATATGTGGTATGTTTGCCAAAAGCTCAATTGTTTTTCGTCATTTTGCATCAATTTTTTTTCCACATTGTTATTTCATTTATTAAATTTAGGAATTCTTATGATTAGTATATTAATCTATGCACAAAAACATATATACATTAATTTAATCACGAACAAGCAACTATTTACCGAGTGAGCAGGCAGGGGGAAATAGTTAGGCCTTACAACTAGAGATCTGGCTATTTGTGCATTATTGTATTATTGATCTCTTTATAGATGACTTGCTAAGACAAATTGGGTATTTGATGTACTTACCTTTCTCCATTTCTATCGGATGTTTGTTGTTTTTTAAATTGCAGGCCACGTAGGACAGATGCATGATTTCCAGTTTCTTGCAATTGAGATCTTCGCTGCGAGAAAGGTATGAACTATTAAGGAATATTCTTCTTTTTTATATCTGGACCAGTCTAGGAGAGTGAGGAGGGTAGCTTCTGGTGTTCGGATTATTGATATTTTAAGTTGTCTGTTCAACCAATCAAAGATAGTTTTTTTTAGTTCCGCGCATCCCCATCATATGTGGAGATAGGTACCTTGGGACTTGTCACAACACCAGCATATCGACAAGATGGCTGATACATCTTGTGTAGTCTTGTTGGAACCAGGATTAAATTCCCTTTTCAAGTCTTCAAAGCCCTTCATGGATTGCATGGTAACTAATTGTGCAATCGTATTGATACCTTTTTGTTTCCAGTTATTCAGATTTAGATCTTGAATATTTAATTCCAGAGTATATTATCAAAGAGTGGAATCTTGTTCTCCAAGCCTATTTCTTTTCTTATCTTTTTCCATGAATATATCAGAGGGGATAGGATTTGGAGTACCAGGGATTTATTGTCTTTAAGAGGTGCCGAAGACCATAATAAATGTTCCATAGAAGTTAATCCCGTGTACTCCAGTTCTAGTCTGTAACAACTGGATTTTTTAAAGGTGTTGTTCTGATTTCTGGCCATATGGGCAATCATGCTTGCTTGGTATGTACTTCTTATATCTGGGAAATCTACCCCACCATTTTTAATTTTGCTTGATAATAATTCTTGGGCTATTCTTGTTTTTTTTCCCTGCCAGATAAAGCAGTCAAAACTATTTTGCACTAGTTTTTTTTACTATACATTAGTCTTCCCTGACTAACAAAGAACTGGCCAGCTAAGCTGGTTCCCAGTATAAAATAAAACAGAATCGACTTCTAAAGTATTCTCAAAAGTCGTCTCTCTTACCAGCCCACCTTGGAGCACACTGGAACTCAGGTACACCTCCTGTTCCTTCCAAGATGTAGACAAAATAACGAAGAACCAAGGTCAATGACTAGCCAAGGTCAAGGCGCCAGTATACAGACACAACGAGAAACTAGCCAAGGTCAGGGTACTAGAAGCCAGCAAAAACAAATAACAAACCAGGTTCAACAAGGAGAGACGACTCACAACACGTACTGAGGATAGGCACTATAGGACATAGGCACGACCATCAGAAGGCAAGGTACAATGGTTTCTGAAAGTTTAGGTAGGGAGTGGAAGGTTTCTGCGGCTAATTTGAATTTGGCCCCAAATTTCAAAAGTCTGTTACATCACTTCTGTTCGAGGAGCAGCTGTTGCCAAGTGGAGGGGGTCTCTCCCTTCTTTGGAGTGGCTGCTACTGTTTGTCGAAGGATGGGGGTATCCCCATCTTCGGAGCAGCTGCTACTGTTTGTCGGAGGAGGCGGGTCTCCCCCTTCGCTGTGGCAGTTAGGTGACACAAACGTGGATTTTTTCCTTACTTTTTTCACTCTGGCTAGTTAACATTTACAAGGGGAAGGTGAAGTATTAGATTGGAGAAGTGTGCTTTTAACTTGTCCGTAGCACTTACAGACTGATGAGAGTTGGAGTGTGAGATAGATAGTTACATTAGTGCTGAGGCAGACATTAAGGCTCATCTATCATACTGAAAGTGTGAATAGTGTAGTTCCAAAAATGTACTGGTGTTTGATTGGAGAAGCTGCAGTGCATAGAGTATTAGTTCATTATTGATATACAGGGACTGCAGTAGATATTTTTTCATTTTTATGTAATTTATTTATTTTTATTTTCAACACAAGACAATAAATCATTAAAAATACTGGCAACAAAATTATGCATTTGACTATGCTTGCACACAGTGTTTTACTTCTTTATATACTGTTCCTGAGTAGACTTTATGCGCTACCAGCTAATCCTCTAGTTTGTGGACAACACAAAACAATAAACCATTGGACTCTTTGATATACTATTCCAGAGTAGGTTATATGTTTTTTTACATGTTTTTGTTATATTTACCAGTGAGTAAAAAAGAAAGGGTTTTTGTGAGTCTCTGTGTGTGTGTGCGAGCGAGTGCCTGAGTCTCTGTGTGTGTGAGACTACCTGAGTCTCTGTGTGTGTGAGACTACCTGAGTCTCTCTGTGTGTGTGAGACGCTGAGTCTCTGTGAATGTCTGTGTGGAGACTGCTGTGAGTCTCTGTGTGTGTGTGTGTGAGACTAGCCTGAGTCTCCACATGAAGTCCTGTGTTGTGTGACAGCCTGAGTCTGTGTGTGTATGTGTGGAGACAGCCTGAGTCTCTGTGTGTGTGTGTGAGACAGCCTGAGTCTCTGTGTATGGCTGTGAGACCTGGCCCTGTGTGTCTGTGTGGACTGTCTGGGTCTCTCTCTGCGCGTGTGAGACTGTCTGGGTCTCTCTCTGCGCGTGTGAGACTGCCTGGGTCTCTCTCTGCGCGTGTGAGACTGCCTGGGTCTAATGGACTAATGTGATGTTGAAAAGGCTAAGCAATAGACACAAAGACATAGCATGAATGGTCATTAAGGGAGGCTTCCACATTAAGGGAGGCCACCATGCTATGGGCTATGCAGCTTCAGACACTGCCCACGGTGTATCGTAGTGGAGGACTTTCCTACACCAGTTTTGACAGTCTCCTTTTACCCTGGAGAAAAAACTCAGGGAAGAAGTTTTTCTCCTTTCATTCAGTTTTGTATGGACTCTTCTCAGGAACTCACACAGAAGGTGCCATAGAAGAAGCTTAGTGCCTGATGTTTTGCATTAAGGACACTTTGTGGTTTCCCAGGAACTGCCTCATCCTGGAAAGGGAACAGTTCACTGTCTAAGACTATTGCAGGTTGATTCTTAGCTTGCTCAGAGACTACACCATCATTGACAGCCTTGGGAGGAAGAATCTACAGTCCTCTTTCTCCTGATACCAAACAAGACCCTTGACTTTTGCCATACCCCTTCCTCCCAACTCTCACCCATCTTCAGTTGTTATTCCTGCTGCAAAGCCCCTATTTCTGCACCCTTGGAACTGTTTAATGTGTTTATTGTATGATGTGATGACTGTTTTTTATTCTGTTTCTCTGTATTTTGCATGTCCTTTGTTTTCAGGTGTGTTTTTTGACAGTATACAGAAGCTATTGCTGTATATACCGTATTTGCTTGATTATAAGACAAGTTTTTTTCCAGAGCAAATGCTCTTATAATCGGGGTCATCTTAAAATCAGACCTCAAATAAGTCTGACTATGAGACTAAGATCCAGATCCCCCGCAGCGCCCAACTTACAGGTCCCTGGTGTGTAGCCAGGGCAGTGTGTAGACGTTTATGCATTTCGCGTAGACAACGTCCGCTGCAGCTGGAAGGAGGTGCGGTTAGCAGCGGGGGTTGTCTGCGTTCATTACGCAGACCTTCCCCGGCTGTCAGAGATCAGAGTTCCCCGCACCAGTGAGGGGAATTGTCTTCGACAGTCGGAGGGTGTATGCGCGATGGACGCAGACAACCTCCGCTGCTAACTGCACCTCCTCCCGGCTGCAGCAAAATGCATAGAGGTCTACACGCTGCCCCGGCTACACACCAGGCCCCGTTAAATTGGGCGCTGCTGGGATCTGGATCTTAGTCTCATAGTCAGACTTATTTGAGACGTCTACCTGCTGCCCGTACAACACACCGGGAGTCAGAAGCACCGGTAAGTTGGGGGAGGTGTTAAATGGGGGCATAAGGCATTTCTGTGGGCAGAGTGCTCTATGAAATGCCTTTTAACCCCCTTAATGCCTCCAGAAATGCCTTTTAACCCTCTATACGCCACTCTGCCTCCTGAAATGCCTTATACCTTCCTATATGCCACTCTGCCCCATAATATGCCTTTTAACCCCCTAAATGCCAGAGTGGCATATAGGGGCATTTCTGGAGGTAGAGTGGCACATAGGGGCCAAAAGGCATTTCATGGGGTACAGTGGCATATAGTGGGTTAAAAGGCATATCACAGGCACAGTGGCATTTAGAGGGTTAAAAGGCATATCATGGGGCACAGTGGCATATAGGGGGTAAAAGGCATTTCTGGGGCAGAGTGGCAAGCCTGGGGATTCAGGTTGGGAAAAAAAGGAAATAAAAACAAAATATTTTTTCTCAATCATAGCTTTTATTAAAAAAAAATAGTTCACATAGTTTACATGAATTAACATTTAGTGGTAAAACTTTTCCCTATAGGGTCGTCTTATATTCAGGCTTTTTCTTTTTTTTCAAAAATTTATTATTCAGATTTTGGGGGGGGGTCGTCTTATAATCGAGCAAATACGGTAATCATTTCAGGGCCATCACACATGCATAATGCATAATATAGAGTCCCTGCCGCAGCAAGAAAGTCAGGATGTACCTGTACGTCCTAAAGGCCTTTGCTAAGTGCTTTTTTTAGGACGTATAGGTAGGTCTATAAGGGATTGAAGGGGTTAATCATCAATTATAGTCATACTTGAGAACTTGTGGGCTCCGGCTACCCAGAGCCTACCCTTGGAGGATGCGGCCATCACGTCCCACTGATGTCAGTGGGCAGTCTGGCTGACGTTGGTTCCCTCTGATGTCGTTGGGAATCTCCCTCATTTAAAAGGGAAGTGGGGCATGTCAGGACCCCGCAATCTAGGGGTCTCAGGTGTCGACTCGGAGAACCTAAAAAACAACGTTTCTCCCAAGGTTCTCCGGGCCAAACCTGAAGAGTTCCCAGGTATGCTTATAGTTTTATACTGTTTTTTTAAAGGTCAGTGTCAGTTGCATCTTTAATAATTTGTCAGTTTTCAGACACAGGCTGTGATGCTGTTGCACTGTTCTGTGCTCAGTCTTTATGACATCATGTGTTCCGCAGCACAAGTTTAGTAAGTGCAGGGCACTGAACATTTGTTCCTCTGCCAGTTAGTTGAGAGGAGCTGCGACTGTCTTGGATAACTTTATATTCCATTTTGCAAATTCAGTTGATATATTCTTCGGAAATATGTCTTACTGGACACTAAGCGATTTTACTGGTCCTGTACCATATAACGCTTTGTGTTTCGTTGCCAGAATTGATAATGGGTTTTCTGCTATGAATGGCAGTCTGTAATAGTGAGTTGCTTTATTGGAGAAATTGTGATAAGCTTTACCATTAATGCTGTGAGAAACATCAGGAGAGATAACAGACAATCTTCAATTCAAGAGTTGGAGGAGAATATAGAAGAAGGTGTCCCTGGTCGTGTTTACTCTGATGCTGTTCCTCCACCAGAGGAAAGTGAAGAGGACACAGGAGAAGCCATCTCTAACACAATCATTCCAGAGGACATGGCTGGTCGTGTTTACTCTGATGCTGTTCCTCCACTAGAGGAAAGTGAAGAGGACACAGGAGAAGCCGTCTCTAACACAATCATTCCAGAGGAAGTTGCTGAAGCTAACGAGGAAACTAGTTCTGATAACACCATTTACACCGATGCTGTTCCTCCACCAGAGGAAAGCGAAGAGGACACAGGAGAGACCGTCTCTAACACGATCATTCCAGAGAACGTTGCTGAAGCTAACGAGGAAACTAGATCAGATAACACCATTTACACCAATGCTGTTCCTACACAGGACACAGCAGATGCCATCTCTAACACAATCATTCCAGAGTTCGTTGCTGAAGCTAACGAGGAAACACTATCTGATAACACCATCTTATCCGCTGAAGCAGATCATAACAGCTCACCTACTCCTCCACCAAAGGTGAGCAGACGACAGAATGTGTTGGAGAGGCTGGCAAATTTTTTCTTAAAGAAGACCAAAAAAGGAAAACAACCAGCCACAGAGAAACCTAAAAAACATGGCCACAAATGCTCTTGTTTTGGAGGAATGTTTGGAAAGTAAAAGGTTTGGACAAATTTGATTAGAGAAGGAAAACAACAGAAGAAGAAGAAAACACTCAGATACTTTACTTGAACCAGAGAGCGAATTAATGTATACTGTTCATTGTTGTGTAATAAATTAATAATCCTGATAAAAAACAGCATATGTGTAATATAGGCTGCGTCTAAAAAAAAATGTCAAAAAGTACAACTCTTCTTTCTCCATTTAAGACCCCAAAAAACGAGAATAAAAAAATATATAAAATATAAATAGGTAGCTGTTTTAAAAACCAACTATTTTTCGGTTTGGAGTAACGGGTCTTTTAGAAATATGAGACTCCTGTGGAATATAATGGTGCTTTATAAAGCAATAACTAATAATAATAATACTAATAATAATGAATGCACTGAATGCTACAATTGTAGTGAATAATAATTAATATATACGGTAACTAATGTTTGGCATTAGCAAACCTGGAAAAATGCTGACAGCATTGTCTCACAGAAGAGAATCAGTTACTCAGTTATACATCATACATACTGCTGTTGGTCATCAACACGTCAAATGTATAGGCATCCCTTTAAAAAAATGGCTTATATGATGACCCTAGCGGAGACCATTCGCAGAATATATACATCTATATAAGTGTGACAAGGATGCACATCAAGTGGTTTTAAACAAACATACTCATAATCACACTCATGCCATGGTCTATGCACGGTCCCTCTTAGTCTTTTTGCTTGGGGCTCCTAGGAATATTTACCTTTACCTTCATTGTATATTAATGCTGTTTAGCTGTTGCCCGATTGTCTCCCACATATCCCACACACAATCTCACCCTGCCTGCACTTAGCACCCTTGCTTTTTTCCTCCTGGTGTAATGCCAGTACATGGACAGCAGGGGGAGCAAGATTTTTGTGTCGCTCCAGCATAAGTCAGAGACTATCTATCCCGGGACAAGAGAGAGGGGGAGGGGCGGTGCAGGAGTTAGGAAGTGGGCGCCGTGACTCTGTGTTGTCTGGCAGGTTTGTGTAAGTCAGTTGTCAGTTGATGTGCGAGTGTAATGGATGTAAAACACACTGCGTTATACCTGTTTAGGGGTTATGGGGAAAGAATAGGAAAATAGTTTTTCGTGGGTACACCCAGCCCTTGAATTATTCAATGTACCAAAGGGGAAATGTCACCCTCAGAGCTTCTGGGCTAGCATAAGAATGAGCCCCCTGTCCTGAAGTATGTATGTATGTATGTATGTCTATATATATATATATATATATATATATATATATATATAATATGCACATATATTTCGTCTTGAGACGTGAACGGACACTTGTTGTCGGTTCGTTATTCATTATGAAGGGCGATTACTAGGAGGCTTAGTAGGTCTGGCCCAGTATAATGCATAAATCCGTGTGTAAAGAGGCTTTCATGAACCTTCACTTACTGGACTATACATTGTACAGGGCCCGCTAAGCACTGGGGTTGGCTTTTCCCAACGTATAATAAAGTCAAGGAGCTGAAATGTAACCGTTCAGTTAACTCTCCGTTTTTGACTAGACCCCGGGGACTAGGGGATTAAGATCGAGCCATACTATTGTTTACTGCAGGTGGTAAAACAAGGTGTAAATGTCTTGTCTGGTAGATCGGGCTGATATAGCGTATAAAAATGGTTAATATGAACCTTCCTGAAAACATATGTGCACAATCTAGAACTATTTTAAACAAGAAAAGTGCACTAAACTTATATTTTCTCTGATACTACCGGTAGTAATTAAAAAATGGAGGAAGTTTTAAACCAATGTGAAAAGTAATGGAGAGAAATAATCGTACAAACCCAGGGCACTGGCACCTAAACGGTGGGTTTCAGGTGGGTTTCTACTAGTACTGATGTATTGCTCAACTTTACCTGTGCATGCTGTTTATATCATTATCTAGTGTCTATTAACCGCAAAATGGAACAAAAGTGACAGATCTGCATGAACAATGTATAAAAGGGGCAACTGTCATATTAACATTTGTAAATAATGCTGACTTACTGACTCGGGCTGTCACCCCGGAGCCTGTATTTATTTAATCAATAAGTTGACACCGGTCAAAGACAGAGATGCGATGTTAGAAATGAAAGAGTTTGATTAGTGTTAATTTAAAGCCAACGCTGACATTTTTGGTCCAATCAGAGAAAGATGTGGGGAAACATAAGCGTCGCAGATTTAGCATCGCGTTACAAGACTTTGCTATATTTATTTAAACATATATATATATATATATAACGAATAATAATAAACAAAATATTTAACCCCTTCAGTCCCAGGGGTTTTGGTGCCTCAAGTCCCGGAGAGATTTTGTCATTTTTGCGGTATGTCGGTTCAGCAATTATTCCCCTTTCCTGCGAATAGTGTACCCATGTAAACTATATATTGTTTTTTCAAGGAGAGAGGGCTTTCTTTTGATGCCATAATTAGAATTCGCTGCAAACTTAGGATGAGAAATTTAGTAAAAACTAGCGAAAATTAGAAAGAAAAAACATTTTTTAATGTATTTTCCCTTCTGAGTCCTAACAAAATTAGGTAAAGTGATGGAAAATCCCCCCCAAATGTATCAATATAGGTGTCCTGATTTCAGAAATACATACCATATTTCCCCATGTATAAGACGCACCTTAATTGTGGGGCCCGAAATGTAAAAAAAATATATTACATAAAGTTATTGTACTGGCTGCCTGGGCATGATATGAGTGTGATTGACGTTAGCTGCTAGCAATTGTTAGCAATCACACCCCTATCGTGCTCAGGCAACCAGTACATGCACATCACTTTCAGCCTCCCTGCGCCCCCTACACACGCATCCATGCTATCACACACACACACAAATATATTCATTAATTTACTCCCCCACTTTACCTGAACTGCAGATCTTCTGGTGCTGCTCGCAGACTTCCATGGGGGCCGCTGTTTCCCTCTGCGTTGCTCGAACAGGAACAGAGCGGAGTCATGTGATGTACATACACGTGACTCCACTTGGTTCCTGTGTCGCCTTGACGGAACAAGATACGCTGCTGAGCAACACAGAGGTAAGCAGCAAGTCCCCTGCAGATGATTATTTCCGATAAAAAAAAAAAATCTATGCACCCAGTTTTTAGGCCCCACATTTTTCTAAAAAAAGGTGCTTCTTAAACATGGGGAAATATGGTAATTTATATAGAATTTCCATACTTCCCCAGCACTTATAGGGAACATACTATAAGGCGTACATTATTATTTACAAAGCCGTGGAATTTTTACATTAGGTATGATGGGATTACAACTCTAAACAAATAAACCAAAAATACCCACAAAAGTATATTTCTGTATAGCAGACAACCCATACTATTGTATCGGGTAATTGGGCATTCTTCATGCAGCTATTTGGCCACCAATCACCGTCAAAGGTGGCCGCAGAAAATAGATGCACTTTTTTACCAGCACTTCTTAGTATTTTGTAGAATTCGTAGGTTTTTGTGCACATGGTATGTTTTATGGCAGAGAAATACAGCTTAATTTGGTCAGCTGCATCTCCTGATTATGGCAATACCGCATATGCATGGTTTTTGTTGTGGTTTTCTGGAGATTACAGGGCACAGGTTTGACTATGCGCGTTATAGATTTCACATTTTGCTTTAGTGGCCGTATGCCTCATATGGGCCTGTTTAGCACTCCCTAATTCTAAGTACCCCCCATAAAAGTATATATTTCTGTTAGGCAGACAACCCAGAGTATCTCATCAGGGGCATTTGGACATTTTTCATGCAGCCATTTGGCCATCAGTCACTGCCAAAGTTGCCTGTAGCAATAATTTCCTGCTCTTTTTTTCACCAACACTTCTGTGTTGCTTAGATTTTTTGAACAGGGTATATGATACCTGGCCGAAATTGTTAAGCTGCATCTCCTGATTATGGAAATACCCAACATGCTTAGGTCTTTTCTTCTAGAGGGCCATATCCATCCCTTACATATAGTGCCCTATAGGGCAGGGGGTTGTGCCTTTTAGATGTTGTGTTAGAGCAATGGGATGTAAGGGTTTTTTCGTTTTTCTTTTTTTAAATTTCTTTTTGTATTTTTAAAAAAACATTTTTGCACTGTTATCAGTGTAGTATGGTTAGAGGTCCTTTTAGGGACCTTGAAAATGTTATTTATGCCAGTAGTGTCACTTTATTGTTTTTTTTAAATTTATTGTATTAGTTTGGTAATTTTTTCCCTGCGATCCTCCACGTCTGTCATTGTAGCGTAGGAGGAGCAATAAGATATCTTGTCCTCTGATGTCACTGCTCACGACAAAATGTAACAGGTTTCCGGTGCTCGTGCCAGCAGCCGTTACGAAAGAGCGATGCTGGCTTCTGCTGACAGGGGGAGCCCAGGCTGTGTCCCTGCCACTGCAAGAACGTCAGGATGTACCGGTACGTCCTAAAGGGCTTTGCTAAATGCATTTTTAGGACGTACAGGTAGGTCTATAGGGGATTGAAGGGGTTACCCAGAGCCTACCCTTGGAGGATGCGGCCATCACTTCCCACTGTCAGTGGACAGTCTTGCTGATGTTGGTGAGTGTTCCTTCTGATGTTGTCGGAAACTCCCCCATTCAAAGGAGAAATGGAACAGAAGTAAGGCATGTCAGGACCCCACAACCTGGAGAATTCAGGTGTTGACTCGGAGAACTTAAGAAGCGATGCTTCTGCCAGAGTACTCCGGGCCAAACCTGAAGAGTTCCCAGGTATGCTTATAGTTTTATACTGTTTTTTTAAGGTCAGTGTCAGTTGCATCTTTAATAAATTGTCAGGTTTCAGGCACAGGCTGTGATGCTGTTGCACTGTTCTGTGCTCAGTCTTTAAACTTGTGCTGCAGAACACATGATGTCATAGTGAGTGCAGGGCACTGAACATTTGTTCTTCTGCCAGTTAGTTGAGAGGAGCTGCGACTGTCTTGGATAACTTTATATTCCATTTTGCTAATTCAGTTGATATATTCTTCGGAAATATGTCTTACTGGACACTAAGCGATTTTACTGGTCCTGTACCATATAACGCTTTGGGTTTCGTTGCCAGAATTGATAATGGGTTTTCCTACTATGAATGGCAGACTGTAAGAATCAGTTACTTTATTGGAGACATTGTGATAAACGTTACAATGAATGCTATGAGAAACATCGAGAGAGATAACAGACAATCTTCAATTCAAGAGTTGGAGGAGACTATAGAAGAATTTGCCCCTGGTCGTGTTTACTCTGATGCTGTTCCTCCACCAGAGGAAAGTGATGAGGACACAGGAGAAGACATCTCTAACACAATCATTCCAGAGGACATAGCTGGTCGTGTTTACTCTGATGCTATTCCTCCACTAGAGGAAAGTGAAGACACAGGAGAAGCCATCTCTAACACAATCATTCCAGAGAACATGGCTGAAGCTAACGAGGAAACACTATCTGATAACACCATCTTATCCGCTGAAGCAGATCATAACAGCTCACCTACTCCAACCCCAAAGGTGGGTAGACGACAGAATGTGTTGGAGAGGCTGGCACATTTTTTCTTAAAGAAGACCAAAAAAGGAAGACAACTAGCCACAGAAAAACCTAAAAAATGTTGCCACAAATGCTCTTGTTTTGGAGGAATGTTTGGAAAGTGAAAGATCTGGCCAAATTCGATTAGAGAAGGAAAACAACACTCAGATACTTTACTTGGACCAGAGAGCGAATTAATGTATACTGTTCATTTGTATATAATAAATTAATAATCCTGAGGAAAAAAACAGCATATGTGTGGTAAAATGTTAAAACATATTAGCGGTGTGTGAACTGACTGTATTGAGTGTAAAATGAGACAGAACTTAGATAGGAAGGAAAAGTATGCTGAGCCGCTCTATTCTGCAGAGTCCGTACCATTGCATCCAGACAATATTTCAAGCTGTATGTTTAATATCTGGGATTTTTTGGTAAGTATAGGTTATGGAGCCACTACATAGTGTGTGCATGTTTAAATATGTGTTCCAGTACATATGTGAATTAGCTGGGGGGGGGGGGCAAGAGCCCATTGGCAAGGGACCACACAATGAACTTCGGTAAGTTAAAATGGTAACTCTCATGCAATGTTTTGTAAGACTTTGCCCCTACAGAAGTTTGTGAAATAAAGTTTATTAGCTCATAAATCAGTTAATTCCAAATTCTTTTAGAATAATGTCCAATATATATATAAATTCATCTCTTCCCTGGGAAAATGCAGCAACATCGTTAGTGGAAATTCACACAAAATCCTCCTTTTCAGAGCACTGTGGGTTGCTGTGACAGAGATTATATCCTATTCCATAAGAACGCAATCCCACATAATTGTGAAATAATTGTGTTTTTTTTATTTAACATTGCCTAGAAAAGAGTTTGTTAATCATGCAAATAATTGTTCCCTCCCTTTCCCAGAGATTGGTGACCATATAGTTGCATGATAAGTGTACAGTAGTCTTTGTAAAATATTGTGGGTTGTCTTCTCTCCAACATATGTAATTTGGTGGGTGTATTTTAAACTGGCGGGCTGCTAAACAGCCCCAAGTGACACTCAGGCTTCAGAAAATACAATTTGAAAATGTCAAGTTTAGAAAAGAGACATAGGCATGTCAGGGGCATCACTAGCGATGAGCTACTAAAGTTAAAGCCCCAAGTCTCAGCTTTATAGCTCCGAATGGAAAGTCTGAGGCTTAAGCACACTTTGGTCCCAAAATCTCTCTTAGGTGCTATGATCCAGTTTTGGAGATTATATATCTCTCAGTTACCATACCCAGTCTAATGCCAAGTGCCAGGATATAATGCTCTAGCGTCCTGTGGCATACATGTGAGGGTGGTCCGCCCCAGGTGCCACTCACCGAGTCACCACAATCTGTTAATGCTCCCCAGGCCTGTCCAAAATTTCTCACAAGGGGCTGGTCTATTTTGTGCCATGTGAGTGTGGGGTAAATCTTATGTTCATATTGAGTTTAAATTGACTAAAGCAGATAGACTCGGTTGCATATTTCACAGAGGATGCTGGAAATGAAGAAATCAGCTGCCTTTCATTGGTTGATGCCAGAGGAGCTCCCAGCCGGAGACCAATAGAGTCGCTTGTACGGACCTTTAACTCTTGGAGCATCCCCAGGCCAGGTTTCGGCTTTAGGAGTTAAAGTTCTGTACGAGCAACTCTATTGGGTGATGCCAGAGGAGGCCCCTTTTGGCAACCAATAGAGCCGCTCGTACAGACCTTTAACTCCTGGAGCCGGGAGACCAATGGTCTCCAGATTGCTCCGAGGTGTACCTTGCCCTGCACTTTGCCAGGGAGGCTGAAATCCCTGTACCTCTGAAGCCAAGTTGCTCAGAGCGGTTGTCTGAGATGCTGGCTTCTGGTGACAGGGGGGAGTCCAGGCTGTCAAACAGCCTGATCACCCGTGTAGCTACAGGGATGTATCCCTGCTGCTGCTAGAAAGTCAGGATGTACATGTACGTCCTAAAGGGTTTTACTACATGCATTTTTAGGACATTCAGGGACATCTATAGGGGACTGAAGGGGTTAAAGAATTATTTCTGGGGAAGGTTTGAGGATTAAACAGACATTTTCAGTGATACATTTAGTTCTAAATGTATCAAATCCAGCAAATGAATACAGAAAAGTTACAAAGTGTGTTTACGTTTACATGTGACACATGTCAGCCTTTCTCTACATAAAAATTAGGTAAAATTACAATTAAGAGTGCATTATACGTATCCTCTGTGATAACAGCTGAGATTAATGTGTGCTGATGTTTACTATGCACTTTGACCGCACATGTGCCTCCCTTTTCTCTTCTTACCCTGTTCACAGGTCACAGTACTCCCTCATGCTTCGATTACCCTCGCTGCGGAGCTTGCTTTCTCTGTCGTCCCCAGTTACACGGTCCTGCAGAATGCAGAGCTCAGGGGCCACGCAGAACCTCAAGAAATTGCAAGGGAAAGTGGCACTGGTAACCGCATCAACAGAAGGGTAAAAGTCATTGGTTTTCAATGTTTGTTTTTGTGTTTATAATTCCCTATAAACAGGCCCATTATACAGGTTTATTTTAGCTGTACCATACAAGGCAGTACTTGAGCCCGTCCATAATAATGTTTTTTATTTAGAATGATCAATATCGTTGGTGGTAACCCTAATGAATTGTGTGGGTCTTGTGTACAGACATCAGTAACCTGGCTTCTTTCATCTTCAAAATAAATCATCTGTAGTAAATGAAATTATGGCTGGACTCCCTCCAGAATTTGTTGTTATTACACTATTATATACAAAAATATTGTGCTAAATGTTTTTTTTTTATAATTTTTTTGGAAGAGATGCAGTTTTCGCTCAAGGTGTTACCTGCTCAATCTACTAAACAAACACCCTGAGTCCTTATGAAATTGCCTGTTATAAACAATAGAATTGCTCTGTCTAAACCACTCACTGCCACACTAATAAAAGTCTGTAGAGAAAAGGATTTTATTGGACAAGCAGGACTTCTTTAACTTTGCCATAAACAACTCAATGTGTCATTTGAGCTGGAAAAATCACCCAACATATATCACAGCTCCCAACACTGGCAGCCTGCAGGCAAGAAAACAAAATGAAATGAATCACATAATTGTTACACTAGATTACCATCTACAACACTGTGATACTCAAAAATAATATATATTTTTTTTTTACATGAATTCCTTGTAATGAAAACAAGTTCTGGACAAGAGGCTGTCAGAATTTGTCCGTGGGGACAAAATCTGGATAGAGGTTTAGGATTTAATTTCTTTGACAAATCCACAACAAACACTGAGTAATGTGATATGTGGTAGAGGACCCGTCAAAACACTTGCGGGCGGTGTTACGGGCGGTCAGACAATGTACCTGCGGGTCCCAGTAATCCCGCGCACTCGCGCAAGGCTGCCTTCGCGTTGCTCGCACACAGCGTCTCTTCTCTTGTTCCGCCCAGGAATCCAGCAGAGTCATGTGAATTTATGTCACGTCACATGATTCTGTTTCGTTCCTTCGAGATTGGACACATATGTTATGGGAGTGGGCGGGATTAGACACATATGTTGTGGGAGCGGGCCACGTATGTTGCAGGAGTGGACACACATGTTGCGGGAGCGGGCGGGAGGGGGATTAAGAAAACAGTCCCAGGCAGGGCTCTAGTATGTGGTATCTTGAACTTTGGCTCCTAATTACTAGAGTCTGATACCCCTGATTTTAAGTAGTGAATATTCCTTAAATTTAAGCATATTTTTGGTTTTAAGTCATTGTCTATGAAGTATTTCTGTGAGAAAAAAAGCACCAGATTAAGATTAAGATTAATTTCTTAATAATGTAAAAATATTGCTAGATGTGGCCCCGGTTCTTGTCTGACTTCCTCCCCCCCGCATCCTATAACTCTGTTTGGTCAGTCATTGACACTCTCTTTTGGCCAGGATTGGTTTGGCAATAGTCCGTAAACTTGCTCAGGACGGGGCCCGTGTGATGCTGAGCAGCCGGAAGCAGCAAAATGTGGATAGAGCTGTGCAGGAGCTGAAGGAAGAAGGTCTGGACGTAGAGGGAACCGTATGCCATGTCGGCAAGGGGGAGGACAGAGAGAGGCTGATAGAAACGGTGAGGACCTCACTTTCATTGGGGGCATAGGTGGAGATATGAAAAACAATAGAAGGGATGATGGAAGTGTTTCTGACATGCTGGACTGAAAAGGTCATACACATGAGTACAGATTGGCGTTTATTTACTAAAGGAAGTGTTGGCATGAGAGTTTTCATTTCACTATTCATTATGAAATGAATGCTGCAAGACCTGCGTTGGACCTGCGTAATCCAAAGAGTAAGGAGATTTTGTAGAAGTTTTGAATTGACCCGTGAACACAGCTCTCCTGTAACTCTTCTATTAGTGAATGAACTCCAAAAAGTGACTACATGGTGTAATGTTGATAAGATGTGTGAGGGCGGTCCGAGAAATGTAGGTACTAGAGCAAAACTTTGTTGTCCAATAAATGAAACTAGTTGTTAGGGTAGCCTGAGGTGGATCGTCAGCATTGCGAGATGTGAAGGAAATTAGTACATGTGTGTGTTAAGGAGTGTATTTGTTGTTTCAGGCTGTGCAGAGGTTTGGAGGAATCGACATCCTGGTTTCTAATGCTGCAGTAAATCCCTTTGCGGGGAACATGTTGGACTCTAATGAGGAAGTGTGGGACAAGGTGAGATTTTTCTGGACTCCAACACAAATTATCAGTCCAGTACAGTGTAACAGATCAACAGCCACAAACACTGTCAATTCATATTTTTTATTTGCCCAATCATCCATACACCCGCACACTGACCAGTAGCTATGCCCAGCCTGATGTAAAGTGAGACGGCTTCCAATAAGCACACCATCTGGAGCCTGGGGCTCTAGCTTTGCCCCGTTAGTTCTTTTTTTTAAGGCCTCTAGTGTCCAGGTTTTCCTATCCCCAATCTGTAAAGGGGTTGATGCTACTTTCACATGTTGATTAATAACAGATTAAGCCATTGTAATCATGGTAGCAGATATTTTATTATAGTATCAGTGGTGAGCTGTTGATGATGTGTCTTGCATTCCCCAACCTTTCCATACAGAGACTCTTAGACTGCCACCTTCCAAGTTAGTGAACATTACCATTTAATATAAGTACTGTAGGTGAACGGGTTCCTGAAGCAATACCTGCAGCAACAGAAAATGAAAAACTAGAACACAATTGTGCTTTTCCCCACAGATTCTGGATGTGAATGTTAAAGCAGCCTTTCTGTTGGTGAAGCTCGTGGTGCCGAAAATGCAGGAAAGAGGGTAAGAAATTTGGTAAATTGCGGGTGAAACATGGCTGAAAAGAATGGCAAATTATATGGGATATAGGAGATATAAGTAATATATGTTTCAATGGAAGTTGTGACATAGAGGCAGATGCACAGCTCCAAAAAGTAAATTAATACATTTGTGATATCAGTTAAATATCACCAGTGTTTAGGCAAACATGAGTGTCAGATTTGTTTTAAATGTTTTATTGAGCCTCAGTGATATGCTTTGTGTGTATATAAGCCACCCTTCTGTCCCGTCTGTTCACTTGTGTATTCAGATGATTATAAGGTGTACAAATCCACAGAATAAAAAGCCTCAGGCGCTGTAAGTTGTCGCAGCTCAGCGTCTTTTAATTATGTATCTATCCCCTTCTAGTGATTGCAGCTGTGGACTAACGCGTCCAAGCAAAGTTATTACATAGCCAATAATAAACATATTCTAATCATAGTTTGAGTTTTGCTCTTTGCCCTGTCTTGCGGTGGGTACTCCTCATTGTAATCAGCTACCTGGACTAAGCTATGTGCTCAGAGTTCAGGGACACTTCTATTCATTTCTCGGTGCTTGTGCGGGGCCCTCTCAGCTCCGTGATGCCGGGGTTCCCAATTTCACAGCAGAACACACACTAAACTTAGCAACATTCAGTTAGAGAACAGCAGTGGTGTTACAGTTCCAAAAAGCACCATATGACTTCAAGAATTCAAGCAATTGATTTAGCTTGAAATGTAATAACTATTTTCATTTTAACGGGGGACATGGTCATTAGGTGTGACATAATAAATCACGTGCGCCATTTACTTTCTGGCCCCTACCGATATATCGCTCTGAATTCACGCTAATTCAGGCGCTGTTTGTAATAATGCTGTTACTGGGTTATTTGAAACCTTCCTGAAGTTGGGGCTTATTAATTTAATGCCCACTTAATTAACCCAGCTATTCATATAAATAGCTGTAAGGCTCATTCAGATATTTTGATTATATCTGGACTCTACCAGATAATATTGGTATACTGTTTCTATACCTGCCAGTACTTTTCAGAAGTACTTTCAAGTTAAAGGATACACGAAACCAAAGTTCACCCTCCATCAGTACAAGACATAGTCCCATCAGGCACCTAATTGGACAAAGGAGAGCCAGAAGTTCTTGTAGATCTCGTCATCAAGCAAAAGTGTACGCAAGTACCTGATCATCTGAAGATCTGTCATCCCAGATGGCTTCAATAGAACCTCATAGCACCTGACACAACATCCATATGCATACAAAATGGAATTACTTAGTGTCATTAACCACCTGTAAATTTACACCTACAAATGGTGTCTATCAGAAGTTGACACATTATTTTTTCTCTACTAGTAGTAACTTTCTTTTTTTTCCAGGGGCGGAAGCATTGTGATTGTCTCGTCTGTTGCAGGTTTCACTCCATTTCCGGTGAGGACTATGCTATTCCCTTGTGCTCCAAAAATTACAAAGGGGAAACACACACCCAGCATGCATATACAACTACAGGTTTCGGGGGAGTGCTAAAATGCCCAGAGACTCTCCTGCAGTTTATATCTGTCTTTGGACATCTGTTCTGTTTTCACAGCTTCTTTGAGATCCCACTTCAACTTTCCTTCCACATAAAGACTGGGTTATTCCTTCCTCTCCTACGCCTCTATATATACACACAGCCATTTCGTGCACCTATAGCACACTGCGTTTTTAACACAAAATTTTAAACTTTGTCCTTTTAGTCTCTAGGGCCATACAGTGTCAGTAAGACGGCACTCCTTGGCCTTACCAAGGCTCTGGCACCAGAATTAACTCCTATGAACATCCGAGTTAACTGCCTTGCACCTGGACTGATCAAGACCAAATTCAGCTCAGCCGTGAGTCTTAAAAGAAATTTTAATCATCCAAGTACAAATGTGAATTCATGGTTGTAATGCAAATGCAAGGTGGAATGGGTTGATTGTTAAATAGTGTACCATCCTCCAGAATGGTTTATGACTCTGCTCTCCATGCAGCTTTGGAAGAATGAAGCAGTTGTTACCCACCTGATGAGCACACTAGGTATCAGCAGGTAAGTCACACATGGGCTTTTTTTGTTTACACTCTTCTGTAAATCTTAACAATAATGGGATCAAGTAAACATAAACCTTTGAGAAATTGTTCAATATTTGCTTCTCTGCACATGTCTTTTTTCTATACGTTCCTGTGTCTGAGCAATCACAAATAAACAGAATTTGACGAACGAAAGGAATCATTTGTAGTCTGCCCATAGTCTCTGATTAAGGACTTCAATCAGTCATTGCTCTCATCTTAGATTCAGGATAGATTTATGTCTAACCCATGCATCTTTAAATTTTCTCACCTTCTGGTGCGGCGCAGTTCCATTTATCTACCACCCTCTTAGCGAAGATTTCTTCTCTAAGCTAAATGGTATTTCAGTCATAAATATATCTTATTTGGTTTACTTGCCCTGCTGTTTGGCTCCTGGCATGCAGTCACACTATGGGGTATGCTTATTAAGTTTTGTGCGCCATCAAATCAACCTTACAGCAATGTCCAACACTCATATTAAGGAATGCCTACTAGAATCATTCATGTTTCAGGTGAGTTAAAGTCTAGTCATGCAAAATGTTGAATTCTCCTGACCAGCTGCACCTCTTAATCACACGTTAAGAGCAGTGGCGACTCTAGAAACAGGATATAGGGGGGCACATTAGATATCACAGTCAAAACGGGGGGGGGGGGCAATAATAATTTCACCATTAAATCATACCACTGAAAAAAACATAAACGCTGTAGATATGTATATGTGTGTGTGTATATATATCTCTTCTTAAAAGGGGAGGGACATAGAGCTGTCACATGGAATAGGCACGCTGGCCGCTTTAAAATAATTAAGCTGAGGAGGCGGTCTTGTAGCCGCTTTAAAACTCGCTGTGCCGGCCCTTGAACCAGGAGCGTACCTAGAGTATTTGGCACCTGGGGCAGATCCTGTATGTGGCACCCCCACACACACACTTTAAAACTGCAAAGCTTCTATCTTTAGGCAAACATTGACGGTGGTACAGCATAACTGTTATCATTATATACTGAGGCAAACATTGACGGTGGTACAGCATAACACCTATCATAATATACTAAGGCACGCACTGACGGTGGTACAGTGTAACACCTATCATTTGGTACTGAGGTACACATTGACGGTGGTACAGCATAACATCTATCACTATACATTGCGCCAGACGTTGACAATAATGCAGCATAACCGCTATCACCGCTATTGACTCCAAGAGGCAATTGTATTTCTCCTTGGATCAAGAAGCTCTTAAATATTAATGTTATTCTATTAATATCCCTGTATGTCATGCCTTTCTAAGAAAATATCGAGGCCCCTTTTGAAGGTATCGAATGTATTGCATAACACCACCTCCCTTGGAAGTGAATTCCATACCTTTATTGTCCTCACTGTAAAGAATCCCTTCCTTTGTCGTCTATGAAACCTGCGCTCTTCCAGTCTCAGAGGGTGACCTCTCGTTGTTTGTATATTTCTGTTAATGAACAGGTCACTGAAGAGCTCTTTATATTGGCCCTGTATATATTTATATAATGTTATCATAATATAGATATATAGTTGCTAACAGCAATCACACTCCTATCATGCCCAGGCAGCCAGTACATTATTGAACCTGGGCATGATAAGAATGTGATTACAGCCTCCCTATGCCATGCTACACCCCACCACCACATCCATGCTATCAGACACACACTCATTCACAAACATTCAGCATAAACTACAGCATAACACCCATCACTCTCACACACTTACTAATCCACTCTCACTGGATGTTTTCCTACCTTTCCTCTGTCACTGTCCCTCCTCCTCTTCTTTCTTCCTCTTGGCTCTTCTTCTTCTGTGTCCTGTCCTCCAGTGCAGTGAGTGCGGTAGGCTTCAGTGTTGTGCACCGGGATATGACATCAAATCCGACGCACAGCATCAGTTGCCGCACGCATCACAAGAGAGCTGGATCGGAGGACCTCCTGCTCCCTTGATTGTCTTTAAGCCGGTTAGAGGGAGATCTTTGGTCTCCCCAACCGAGCCAGCTCCTCTAGAGACGGACATTACTGTCTGTCTCTGGAGGGGTGGTGGCACCCCCTTGATGAGCGGCACCTGGGGTGGACAGCCCCACCTCCTAGGCACGCTACTGCCTAGGACTGACCAGCCCACCGTGAAATCTCCTGGTGTCCGGTGGGCCAGCCCAGGATGGGTGGTTCCAAATTCAGCGGGGGGGGGGGTAAGGAATAACCTAGGGGGGCAATTGCCCCCCTGTAGCAACGCCACTGGTTAAGAGTAATAGAGTTGCCATAAAGCACTGAAAGAGACAAGCGACTTGTGCAGAAGTTTAATACTGTTGATGAGGCCACTTGCTGAACCGCTGTTCACTCTAAAGCAAGCACCTACACACAAAAGTCTGACCCAAGCTCTGTTCTTTGTACGTCATCACATTCATTAGTATAGCAGAAGTCTCCCAAACCTATTACAGAAAGTGGCTTAAGTAGAGACAGGCTGGGGGCCTGTAAGCACGCGTACAATTTTTTTTCAATTTCACTTACAGATATCTAAATTATTAAATAGAAGTATATCAAAGGGTTATAATGCCATCTTTGCAGTACATGCATCTGATTTTTTTCCTAAGAAATAGGTCACGTAATGTCAAAGTAAATTTATTTCTCATGACACTGACTCTGACCTACTGCATATTATATCTCCAGTTCTTAACTACTCATTGCTGGGATTTGGCCATCACAAAACATTACCTAAAAAGTATTCTGTAGTGTATCAGTTTTCCATTTGTCATTTTATTAGGTCTAAGCTGCTCCCCTTTTCTTTGCCTCAGGCATACTTGTTTGCAAAATTAGATGGTCATACATAAAGAATATACTGACATGCAAGATTACTAATTTGTGTTGTGGGTACCATGGAAGAATATTTGGGGATAAGACCGGGTTTTCCAACATATTACAGTTTTTTTAACAACTGTCCATAAAGTGGTAACAAGCACTAAAAAGCCAATGGACCGTTTCCTTGATGGGTAAATGAGCACAACTGTTAATCCCAAGGAATATAACAACCACTCTCGTGGTTTAATGAATGCACTGCCATGAAATTTTAATTGGGAAATACTACCTTGTTAAAATGGTATGGCTTGTTAGTAAACAAAAGCACGACATACACATATGTCATTAGTAGCACAGTGGTTGCTGAGGAAATGGGGCCAATTGTGTAAAGATGAAGGCAATTGATAGTGGTAATTGGTATTTTCACTGTCGCTTTGAAGAAACAACCAGTTAAGACACAATTACCGTAATACTTGCACCATGTACTTATAATGCGGTTCTATCAGAATGCAGTGAATGCATTGCATCCTGAGGGCATGAGAGATGTATTGCAGATGCACATAGTACCTAACATCATCTTTACATGGACAACCAATTCCTGTGGATGCATTTCCCCCTGTAAAGTACTCCTAAACAAGTAAAAGAGGCCAGTTGGGCTATGCTGGCATTAGAGAACAATTATGTCATCTCTGACACTCTGAAAATGATTGTCTGTATTGACCACAGTGGCCTTCCCTAAGGAAATACAACACACGCTGTGAAATTATGCCATATGGACTTTTTGCTCATCTGTTTTGCAATTTTTCATTGGTCACATTGAATTCACGAATGCCAGTTAAATTCTTAGATAACTTGCTTAAGTTCAGTCCTGAAGAATTCAATTGAAATTAAAGGATCCCATGAGGGGCCCTGGTTAATTTCCCCTGTGAGAAAGGCCAAGTCAGCCTAATTACGAGATGAATTACATTCTGTGATGAATTACATTGTGTACAGCTTGGTCCAAAGCTTGTAGGTGTGCGAACTGGGGTTGAGTCAGCTTAAAGTCTTCCTTTTGTTAGAAGTTTGGTCCGTCCATTTGGATACTTGCAAGGGCTTTTGTTATACACAATGGGCCATAATCTAAAACTAGAGGCTTAAATGTGAGGAACTTTTACTTCACTGAGAGGGTGGCAGATAAAAATACACCTTCCCAACAGAAATTGTAGAGTTTAATACAGTGGGGGGATTTAAATATGCATGGGATAGGCATAAAGCTATCCTGTATCTAAGACTACACCAAGGACTGATTAATGTCTGCGTATTTAAGGGAAAATGGGACTAGATTGGCCAAATGTTTATCTGCTTTCAAATTCTATATATGTTCCTATATACATAGCAGGATGTCTTCATGGGAATATTTAATGCCACCTTACATTTCCACAAGTCCACATACACAGAATTCTGACTTTGCACGGTGCATTGTGGAAGCAAGAGCCAACCTAAAAGACATATTTTCTAGGTTTTACTCTGTCTTTGCTTTATAACCTTTATAGCTTATACACTCACTGGCCACTTTATTAGGTATTGCTGTTCAATTGCTTGTTATCACATGGCAGCAACTCAATGCATTTAGGCATGTGGACATCTTGCTGAAGTTCAAACTGCGGAAGGAAATGGATTTAAGTGACTTTGAACGTGGCATGGTTGTTGGTGCCAGATGGGCATTTCAGAAACTACTGATCTACTGGGATTTTCACGCATAATCATCTCTAGAGTTTACACAGAATAGTCTGAAAAAGAGAAAACATCCAGTGAGTGGCAGTTGTGTAGACGAAAACGCCTTGTTGATGATGGATGGATGGTTGAGGTGAATGAGCAGACTGGTTGGAGATGACAGAAAGGCAACAGAAACTCAAATAAACCACTCGTTACCACCAAGCTATGCATAATACCATCTCTTGACGCACAACACGTCGAACCTTGAAGCAGATGGGCTACAGCAGCAGAAGACCACACCGGGTGCCACTCCTGTAAGCTAAGAACAGGAAACTAAGGCTAAAATTCGCACAGGCTCACCAAAATTGGACAATGGAAGACTGGAAGAACACTTGATGGGTCTGATGAGTCTCAATTCCATGAAAACAACATGAAAGCATGGATCCATCCTGCCTTGTATCAACGGTTCAGACTGGTGGTATAATTGTGTGGGGGACATTTTCTAGGCACACTTTGGGGCCCCTAGTAAGAATTAAGCATCATTTAAACGCAACAGCCTACATGAGTATTGTTGCTGACCATGTCCATCCCTTTATGACCACAGTGTACCCATCTTCTCACATCATCTCAAACTGGTTTCTTGAACATGACAATGAGTCCACTGTACTCCAATGGCCTCCACAGTCACCAGATCTCAATCCAATAGAGCACCTTTGGGATGTGGTGTAACGGGAGATTCGCATCATGGATATGCAGCTGACAAATGTGCAGCAACTGCGTGATGCTAGCAAGTCCATACGGACCAAAATCTCTGAGGAATGTTTCTGGCAAAAGGGGGTCCAACCCAGTACTAGCAAGGTGTACCTAATAATAAAGTGGCCAGTGGGTGTACATTGACTGACACACACATAATAGATGGAAGTTTTACCTATGCAAAGTGATACACTGTCATTTTGATAATAGACGTACTTTACTATAGTGTTGTGCAGACATGTTTGGAATAAATATATGCAAACACATATGAAAAATAAACTTGGTCATATTGTTTCCCATTTAACCAATCACCTTGTCCTATTGTACTGTGCCACTGTAACAGTTGAATATCCAACGAACAATGTTGCTTAATAGTGGATAAAGGAAGAAGATACATCTTAAACATGTGCCTTTTAACACAAAATAGTGTGTACTGACATTACTATTTGTTTCACAGGATTGGGGAGCCTGAAGATTGTGCTGGAGCAGTCTCGTTCCTCTGCTCTCCCGACGCATCATATATCACCGGGGAAACTATCGTGGTGTCAGGAGGCAGTCACTCTCGTCTATGAGTGATACTGTGATATTAGAAATACCCTTTTGCATACTATTAAAACTATAAATAAAATACATTTATGAAAGATAAAACAGCACATCTGTTAATTATCGTTTACAGCAATATTCTCCTATCCTTTCAAACCCAGCCCATATTAAAATATACCCTTAATACTTCCTAAAATATTTGTCATCTTGGATTCAACTATCTTACGTTCCTCTGGGTGCTTTTCGGGTTAGGCAGACACGCTCGGGTACTGTGCTTAAGGGTTTCTGAGTGAACGCTCATTACCTGTTTTTAATTACTTATTTGTATTTTTTTTTGAACCTTAGTGATTTGTCTCTGTGAATATCAACACCCTGCTTATGTAGATTCAACTACCTTGTAATTAAATATTAATCTTAATCATGTTTTTATTCAGATGATTATTATTTAATTAAAGATTGCTTGAACACCTTAAGTATTTTATGGAATATGCACTTTAATGTGCATGATAGCTATGGTGCCCCCCTTGGAAATGCATGGGGGAGTTCCTACAGCTACTTTCTGTGCAGGAGATGTGGCCGACGAGTGATATACTTGCGGCCAGTAAGGTCTAGCTTTGATTCAGCGAATGCTGAGGACAGGAGCCTGTTTAGATGGACTTAAATCTTTGCACTTTCCTTTCACTGATTGGCTACTTCAAGCAGCCAATCAATGGCCATAATCATCTGACCATTATCCCTAACCCTATTTAACTAATTTCCCTCCCCTCCACAGTAACTACTCAATATACAAAAAATATATATATAAAAAATGTTTTAGTGAGGTAAGAAACAGAGACAAAGGTAGTGCTTACAAGTTTGGCACGGCTGTTTAGAGCAATAAACTGTCCTTTAAACTGGCTATTCCTATGGTATACAAATAAGGATATTTAGTACTATTCGTACTATTTAGGCTGTAACCATGTTTACATGTTTGTTTAGTATACTAATCAGTACAGCAGGATTTGAGAAAGCTACAGATCTGCTTTAAAGTAAACATTTAAATGATTTTATCATATTTAAGCACATCCTGCTGTACAGCTATCCTCTCCATAATGATAACCCCCTGCCCCCTTCTCCTCTCATAGATTCAACTGTAATTTTTACTCGCCAAGAACTGCATAAGTCAATACATGCTTGATGGATGAGCGGTCTGTTTAAATAAATCCTCTGTGGATCACGGGGAGTGTCTGAAATCTTTGGATGATGCTGCTTTCATGTCTTGTAGAAGTGGTGACTGCATGTTATTAGCTAAACAGGTCATAAAAACTCAGCCTACATTTAAGAGATCTTTGTTCCATATCACACTGCAGCTGTACCTTTTCAAAGGCAATTTTATCATATACTTTTGATAGATGATTGGGCTTATTAAGATTAAAATACGGGACCACTACGTACGTGAATAAGGTAGCCTCAGATGTCTGACTGATGAATGGAGTCAATGCAATGATCCCAGAGTTGCTTTACTCAGCATGTGTTCATAACATTTTCCCTTGGTTAAACTCACGCAGACTTTAACTGGGTCTCCACTCAAGAAAATGTGTCTAGGGTTCTTAAGTGGACACCTAAAAATATCACTAACTTTGATTTAAAACATTATTTTTTCCCTTGGACTAAAGCAAAGTCTGACTGTCCAGTTTGAAACTGGATAGCGGACAGCAATGCCGTCCCCATGGTGGTGTGTGGCCCCTACTGCAAGTCTGCCATCTATTCCGGCGGTGAACAGTGCCAGTGGCTTCGGATTAATACTGAAACGGCATGCAGTATATTTTTGCTACCCTATAGAGACAGACCTGCATCGCCTGATGCCAAGGTTGGACTGCTTTGAAGAAATGCAAACTGGAACTTGGCTGGGGCTGCAGATCCCCTGTGAATTTAACCATGAAAATATTCCCTCAAACTGAGTAATAAATACCTAAGAGAAATAACTTTATTTTGGTGGTCGGAATGGCCACCTTGGCTCTATGTGTAGTCAATGCCAGAAGCTTGTGTACTGTCGTCCTAAACAAACATTTTTATTCAGAGAAGCCAAGTTAAATATCTGCTAAAAATCTCTCACACAAAACCGTCCTTATACTTTTAACCTAATGGTGGTACAACTCTTCAGATCTTCGAAGTCCATCTTGGATCACGTTGAGGGTGTTGTATTTATTACACAAAATATGCTTGCCTTTGTTACCATATGTGTTTTTATGCATTTGTCTGTGCGTGTATGTCAGTGTATGTAACAAAATAGCTGAGGATGCTGGAAACCTCTTCGCCATAGCAACTGTTTCCATAGGACCCGCCTCTCTTCTTCCTGTTGCTATAGTGATGGTATCCATGGCACATTTGCAGGATGTTACTAGGGAGGGCAGGAAGACTGCGCACTAATGAATAGATCTGTATACAGTGTGCGAGCATAGGGTCCCTGCTAAATACAGCCAGTTTTCTAAATTTATAACCACGTACATTAAATATGATTTTAGTCTTCAGTTATTTACTTACACTACACTTATTGTAGAATCAATATGAAAAAGGCATGTACCAAATACTACCATTGCTGTAAAGGGTTAACCATTATATTTCACCTCCTACAAAAACAAAAAAAACTTCTTTCTAAATCACAATGGCTTTAACCCTGCACATCCACAACATTCCATACCTAATCACACCTATACTGTGTGTCGACTATTTTTACATCCTATCTCACATTGTGACTACAACGCCTCTCCGAGTGGTCACTCCAATCTCATAACACCTATCACACCTAGCACAATATACCATTTGGACCTTTCGCCATGCTCATCGTATGCAGCTAATAATCTCCCACCCAAAAAAATGAAAGTGTGCACCTAATGCAATGCAGCCGGTGAATTCCAAACCCTATAACCCCATCCTTAAAAAACAAAACATGTATTCTACCCCCCCCCCATGCACCTTGCTCACAATCCTCCACCCCAGCACAGCCCCTCTTCCACCCTCCACTCTGAACACTCCTTCTTCTCCAAACCTCCACCCCTTCAGCTGTCTCCAAACTGAGTCTATAACCACTGAGAGGTGAGTAAAGAGATGTGTGTGAGCTGATTCTCATCTATGTGTGATATACATGATGTGTGTGTATGTATTCGCATGTTCGTGTTGGCTAGGATATCCTCTGTGTTATTTTTTTACTGCTTGCAGGCATGCATGTCCCGTGTAGCTAAATGTACACAGAAGCACCAGCCTTCTGTCGGGTTCTGTATATATCTGTGTAATTTGGAGATCAGCTTATTTGATTTTTCAGTGGTCATGTTTTGGTGTATAACAATAAATGTGTGCTGTTTTATGTTTACTGTACATGTTATGTTGTATGGATGCGAAAATTGCTAATAAACATTTACAGATATAGGTTGTATACATGTATATCATACCGAGAGTCACATGCCACTAAATACGTAGAATCGGTGGGGCACAGGTATATAATAAAAGATTCATATGTTTCTAATGTATTTACTAATAGAGTTTGTGTTTTGACACGCAGAAGCATTGCTTTCTTGTGGATGGGTGCTGAGCTAGTAATGATTTTGTAGGGCACTGTGCACATATAAAATAAAGCAAATGCGATATTGTATACACATGTGCTGTTATTGTTCACTGTCACTTTATTAGTATATGCAATCTGATTGCAGAATTGCAGAATCAGAGGACCTAGACAGTTGGCTCATATAATACATAAACATATAAACTGGGTGTATTCTGATTTCTGGATGCAAATGTTATGTATGTCTGTATTTATAGATATGTGTCTATCTATCTATCTATCCTATAATAAAACATACACTAAACATTCTATTAAATGAATACCAAATTATGGGCAAAAGTTTCTACGCTAGTTCCCTGTGATCTTAGATATTCATAAATGCAGCCGGGGACAGGGCTGTATACGCTTGGAACATAGAATGTAGTAATGTTCTGTACCTATCATGCTTTCTCTTTTCAGGCACATGTGCTGTCCAGGACACACTGGAAAAGGTCTCCAGTGACAGCTTGTAGGGAAAATCTTTCACGGATTTCCTCAGACAGCTGAAGAGAAGAAGCCTTGTAAAGTTAAAGGGATCCCTCTTAGACATCTTGGGAGAAAAAAATAGTTTGGGCAACAGTGACTGAAAAAAACCCAGTAGGGCACCGTGTGTGTGTGTGATATCCAGGGAAACTGGCAAAGCAACCAAGATAGACTAGGGACACTATAATGTGTTTTGTCTCTTGACAGCTGGCAGGCTGTGGGTCTCTGCTGTGCCATGAAATTGTAACTACCAGAGAGGGGGCAAGAAATGCATGGTGTGCGAGGAAGCTAATTGGGAGCATCCCTGGGGTTGGAATTAGATGTGAGAACGGCTCATGCATGTTCAGCGGGGGAACATTTGGGTTTTCAGATGGAGGGTGTTACGTGGGAGACTGGCAGGATGGCAGAGCACATGGATACGGTGTGTGCAAAGGTCCCACAAGGCAGGGAGAGTACAGTGGCCTTTGGAGTAATGGATTTGAATCTCTGGGAGTTTATACTTGGCCCAGTGGGAACACATATCGTGGATACTGGGACCAAGGGAAAAAAAATGGATTAGGTGAGGAACACAAGGGCCGTTGGCTGTACCGGGGTGAATGGACTCATGGGCTGAAGGGAAGGCTTGGCGTGAGAGAGAGCCTTTCTGGAGCACGTTATGAAGGACTATGGACAGATGGGCAGCAAGATGGTTATGGTGTAGAGACATACTCAGATGGAGGTAAGATACTAACCTATTCAGTAATATGTTGGTAGAATGACAGTGTTGTATGATAATGAACACTAGTGCATGCAAAGATGTCATCAAGATGTGTAACTCTGTACATGTTTGATAAGTATGATTATAACATGACTGACTGTCACAACTCCTCCCAATTTTACACGTATGTACTTTTGCAGGTACATATCAAGGCCAGTGGCTGTCTGGTAAGAGACATGGATATGGTGTACGACAAAGTGTCCCATACCATCAGGCGGCTCTCCTACGTTCCCCACGAACTCCAACTCTTAGTTCTTTGCCTCACTCTCCTGGTCCACATTGTCCTACGGTTCCCGGTCACCTTCCTGGAAGTCCAGCCACAGGATCCCGTGGAGGTTTTGTCCTGAAAGTTAGAGGTGTTGGTTCAGAACCTCCAGGAGCTGGTGGAAACGGGAAGCCAAAAAAAAGAGGATTCTTCTTCACTCGCTCACTTATCCTCAATAGTTTACGACTACATCGTGGCTCAGATGCCAAAAATCCGTCTAGCGGTCGGGACAGTCAGCGTAGTTCCTTGAGGAGTGAGACAAGGGGAGCTGGAGGATCCCTGAGCTCTAGTGCCAGTCAAGATGGTTCCAGTGCCAGTGTTGCAGAGACAGAGAGTGAACTACCAATTGGTGCCTGGGAAACAGAGACATATGCAGGTGAATGGAGAGGAGACCGCCGCAGTGGTTATGGGGTCAGTCGTCGATCCAATGGGCTCTGCTATGAGGGAGAATGGCTGAGGAACAGAAGGCATGGCTATGGAAGAACCACGTACCCAGATGGCTCGCGAGAAGAAGGCAAGTATAAAATGAACATGCTGGCCAGCGGCAAAGTCAAGAGCCTGTTTCCATTACGAAGGGGCAAAGGGAGAGAGAAAGTGGAAAGAGCTGTGGAAGCTGCAAGGAGAGCTGAGTGTACTGCAAAACAGAAGCAAGAGATGGCAGTGGCCAGGTAAGTGTGTCTTTATACTACAACCCCAGCATCGTGCTCTCCCTTCTTGCCAGTACAGTGCAATGTGCCTGTCAGTTTAGTGCAGTATCAGTATTGTGCCTGTGCCTCCCCCTGGCCATAACGCGCCACTGTCTTTTTCTACAGCCAAGCAGCAGATGGCTTTATTCTTTCCTATAGGTTCAGTCCTGTTGTCTGCTTTTGTCCCTTTTTGTTACTACTAAATATAGATATATATCTATATCTATATAGATATATATATATCTATATATATAGATATTTGAACCAAGGTTTATAGTTCATGGGTAAAACAATTCTTTATGGCATGGGGCAGATGCACAGATGCCATCAGCAAACTTAGTTATTCATATATGTATGTTTTCATTTTCATTATAATATTTTTACTATGTGCAAAAAATGGTGCCCATTCCACAAAGTTAATTTAACAAAAGGGAAGAAATGAAATGAATTTGAAATAATCATTCCATTGAAATCCTATGTCCATTGCATATTTTAAGCTATAAATAAAGTTAGTAGATTTAGATTTAACAAGTGGAACTTCTGGAACTGGAATTCTGTATCGGGATTTGTGAAGTGGCAGATCCTAACCCTTACTAAATTCATTCATGTGGCAGAGCTGGCATCAGCTTAACAATTTCATGTCCTAAAGTTATCTCCCTTCTCTGATCCTCATTAAAAAGGCTGCCTTGAACCAAAGACAATCAGCAACTTAACGGGAAAGAGATAACATTACATAATGAGGAGTGATGATCATGCAGAAAGGGACGTTAAGATGCCTTTTCCATTGATGTTAGGTCGGGTTTAGTTCATATAATAATGGATTTTTTTTTAATACAGGTATATGTAAAGAAGGTTACATTTCCAAGGTTTATTAAGTACATAGAACTGTCAAATGTAGAAGTTTGGGAAAACTTCCATGATCTTTAAATTCTTCATTTTAATATGTCTCTTCTTTCCTGGCCTTTTCCATCAGATACTATATTATTTTGCCACTTTCAGCGTTATAAATCTAAGTGTTTAAAGTCACTGAAGTGGTGCTAGTTACACTAAATCTGGGAGAAAATTGAGCTTGGTATGTGGTACCTGTGGTTTATTCGCGAAAAGGAGAGTTGACTTCACTATACATTATGAAGCACCAACCCCAGTGATCCTCTGCTCCGGGATAAGCGTGGCCAACCTAGCAAGCTATGGTGGTGCTACCCAGAGCTTTTTATTCATGTTCCTCAGTAATCATGTTTGAAGCCCTCTAATGTTAGACGCAATTTTACACCGTCTGCAATATACCAAGCCACCTCTTCCAAGTCATTTTATCCTAATCAGCAGCAGAAGCTTTGTGATTGGGAATTTCAGCTGGTTGTGACATAGTTGCCCCATGTGCCCATTCAGAATCTCCATGGAAGCACCAAGTACTGTTTCCTTCTCATGATGTGCAAATAGAGCTGTCTGGCTCTATAAAAGCTGGCTGACGTGCCCAGATCAATATGGCTAACACACTAACTCGCTTTCTGTAGATATATCCATAATTTGACGTAAACTAGACAATGACCCAAATTCAAGAAATCCGACTAGATTACTCTGTTGGTATGATATGTACAGTAGTTCCTCTCCAGTTTTCTTATCGTTGTTTACATGCTGAGTTTCTCTTTTATCTCTGGCAGTGCTGCAGATGCTCGCGTTCAAGCTGAATCTGCATCAGTTGCGGCACAGCAGGCACTGGAGGCCTCTCATGCTGCCCGGATCCTGTCCCATGACCTGGAGGAGCTCCTGGAAACGCCAAGTGAGTGTATGGTTAGATAATGTGTGAGCAGGCGCAATACAAACAATAGTTCCAGTTTGACTTCTGGAATAACCTGTTTACCCATTGTACAGCACTGCAGAATATGATGGAGCTATATAAAACAATAAATGATGATAATACACAGTCCATTGCAAACGTTTGCATTGAAAGTGGTGTTACATGCCAATTGGTGTAAATTATGTTCCATGATGTGTTACATATATAGAATTCCAACAACAGATATCTCAGAATACAGATTTAAAAATATACATTGGAGCACATTTATTACGACTTCAAAAGCAGGCAATAATATCTGTATAAAAATCTTAATTATCTCTGGGAACGCTTCAGGTTTCCTCCAGAGACTCCGGGTAAAGCACCGCTTCTCTGCGGGAGCGGCGTTGCAGCATGTCCCATTTCCAGCCCACTTCCCATTAAAAATAGCCTGTGTCCTGCGACATCAGAGGGACATGGGTTGAACGGCCCGCAATATCAGCAGGGCCGCCCAATGACGGCTGCGGGACCACCTGCAATGTCAGTGGGACCTCCTACCCGCAACCTGCAGGGGGGGGCTCCGGAGCTACAAAGTTCTCAGGTGTGGTCTTAATGAGAAAAAACACTGTTCTAAACATGGTGGGCTGGACTCAAATGAATCTCACAGATTTCTATACGTAACGTTTATCATTTTGACCATCTACCTGTAGGTAAGGGTATTGCACCGTGCTGACCTGTCATTCTGCCAGGCCATCTGTTCTTATAGTGGGCAATGGTCACGTTTTCTGAATGCGAGGATTATCACGTTGCTGTTTGTGGTCACGCAGAAATGTTGATTTGACGGATAATGAGAAATAATTGTGTGTGCGAACGTGCACTTAGCCTTGATGGTGCATCCGCTGATTTTTTTATTGCTGTTAGGAGTTTAAAGGGAAGCAGTAAATGGGCAGACTAGATGGACCGAATGATTGTTATCAGCTGTCACGTTCTATGCTTCTATGAAATATCTAGGCACGCTTATGTGGGTTGTTATGCTAGCATTCAGCATTCATTTGCTTGCATGCATGCAGATCACTGGTTCACATCCACTAAAGCAATTCTTATCCTGACTTGAGAAATAATTTCTTCTTCAGGAGAAGCCGGATCTTTCAGGATCTGTTATTTCTTCTTGATCAGGTTGGCGAGACAAGCGTTCTCGGTGATGTGACTTGGCACATGCATACTGTATTGTGGGCAGGCGATTCAGAGGCTGTCAGTCTGCCCAGCATCTCCTGTTTGTGTTGCTGTCTTATTTACAGATCCTTGGATATCTCATCTACAACCTTTTTTATATTTTCTTCACTTTAAAAATCCATGACATAACATTTACTGCCATTGGTTGCATTGGTTCAGTTTTATCAGTTGTAGAATCACACGTGTGATTTGAATTAGCCATATAATGTAATAACATTAAATTAACATGATGTACTCGTTTTTTATTTGATTTATTAACACCATGAAGGCATCATCAATAAAGGAAAAATGCTCTATAAATCACATATACAGACCAGCAAACATTAATTGTTTTTTTAGTTGTGCATTTAACATATACATGTGCCTTCAAGCCCTCGGTCTGGTGTATTTATTTTAAATTATCTGATTTATGTAAAAAATAGTCTATTAAGAAACATATTGCTGTCTGATTTTTGTAGATTGTAGTCTTGCTTATAGAAAATAACATTGACTGCCTTGCATACATATCTTATTTTAATAATTTTTTTAAATCATAAAACTGTTTATTTTTGTATCCTGTATATTTAAATGTATGTTGTAAATAAGGGAAATATTCCTCCTCTCTGAACTGGTGCCTCAGCAGGAATGGGGCAACTGTTCAGCCATAGAGGCTAACAAATATAGTGAATAAAGATATAGTGAAGCTTTAAATGAAATTCATTAGATGTCCTTCAATATATTAGCCTGTTAATAGCTCGTGATAGTTCCGTGTAGAAGTTTGCCAGCTGCATTTATCACATGGTCTCAAATACCCCCTAATTTACTCACCCGTATTCAAGAATGGATTTTAGATTTGAGGCTTTGGTTGGCGCTTTTTTTTTCAGTATCTTGTAATCCTGAACTTTGAAGCAAAATGCAAACTTAATTTTATAAATCTGGTGTTGCATTGGCTGTACAAGGGCATACATATACATCTCTAAAATCAGTATTTGTATTATATTGCATATTATTGCTTTGTTTCATGAGGGTTTAACAGAATACAATATTGTGATTTACACGATCAACGAGAATCAATCACAAGGTTTGACAGTGAGTCCTAATATACACTTGGCTACAGAAGAGTCACTGCCAGAACACCTGGTGCCTTCACAGCTCCTTTAAGAAAAATCTGAACATGTAGACAGACTCCCAAACAAAAATAAAGCATTTGGTAGTAATAAAGAAAAGTCAGGGACTCAAGGGACAATTTTATATTGTGAGCTTTGGGGGGGGGGGAGTCATGTTATCTTTCTCTTAACAAATTATGTGGATACTTCCATCGATTTCCACTAAGTCAGCACACAGTCAAGTGCATGGCCACACATAGCGACCAAAAGCTTCCTAAATAAATAATTACCTGTGCTCTGCCTACTATGTATTGTATTTACTATGCCCTCTGTAGATGTTCCTCAGTATATTCATGACCTTGCTACATGTATAATCTGTATTTATATAGTTTGTTATAAAAGGAACATGACCAGCAAATTTAATGTGCACAAAAAAACATTCATTGTAAGCACATGACATGGTCAATTTCATTCATTGCACTATGGTGCACACCACGCGAGTCTAGACGTTGGTGTGCTTTGCAAATTGAGACAAGCTTTTTTGAGTTCCCCCAAGCGTTATGGATCTTGTCATGTCTGCTGTGTGCATGTAAAAGCATCTGTATCTGGACTAATTGTTTGGCTATACGTTGATGCCACATACTAACTACTATTTCCTTGCAGGTTCCCTATGTGCCCAAGATGGAGAAGAACACACTGCTGAGGGTGGGTTACCCTGGCTGAAGCAGCGTCCTCCAGAGTCATGTCATGATGGAACCCCTTTGTCTGACCAAACCCCAGATCCAAGCTTGCCTCCAAGTCACCCTGACACCCCTCCAGGTCCTGCTTGCTGCCCACTTCGAGAAGGAACTCCTTGTCCTCCCATCCAGGAGGAGGAGAGCCTTCCTGAGGTGGAAACACCCACACATACAACTTTCAACTCAGAAGAGCAAGAGACCTCTGAAACCCTCCCTGTCAGTGGACTAATTCACCCTTCACCCAGCATTGAACTCACAGAGGAAGTTGTGGACTCTGGGGGGGCAATGGAACCCCCCCTTATATCACGTATGCAAATGGTTAGTAGCACAAGAAAGTCACTCTGGCTCTCATGTTTCAACAGGAGTGTTACACTGTTAGTCATTACGCTATGTGTTCTTTTGTTCTGTGTCTGTACCTTACTGATATCTGTCTTCTTCTTTTGCAGGATGCTGACCCTCTTGTGGTGGCTGTCGTGTTGTTTCTTGACGTCTTGCTTGCATTCCTCATCTCGTATTTTCTTACATGATGGGATGAAGAAGTGCCCCTTATCTGAAATTCTTGCACACAGTTTGTCTCTCCCATTCTCTATTTTCTCTCATTTGCTCTTTGGCTCTCTTCTTCTACCTCTTTCACCCTAATGTTTACATATAAAGGGCTTTCTCTCTGTGTCACTTTCTTTCCCTCTTTGGCCTGGATTCTGTTATATAAAACAAAACCAATTTTTTCAAATTTTCCTCTTGACAATATTAGTACTTTTTAAGATCCCAAATTTTTTTATAACATATATCAGGATCCAGTCCTCTTATGGCTTCTTCCCTGTCTCTGTCTCTCTTTTTCTGAGATGCAGTCTTGTAAACCACGATATAATGACTATATGGACTATGACTGTTGAACACCCTCCCCTTTTTATCTTTCTTTTCTCTTCTCTGCCACCACCCCTCATCATAGCTTCTACGTCACTTTTTCTCTCTTTTACTCTCTTCTCTGAGAAACCATCTTCATGGAATTTCATCCAGCTCAATATATTTGCTAGATTTTTCCATTGCTGACCTAAAAATTGACCCAACTCCCAATTGCCTGGTAACTTCCCGTCTAGCTCCCTCTTCTCTCCTGCACTGCATCTTACTTCTCCTGCATCACACCCTGCCCTTTCCTGCATCACCCCAGCTCCTTGTCCTCTCCTTTCTTCTCACCAAAATATATGAGCCAACTCACCCAAAGCCTTGTGCTCCCTCCTTGCCTTGTGTTTTACGCCCCTTTCAGAGCATGCACTACATTCCTATTTTTGTAGCAGTATTTTGCCTTCTCTTGAACATGAAAGATGCAAAAAAAAGGGAAGAAATGAAAAACCTGATCTAATAAAAAGTAAAATGTATTGAAGCATGGGGTGGTCACTACTGATGCCAATGTTGCACAATGTGTGTAGTATTGCATACGTGTTGGACAAAGATGTGTTATAGCTAACATGTAGTGTCAGAGGAGAAAATGAAAGGCCCATCTCACTTCACAATGTTCTATTTCACATGTTGAACAAGCAACAGAGGAAGGAACGTTTATCTGAACTCTGCCGAGTGCAGGTGAAATGTTCAGTATCTTAGAACATGCTTTAATTTGAATCAGATATATCTGTGGGTGAATGCTACCAGGGCTAGCAAGTTCCAGAATGCAGGTCTTATTGTTCTGAGTGCCAATACAATTGTGCATAGAGGCAATGGAGTTACGTGATTAAAAATTCAAAAATAATACACAGCACATAAACATAATGTCTCCCACTTAAGCATCTGGACATAAGTAGTATGGACATGCCTGGATGCACATCGGTACTTTCATAACAGATATAGGCACCCTGACACTGTTGTGTTAAAGGGGAACGTAGTGTTATACACAGATGAATGTGCCCCCTTAATTAGTTAGTGTGAAACTAATCCTCCTTGTTGATCAAATGCTGTTGAATTACTTACCAATCTGAACCAAAAATCTCAGGATACAACAAATGTTTCTGCTGGCCCTGTTAAAGGAATGGCTTCCTTTGCTAAAGAAAAATAACATATCATAAAATGACATAACTACACCCTGTATTTTATCTATCTGTGTATCTTCCTTGCAGATATTCTAAACAATGCCGTTGATATACAGTGCATTTGTGCATATATATGTATTTATACTACTTAGTGCATTGGTTTCCCGCATGCTTACTGATGTCCTGTGCGTACTGAAGTGCTGAGGAAAAACAAATCCTTAGCTGAGTTGCAGGGAAAGACATTGATATATACTCTGTATTAGAAGAATGTCAAGAGTCTGGCAGCTGCAGTTCAAAATGGATAAATGTGAATTAATGCATTTGGCACGTAAAAATCCAAAGACATAATATAGTATTTGTGGCACTGCTTTGTCGCCAACAAAAAAAGACGAGACAGATTTTGGAGTAATCATCTGTGAGGCCTTAAATTTAGACAATATAACAAAACAGCCGAAAAGGTAAGAAGGGTTTCAGGATAAAGTATTGATATACTTTAAATGCAACCCTTTGGATGTTGTCTGGACAGTTGGTAGAAGGAACCAGGTTGTCAACTTAGCATTATCCCTCGGAAAATAAATCCTGATACGATATGTTGCTGAGGATTGTTCTTGTTTATGGGCAGTTGAGACAAAAAAATAATCCTCACCACACAGGATACTATTACAACCCAGAGTGGCAGAAGAAAGGTGTTTTGGGGCAGTCAGGCCTTCCCCACTCATCAGAGGAGCAGTCAAGGCATGGTAGTTTAACATAACTGGGGTGGACATGTAGTGGACCCTACCTTACTCTCCAACCTTTGCAATAAACTCCACAGTCAGGGCGAATCCTCCCTCCAGCTATCCCAGGGAGATAAGCCCCAGGATAACCAAGGCTACAGGCTTTCATGATTTAGCAGTCTCTTGTATCAGCAACACCTTGCTCATTGATTATGAACAAGGGCATAGTAAGGATAAAGCTATTATCTCAGAAAAAAGCACAGAAAATACTTTGACAGCTGATAAAATCCATTTGGGCCCATTTAGTCTGCTAATTGTCTTCTTCCTGTTAATTCGGTCCTTGATCTTGCCTTGCTTTAAGTATATCTTATATATACTTCAATCCCCTCACTATATTAACCTTCCCCACTTTGCTGAAAGACTTTTGCACCGTCTGAGTGCATTAAAACCTTTAATCCTCTGATCAACTAGTTGTAAATTATGACCCCTTATTCATTTCTCTACCTTTGAACTTCCTTTATGCGCTTTGTTGATCAACTTATGTATTTTAGCGTTTCTATGACTTCTCTTTCTTCTCATCTCCAAGCTATGCATGTCCTTTAGTCTTTCCTGATGATTTTTATACTGCAAATCATTCACCATTTTGGTAGCCCTTCTTTCTCCAGCATATCTACATCCTCCTGGACACTGGTTCTCCAGGACTATACACAAAGTCCAAGACTATGTCTGACCAGAGACATCTGGTGTCATAACCACTTCCCTCTTTCGGCTACTCGTTCTGTCTTTCTGTCTCTAGCCTTTCATGGCCTTAGAAAAGAATACGTCCAAATCCCAATACTGCACTGCTGCCACAATCATGACATTCTAATTTACTTCAATAATTAGTTGTTTCTTTACCCTCTTGCTATCCTTTGTGTAATTGGTGAATAGAGATACCTTACCTTCGAGACATTTTTGGACAGCAAGTTTCACGACTTTTGCAACTACGTAAACAGGAATAGATTGAAAACATCTAATAATAGTTACTGGTTCATCCTTCAGATGAATTTGGAAAGTGTAGCGTGATTTATACACTATTACAAGTATAATATGTTTTCAACTTCTAGATGATAGGTTTAATTTTATGAGAAAGGAACCCTGTGACATTTTCAAGCACTTTTTTATTCAGCGATTCCGATTTCCATTTTATTCCTGATTTTAAAAGAAGTCTTTTGTTGTTACCTTGCATTTGCTCACAATAATTAGATATCTGTCTTAATTCCCACAGGCTCTGAAATGATTTCACTCATTTTGTGACCTTTCATATGCTTTCTGCAGACGTCCGTAGCAGCTTTCAATTGTAGCTTAATGTGAAAAGCCCTGGTCAGGCTAATTCATGTACCTAGCCGGCGTATCCTGCACTGTGGGTCCCATCACCAGTCACTGCTATGGTTACGGCATGGTGTTTCACTGCAGGTGGTCGCAGGGTGACCAACAGCCTGGACCTTATGGGTAACATCACCACTTGAGGTTATTGGTGGATGGGGGTCTCCTATGGTCAGAGCATGCTAAGTTACCTCTCCAGGCACACTCAGTAGGTGCTCAGGTGTCTGCTGCCTGTAGTGTGATACCGGTTATGACTGCTGCCCATGTTTGCTTCACCTGGTTTGACCTCAGCCTGATTTTGACCTAGATAGTTTGATTCTGATTGTGAATGTCAGGCAAATGTATCTCCTGGTTGGACCTTGTCCTGTCTTTGAGTATAAACCCTGTGAATGGTGATATTACACCTGAGCACCTACTGAGTGCGCCTGCAAGGTTTTATACCTGAACTGAGCATGTTCCTTCTATAATCCAGCAATCCATAATCCAGCAATCTCCTCAAACTGTGACGGTGGTGATGTTAGCTGCAGTGTCTCCCCATGCCCCCTGCTTATATACCTGGCATGAAAGACACCCATGCGACAGGGATGATGCTGGATCTGTGAACGACCATGGGTTCCTGGAGTCGGCTGCCTTATGGCAGCCCTGCTAGGGACTGGGGTGGAGATCCATGGCACAGGACCATAATATATGATATGTACATTATTGTGTCTTCTGGGTTTGAAATCAATCACAGGATTCTGTAATGCATTATTTTGTATTAATTTTTTTCAATTTGTCAAGTATACTTCCGTCAGGGCTGCTCTACTGGGATACTGGTCAATTTTCCAGTAAGCTGTCTCTTTGGGGCTGATCTGGGGGTTAGCTACCTCCTCCTTGTAGCAGCAGGCTCTGAGATTAATAGCAGGATCACCTAACACGTGACCCTGTGTGTCTAGCTGGCAGCAGGAAGCACTATAAGAGATAAACTGTAAATGGTGTGATATGCTGCTTTGTATTAGGGGGTGACGGTAATTATTTAACCTTTTTAGTTCTGCAGTGCAAAGCTTCAATGTGCATGGTTTAACTTTGTCAGTGCTGCAGTTTGCTAGGATGCAAAGCCTGTTGTGAAACCCTTATATCATATCAAGTGGAGGGCAATTCAGAAGTGGCTGCGGCAGAACATGTATATTAAGTTGTCAATAAACATAAGATTGCTTGAACTTTCTAGTGGGGAAGGGACACTCCAGCCATCATATACACTTTAATGCAAAAAGTAGAGATGGCTTTACATTTTCATGTGGTTCCCATTGCACATTCGCGAAGCAATTCTGCAGAATCCTCCATATGCATTTAGCTCTTACCCTCCTGCTATGTGCATGCACAGAAAGCGCTCCCATGGATTTCATTGATTTAAGCCAATCACTGGTGCAAAAATGGGTGCTGCGGTGTGATACATCAATCACGATGCAAAGTAACACATTTGATTGGAGAAGGACATCAGGTTTTTAAGGAGAGCATAATAATGGTAATTCTGGGTAAACGCATAGAACACAAATTGAGTGTGACCACTGAATTTGAAGCTAGGAAATTGGGACACAAAGACCAACCATGGGGTTCCAAGTCCTGCCTACAATTACAATTTGGAAACCTGAAAATGGTCACATAGACACTGGGAAGACTCAAGTGAGTACGGAGAGGGCAATCAGGCAAGGAACACATCTGTCAACGTGCTCTTATCCAAAACACAGTATAACGATAATATAGCACGGTAACACTAATAACACAACCGTATGAAGTATTTATAATATGCAAAACATGAAAGCATTTTGGGGGGCTAGGACTTGCAAACATACACAATAATGGCACTATAACATTTGGAGCCAGTGTTCAACTTTACTCCCAGTCCATCTCCAATGTCATCTGGGGATAAAGGTACAAACTGGTTACAAACTGTTTCTGCAGTATTGCCTTCATCGTTAAGTAAGTTCCCACTAATGTAACCATCTATGGGGGTAGAGGATGAGGTTATCTATCCATCATTACCTACATATTACCAACTTCAAACAGTACAATCGTAAAATTTGCAGTAAAGTGTCTATACCATTAGCAGAAGTAGACACCAGCATATGCATAGGGCTGACGTGTTTTACAGGGTTACAAAACAGAGACTAGATTTTTGTGAATGTTTTCTGTTTTTGTTTTTAATGCACTTATTCACGCGCAAGTATGTTGTACTAATCTATCATCCAAAACAGTCTCCCTCCACTACCTAGTGACATTGTGTAGCCAAACCATGAATATAGTTACCATGACAACCAGAAGATATGAGAGGTAGGTCCCATGGAAACTGTTACCATAGCGAGGAGAGCTGCAGCATCCTCTGCTATGTGAATTATGAGTTACATAATCACTGGAGAGAATACCTTTGATATACTCTTTATCAGATGTGACACCAGCTGATATAGACATTAAGCTCGATGTTACTTTCCAGCGAATAATGTATAAATGTACAGTATAACATTTCGAAGTCTTAAGGTTTCCTTTTAGGTGTAGGTGAAACAACAGTAATATTATTCAGGTCATGTAAAAATATAAAAATAGAACACAATGCTTCTATCCCTTGATAGTTCTATATCATTGTTATCTCCTTCTTCCTTTTCCTTCCGTAATCCCACGGGGAAGGCGCTGCAGGACAAGCAGCCAATCATCTATACGGATTTCCAGTACACCAGCATTGAGGTCAACAAAACCATCCAGACCTTGGGCTCTGGTTCCATCCATGTCTCAACCAATGCTCCTCTTTCATTTACACCTTTCTTTAAAACCATCCTCCCGTACCCAATACGAAGAAGAATGATATAATGTTTTAAGCTTTTTGTTTAAAAAAATATGTGGATACATACATTACATTTAAGCTTAAGTTGTAAGGCAGTAACAGGGGTCAGCAGTTGGACAACTGTGATATACAGTAATATTTAGCACTATAAGAAAACTGTACCCAGTACTGAAGGGTTCATACACACAGATGTGAGAGAAGTGTCTCATCATCTCTCCAAATGGAAAAAGAGGTTTGATATATAACATACCAGAATCACCGGAGAAACTTGCGTCATGTTAGCACATCCAGGCACACGTGTTACAAAGCTAGATGGAGCCTACCACCATCTTCCTCCATGAAGTCCTCTATATATCACTGTAACTACATTTCTCACACTACATATTTTGGTTGTAATCTGAAACACACATGATTTTGGCTTTGGTTGTTCAATACAGCTAGCCACATGATGAACAGTCAACACCAAAGGGATTTCCTCCTGCAAGAAGGGCTGATTTATCCTAGTTTAATGCATAAGTAATGTGCTGTAATTATTTGAACACCGCACTGACTTAAATATGCACTTTGCAAAGCCAGCTTAGATATTCTTTCTGGAGAACTCACCATTGTTTGTCAGCCATTATGCATTGTGTGCTTACGATCACTTGTGAATATTTGGGCCCTGAGCAGTTGGTTCTTTTGCCCTTTTGGAAAATACAGCAATTTATCTTAGCGTATGAGGAGTCTCACATAATAAACTCTACTTAGGTTAGGGGTTGTGTGAGTGGATTTCTGTAAAATTGAAACACAAGTTACTGGCAATTACAGGTGTAAATCAGCCCTATTAACGCAGATTGCTTTTGTAAACAGTGTGGTTGCAATGTAATTACTGTGCTGTTTATTGTCTGTTGTAGGCATTAGCGTTTTTATTGGATGTCTAAAATATCCATTTTCAGCTACGAAGGCTTTTAAGAAGAACATCTAAACAGACTGGAAACAGCAACATTTGTCACTCAGTAAATATACCTCATTGTCACATTGGTGGGTCAATAACCACTGACCACTAATATTGGAATGTTCCCCGAGACAGACAAATACCGGTACATCCCTTAAAACAGCTACAATGATGGATATTCTTTAAACATTAAAAACGTCATTATTCCATACTTTTCTATACAGCCTTGAATACAACTCTTCCCAAAAATTATTGTAATTTGATTTTTTTTCTTGCTTAATTATTTCTTTTTTAACTTTTTGCTGTCAATGTGAGTTTAACTTAGATGGTGGGTGTTACTGGGTGTAAATGCTGAAATCAACATAAATACTTCCGAGGAGGAGAGTATTCAAGTCCTCTTATTACATAGTTATACAGTATGGGGGGAAATTATGACTCAAGGGCAGTCAGAATAATTGCTATGTTATACACTTCAATATTAAACATGGTGGCTTTTATCTTACAATGAAGAGAAAAACAGCAGCATAGACCAGCAGTTTCTCTAAACAAAGAAAAAAGGGTAAATATAAAGCTAATCTCTGCCTAAAGGTAATGATCGGCCCTTGGACCAAGAAGCCCAATATGGCTGCTTGCTACCTTGGAAACGGAACCTGGTGGTGGGACTAAAGTGGTGGCATGTTGTCAGCTGATCTATTGTGGGATCAGCCGGCTGGCATACTGGTAGAAACACCCTGTCCCTGATACCATGCAAAGATCTGGAATTATGACATCCCTAGTGTCTTCCTATCTAATGTGTATCCTGGAAAAACTGGCAGAGCGGTTGGCTACCTGCCCAACGGCACAAAAGTTTCCAGTCTTCCCTTTACTGTATTCTTTAACAAATACATCACTGTACTTACGTCATACCTTCCATGTGTTTTCACCGGATAATTCCCATTGTCAGGCGTCATGCCCTGCTGCCCCGCATAGTTTGCCCACAATCCCTTATTTTCAAACAGTGAAACTATCTATGAAGTCATTCTGTCATCTAATCCACCCCAGCCTATCAATCAAAAATGTCACTGGTGGCAATTGCAATCCCAGCAACGTCTGTAGTATCACCACAATATAATATTTTGAGATACTACTTTATCCCCTTTGAGTATAGTAAATAGCTGCTGATGTAATGAGTGACATGGGCATTAAACGGTCAGTGGCTGCTAATCGGAAACAAACCCTCCTTATTGAGGAATTATTATTTATACCTGGCTAGTTCTGTTCTCAAGGATTATCTAATCCAGTCTTACCCATGATCTCTTGGACCATATTCAAGATTGTTCCTGGCTGTCCCACTTAACTAGGACACAAATCTTAAGTCAAGTGCCGGCTGTATACTTCCCGACTATGACATATGGGTGTAATGATGCATTCATATCTCCATGTTTTCTCAAGCATGCTATGTGTTTGTATATATTCTGTTTGTCTGTTCTGATACGGTTCTCCCGATAACACTAGGATGTAATACATGTGGGAATACCCTTTTCCTGCAGTCAATGTCAACAATAATGGCGCAGCGTATTATATTACTACTCTTGTTCATGTTTTTTTAATGCTTATCAGTAAATTAACAGTAATACATACTGGGTATTACGTCAACCGCCTAATAAAGCATATCTAACGGTCATGGTCTGATGCTAACATTTCCACTTCACTGAATATTCCACAGAAGTGCATTAGATTTCAACCAAGCTCCAGTATTAGTGGATACATTACAGTACGCCAAACATGGTTGCATATAATAATTCTGATTCAAATTGTCATACTGATTAAAGAGCCTTGGGACAGAGGGTTAAGTGGCATTGTGTATTGCCCACCCCCTTCCTTATCCTTCATACCCATACCTAGGCATGGCCAGTCTGACTTTTGATGGTGAGCTTTGGTGGCCCAGCCCTATGAAGCTTCAGGTATGCATTTTGTACTTATTTATATGAAAAAAAACCACGTAACATACACATATTGGTTTTTTTTTAATATAGCATAAAAATAAATGAGGTATGTGTATACCTGAGAACTTCCCAGTTATAGTGACCCAGAACTCCCCCCTGCCCTTTTCCATCTGTGAACTGAAGAGACAGCAGTGACCCATATAGCTAAAATAAGGCAGAAAATTGAGGAATGGGGCAACGAGTAGACAAATCGAAACGTAACCCGTCACATGGAGAGGAATAAGCTGTCCTTGAGATCCAGAAATCCACAATGATATCTGTAACCTCTGAGGTAGATCTAAGAAGTCATTGAATATCATAATGTGATACTATTATATCACATATGCTATGTTTGCCTTGAAAGTTATCTAAACTTGGAATGCCAATATTGCTAAAATATTAATATGATATGATTACAATACACCTTCCTGGCATACTAAAGGCAAACGATGTTATTAAAATGATGTAAAGAGTATTTCAGCCTTTTATTAGTATATTTTATTTACAAAGTAACAGAAAATTATATAGTTGGTTACTCATAAAGATATACATCTTTTAGCAAATGTTTAAATTGGCGAAACGCGTTGAGGATTGCTAAAGACTGTAGAAGACTTTGATCTTGCAGTTTGCACATATTGACTTGTTTTTATTATTTATTTATTTTCTATTTGTCTATAACTTTATTTATTTATGGCTATTGCACTTTGGAAAGTTAAAGTCTCCTGCTTTTTAAACGAAAATTAAAAGAAAGTCTAGAGCACTTACAGAATGAAAAGCACATCCTTTAAAGTGCTTTTCATTCCGTACGTGCTCTAGACTTTCTTTCTTCGTGTGATCTTGAAGATGCTGTGCCATTCGTGTACCTCTTTTTAATTTTACAGAAGGTAAAGATTTTGAGATGAGTCTGCTTGCATTAATTCTTTTGTGAGTGCACTACTATTTACCACATATTACCATTGTCATTGGATATTCTAAACTATTATTGATCTTCTTTTTTCTCCCTATATGAGCGCCATTTGGGTATAAATAGATTATTCTGAATTGGCATTGGAAAGTGCCAAATATGGGTTACTTATTTTGGTGATGTACCCAACAAATTGATATTTATTCACACACACACTATACTAATAAATGTACACCTGTCCTATTCTGTGAATTGAAAAGGTGTATGGTTTGTGATCAGGACATTTTTAAGCCAATTACCTTAAATATATTTAACCATTAGCTTTTGAAACACTTATTATTTTTACCTCTGTTTTAAAATAAATTCTAGATTCTTTTGCATGTCTTTATTGAGGAATGGTCCTGTATAGTTGGACTTTTGGCTGGGGCCTATTGGGCGATAATCAAGTAGTTCTGATGAAAAAGGAGTCCATAAACCTAAGCTAGGATTAAAATAACAAAGATTGCTTGAGGGTGTATGTAAGTTTAGGCAGGCGATCCAGAGTGTTACTATGGTAACATTAGCCAGAATTTAACTTAATGCATAAAACAGGTTGATAATATAACATTAATACGAAAATACATGCTTCCACACTTCTTAAGTATGTTCGGATTGGAAACATTTATATATTTGTTCTTTTTGAAAGAGGACCCAGTAGAGGCTTTTGAAATTGCAGAAAAATCATTTGACGATCTGCAAAACATAATTGTGCACCCATAGCTGTGGATACACATAATGTGCGTTTTAAGGCATTTAATGCAATGTTTGCATACAGAGACACACAATTGGTGAAGCAACAGGTGCACGAGTCTATGTGCCCCATTTCTCACATACCCCCAAAGGCCAGTTCTGGCCACCTGGTGACAATATGAGCTCTAAACCTCCAACTCGCTTTGTGTTGAAAGTGCCAATATGGTGTATCCAGCAGAGTCTCTCTCGTTAGGCCATGCACACACAATAGGACCTGGATGGAGCTTATAGAGTAATTATCTGTGTTATAAGAATGAGAAAGGAACAGACCCCAAAATGAATACACCTAGGGGCCTTGTGGATCTTGACTTTCCTGTGATCTGAGCATGTAATCATTCCTGATCTGGGATTTTAGCCCCTAAACGTGTAGGCTTTGTGGATGCAGGTGTACTGCCCATGGAAATGTCTCAGAGGTTATTTTTAAAAGGTAGATGTGCAGTTACACTATGAAATGTCAACTTTTTTATGTCAACTCATCAAACCAAATAATTACGACAATACAGCATTGACAAAAATGTACCATATACATATTTGTTTTCTGCATGTGTGGTTTATACATTATTTTGGCTACCTACAGAGAAGACTTGCTCTGGTGACAACATGGAAGGCAACTTGACACACTTTGCATGTCACATCATCCCCTGTCCCATTGTGCATGCACCTTGCAAATGATGCAGCAAAACAGGTATGCAACTGCAAGATAAAAGCTGTGAGAAAGGGTATAGCAGCAAAAGTCATGCGTTGGTTTGGACACCTGTCTATATAGCATCGTGATTGTAAGCTGGCGAGCAGGGACCTCTTTCCCCCTGTATTGGTTTGTTTTAGTCTGTCATAGTCTGTTAGTCTGCATGATGATGATACTACTACTAATAATAATAATAATAAAATAGATTTGTGTGTCACATTGACAAAGGCATCTCTCTGATGGGAACCCCATAGATCAATATTAGCCATAAGCATCAAACAAGTGTGTTAAGAAGCGTCCCATGGCCACTATGTTGGTGTTCCGCTTAGACAAAAGTTACTTGCACTCTTATATCTGCCAATGTATTCTTATGTTTAATTACATGAACCTTAAGATGTTTCAGCTTCTATGACAACAACCTATCAACGCATACGTTTGTGGCGCATGACAAATAACTGTTCCCCACAAACATGAATCGGGCAGAATTTTACACGATTTTCTAAGGTACTAGTGCAGCGTGTGGTTACAAAAGTGGTTAATTCAGCAGAGTAGATACAAAAGCATTAGAAACTTTTTTTTAGCAGATACATTTTTATGTTAAATATTGGCCCCTAAATCTTTTTTCTGAGGGAACCCAAAAACATAGAATTGTACCCTGTGCTCCCAAAATCCCAAGGCAAGCCCCGCTGAGTTTTGCCTTGGTTCATGTTAGAAAATAACCAAGACTGTTAACTTTCACTTGCTTGTGTTGATGATCTGGCCTGTGCAAGGGCCATACTACAAGTCATATTATTTTATTATCCCTGAAAAAATCCTGTTTACCGTTCAGCTAGCAGATTAACATCCATTATCTTCAACAGCCTTTTAAAGGTGTGGATATTATACTAAATTAATTAGATGAGTGAATAACAGTATCCGAAATAAATAATGACTATTACACGGAACTATATAACATGAAGAAACAGCTAGACTTGTAATCGTATTCAAGTCCTGTCATGCCTTTCATTTCTCAGCTATCCCAAATGTGTAATGTCACCAATTAGTTTTATTTAGAGCATGGACGTTCATGGGGATTTTTTGAGGCGATTACAAAATCAAAAGATATGTATATTGGTGGGTTTTCATTCCAAACATCCCTACAGATATATAACAAAGGAGACCACAATCCATTTAAAGATGAAACACGTCCTGTATGACTACCAAGTAATGTCCACAAGAGAGCGTGGTTCAAGAACCCTAAACCATCTCCTGCAGCCGCCATGATGTTGAGTTGGCCTACTATAGGTGGAATGCGTTGAAGCTTTCTAAACACACAAAAAATTTGATTCTCCATTTAGTTTCTGCTGGCTTCTTTCTGCACATTACAGTAGGTTATGCTTCCTGCCAAGCATTAAAGTGTTTCTGGGAAATTATTTTTTTATATCTCTGGCAAGTATTTGGACTTTAATAACATTTGTTTTCACAGCATCTGGTCTAGAAGCACAATGGAGTGATGAAAGCAGGGACTTCACTTTTACCCCATCGCTCTTTTCCTCACATGTTCACCTTTCCCCCTCATTGAGCTAATACTGACACCTAAAAAACTCTCTCCATATGAAGGCCAACAGACCTCATTCCACTGAAACCCTGTGTATATTATTTCTACCAGTTATGTGTGCATAGACATATAGACAGACAGATTGATAGAGGATTGATATTTGATAGATAGATAGATAGATAGATAGATAGATAGATAGATAGATAGATAGATAGATAGATAGAGACAGGCAGATGATATACAGATAGATTGATAGATAGATGATAGACAGATAATCGATAGATGATTAATAGACAGATAGATGATAGATAAATAGATAGATAGATAGATAGATAGATAGATAAATAGATAAATAGATAGATAGATAAAATGCTTTGCATTACATTGATGTGTGTGTAACCATTACCCAATGCAGTAAAGGGTTAAGTGGGACGCCCACCCCCAACTTTATGCCTGTTACACGTAAACACACCGTCTCTCTCTACCACACAGCACACATAAACACACCCTCACCGTCTCACACACACTCCTTCCCTGTCTGTCTCTCTGTCATTCATGCACACACATCATTCTCTCTCTCTCTCTTCCCTGTCTCTCAGCCTCCCTGTGTGTCTCCCTCTTTCTGTTCCACACACACACACACACGCACACACACACACGCACACACACACACGCACACACACACACGCACAGTGTCCTGTCTCTTTGCCCTGCTCACTAATACTACCATCCGGAGAGAGAGTGATGGAGGCAGACAGCCAGCATCCCAGAGACCTCCAATGAATTCCGAATCCGAACTGAGAGGTTAGCGGAACTCCTAAGGCTGAGGTTTCCCCGCAGGCACACATTGCTCACTATTCGTGCAGAGACAGTGCCTACACACCCCATTCTGTCCACGGGGAAAAGCCAACGCATGTAACATATATATAGAGACGGCACGGACTCCATTCCCTCAGATGCACGCACAGGAATACATACATCCGCTGTGAATATGCATACATGTGAATGATGCCGATAAACCCACACACATTCTGCTCACAGGAGCTGCATGCAGCTGATGTTATGACAGAGCAAGAAATGCAGCAGCCATGAACCAGCTGTGTGCAGAGCCCTGCAGAGCCCTGCAAGGTGAGTGGGAATCCTGTCATTGGGATGCTATCAATAATGGTAACATATATCATTTATCTGCGACTGTCTAATGGTATAGCTATTATCTATCTATCTATCTATCTATCTATCTATCCATCCATCTCTCTATCTATCTCTCTCTTTCCATCTATCTATCTATCTATCTATCTATCTATCTATCTATCTATCTATCTATCCAGCTATCTCTCTATCTATTTTGGTTCATGCAGACTGACCAGTCATAATAAAAATGTATATTATATTGCTATGTATGTTGTATAATGTATTATTCTCTACGCGAACCCGATTATAGTTTTATTTCATAAGAGCGTTTTACGTTTATTTTGTGAATACGGATACAGCTGTTGACTGTAAATGTTTGATAAACACAATTGTGAGTGTATTTATTTACTTTAAGTATGTAACATGTTACTGGTTAATAATTAAACTATTATTCCGGTAATATTGCCTCTCCGTTATATTTCTGGTTCTGCTGGCTTCCAAGGTTTTGGAGATATGATTGCTCCTCTGTAAAGGAGGCCAGTGGGAAGGAGCTATCTTGTCAAGTTTTTTTTTCCCATAATGTAAAGTAAATGATGGAAACAGCTAAATACACACACATTTGTCTGATATTGTCTCCCCAGACAGTATTAGGCAATTACTCTGCCGGGCTGGAGGCGAGTTCCGTCTCCAAAGAGTCCAACTGGAAACAAGACCCCGGAAGCTGGAGGATAGAATCCTGGTGAGTTATGAATTATTCTGATACCTTTGTGTGGACTCGCCTTCTGACCCAATGTTTCTCTCTGCAGTTGTCCTTGTCTTTTTTTGTTGTCTTTTCAATTATCAGTCCCATATAAGCACTTTCAACGTTCATGTCTACTTTCTTTCTTTAGAGCATGGTCGGCCTGGTTATTGGGCTGAAATGGTAGTACCATGTACATTGCATGGTTACGCAGACCAAATTTACAGGTTTCATGATGTGCTGACCTTCCTTTGAAGAGAAAAATATCGGTAGAAATATGTATGAGTAGAGAAAATTAAACCACAATTAGCAGAGAATTATGTAGTCTGGGTTGGCCAAGATATTTATCAGAAATATTCAGATTCCTCTACATGTTGATGACATAAAGATATGTCATTAATGTAATTTGAAAAAAAAACATGCTAGGGATCCGTTACAATTATGAAAAACATCTATGATTCATTGCTTTTCTTTTTTATGGTGACTTGATTTATTGATGACAACATAACAGTTGAGGATCATGTTACAGGAGACTACAGCTGCTTCATATATCTATGGATGCTTCTTGTATGACGAGCCATTTTGTTAGGAACTGCTACTGGTCAGCTTTAAGAGAGAAGCAAACTAAGTGAGATGATATTGATTGAGAAAGAAACAATATTACAACATATTGGTAGGCATGTGTGGGACCAGTCTGAGATCTTTTCAGCTCCTCATAAGAAAGACCAATATCTTTGTTTTAAAGCCTGGTAAAGGGTTATTTTTCACAACGAGAGCTAGTGAAGTTATAAAGCTGTTCCACCTAGGGCCGTTTCTAAAATATGCCCAGATAAGTTCTGCACCTTGTAGAGAGAAGTAAAAGAAATCTATCTGTCATTTTGTTTTTCTCTTTAATGGTCCCTGTCTCTTAAAAACTGTGTTTAAAAGTTTATTTAAATACCATAGTTGCCAAGAAACATAGAAGTCCTCCAAAGTCCTCCCCTTTGTATTATTACCACAGCAGTCTCTACCACCTACTGCCACCTGCCAATTCATGGTCATACATGTGAAACGGCACGTGTAATAGGTGCTGTGTGATAGGTGGGAGAGGTTTTGTGTGTAGGTGTGATGTGTGATAGGTGTGATGGGTGCGAGGTCCTTTTAAACTAGAAGACCTTAAAGGTCAGAGAGGATTAAGAGACCATGCTAAAATGTTTCTAATGAGAAAATACAGCAAAACAGTATGTTATTTTAAAACAAGAAATACGTTTGTTGCAGACCATAATACTTTAAAAATCTAGGAAAGTTAAAGAAAAACAGCACCTTTGTGGAACAGCACCTTTAATTCAGCTGGTAGTTTGATTTTTTTATTTTGTAGTTGAATAAATTAGCATGGGTTGGAACAGGGTAGTAAAATTTAAGATTTTACAAACTTAGTAATGAATTTTGTCCCATAATCTTAGTTTTTCATGCTAGTCTCGTGAGCGTTGTAATTTCTGGGGAATTGCTTGAATGAAATTACTCATGAAGGAAAGTGGTCATGTTTTATTGTTGTATATCTTTAGGATACTAACACTCCATTTGGATAATGCATTTATCTTCTGGTGTGGTGTTCTTTTTAACAATATAATACAAAGTAAAACAACAGAATTTTGAGAATGTTACTGCAAAATCAGACTTCACATTTGGTTGTTTCCCCTTACAATGACAATTACCGTATGTTACCTTGTAGTGCTAGTATGTGCACCAGACCTTCAATCTAACCCGTCTTATGAACAAAGTGATTGTATTGTGTTTTATCATGGATCTAATATTGTTGTATGTAATATCTGGTGTCTAAATCACTCCATAGTTTTAGAGCTCTCACTGTGAGGGAAACAATTCACTGCTTAAGCTGGAACAGTGACACAACTAAATGTAATCCATGGCCTCTTGTCAACGGCTTAGTGGGAATTTCCTCTGAGAAGGCCACACATGGACCTCAAATATATTTCTACACTGTGATAAGATCTTTGAGATAAGATCTACTCCAACTCAGTCCCATCTTTTATATCAATAGGTGCCCAAAATTGAACAACATATTAGTGAGGCCTCACTAATGCTTTGTATAGAAGCGTAATTATGTTTTTTTGACTTTTTTTGAATCTTTTTCAATTCATGCTAATAATTTGCTTGGTTTGGCAGCTGCTACTTGACATTGTATATGATTACCAAGTTTGTCGTCAACTAATACCCTCAAACCTTTTTCAAGAGGTGACTCTGATGCCCTTTGTGCCTACTAGCCATTTATCAATGGTGCGGTGTCAATTTTTGCATCATATGCAGTGTCCTTTGTATACACATGCACTTTATATGGCCTGCTGCACAAGAACAGCAATGAATAGCAATCTGCATGCCAACCCAGCATGCAGTAGTGCTGGCTGAAGCTATGTAGGGATACAAGCCACAGATGGTATGCATATTAAAACAGAAAATCATTGATAAAAATATATTTTCAGTCATGCACTAGCTCACGCAATGCTTGAAACTGATACACTTGGCTAATTTGAAACAAGAAAACTCTGTCATACAGAGATGAGGCATTAGGTTTGTGGGACCTGTGGCTGCACTGAACACCTTAAGAAGGGGACATTGCATGGGCACTGTGACCATGTAGCTTGCTTACATGGTCCTGGTCTTATAACTTGTGCAATAGTCACTCATTCTGTGTTCTGAATGTATATATTATCATTATTGAAATAACATTGGGTAAACCCAATGCATGTTAGTGTCCGGTACACATAATTCGAGCATTCAGTCCAAGGCTGCTGCTACAATGTGTGTTGGCTTCTGGTGAGGTTGCACGGGAGTGGGAAGGGCTCCTTAGGCTATATAATCCTGTCAGTATGTGTTATACATGATACTGTACTTTCATGGTGTTGGCATATATGCCGTGCTGTGTGCCTAACAGACTTTATAGTGAGTGTCATCCTGTGTTGTCATGATCCTTACTGTCATATGCGTGTACGTTTGCCTACCTCACAACATTTCCAGTGGCCAAAGAGGATTTTTTTTGCTTCAGGCAGTCTGGAAGGGGACAGGGATACTGAGACTTTGTGACATTTAGAAGGGGAATACTTTATTTTATTTACACAATTTAAACACAATTACTGCTGTTTATATACACATCACTATTACTTTTAGGAACGTAAAACACTGAGATTTCCCTTTATCAACCAAGAGAAATATCAGTGGAGAAAGAGGGACAATGGAATTTTAGGCCTAAAGAGGGACTGTTTCTCCTATACAGGCATAATTGGGAGTGTGTTTCAGTAACCCTAGCTAAGTACATTTTATTTACTCTGCTATATTTTTGGCCTTGCACAGAATGCATTACATTGCATGCAACATAGTACGCGAGGGCATAATGGGGTGAGCATGACTTTTGCTGGGTATACAGATGTCATTCACTTAGTACACTTGGTCCTGGACATGTAAACATGTTTAGTTCACTTCTGGACCCCTGGGCTGCAAAATAGCAACATGGAATCGGAAACAAATTTGTATAATGTAAGACACATGGTAATTTATACAGTACTGTGTATCTTTCCCTTCCCAGGTCACAACATGTTGGAGATTCTATATATTTTACATCAAGCTGCCAGCAAAGGTGAGTATATTAATCTCTTACTGTGAAAATCTGAAGAGACCGTAGAGGTACAGAAAGATTATGTAACATACATATTTTTCAGTGTAAGGCCAATAAAAGGTGTCAACTTTGACTAAAGACCCCATATGACTTACCATAGGACAGGAACTTGTTATGAATAGGAAATTACATTTAAAATCATTTACTACCACTAATGCGTATGTGGAAATATTTCATTACCTACATTACTTTCCAACTCAAGCTATAAATGTAGAGTTGCCACCTGTCCAAGTTTCACCTTCACAGTTGTGGACTATAAAGGTAAGTTCAGGGTCCCTGATTTACTACTTTATGTTCTGGGAAACGTTGGGTTGGTGGCCGCGGTGGCAGTCTGCATTCTGCAGGGCAAGACTGGGAAACTTTTCTCTCTTGTCTTTCCTTTCTATTTTTTTCTTTCATGTCTCTTTTCACTGCACTCTCTTGTCTACTTTCTCTGACCTAAACCAAGAGCTCTTCCTCTTCTCAGGATGGGCCTGAGTGGCATGGCTAGCTGTGGGTGGGGGAGAGATACCCTTGGACAGGGACAGGACTAGCCCCAATTACCATGAAATGGGATGGAAGTGGGAGGAGAAATGGGCGGGGAATGAGCGTGACTAAACACTGCTCCTCTGTCCCAGAGAACGAGGAGGGTGACCCGGAGATCTGAGGAAGCAGCATTTCACAGTGAGACTCCAGGTCAATGCTAGAGAGTTCCCAGATACGCCTGAATACCATACAGACAGGACAAGAAATGTTCACTGTATAGGCTGTTCTGTATGTGCATCTGCATTATATCTTCCTAGTATCTTCTCCAGAGATTTACATATAAAAATATCTCGTTGACTTATAACTGATGTACATTGATATTTATTTTAATATTTACTGATCGATACCTGTCTTGCCTTGTCCATAAATAAACCTTTGCGCCCCCCGGTTAACTCTTTGTTTTCTATTTCTTCCCATTTCAATTCTTTCACTGCTTCTTGATCGATCTTCCAATTGCTCTGTTATCCCTCCTAACTTCTGTTCTCTCATCCCCTGTCCATTTTCTCCCCATGCTGCCTACTATTTAGATCGAAAGCTCATTCAGTGTGTTGGAGATCCGTGCCCTCACAGCCATCAGCCTCAGTCAGGTACTGTGTTGATAGCAGTATAGCTGCCTTCCTAATTATATGTCTTCTGGTATTTGGCCCCTATGTCTCATGTACCCCCACTCCCATCCTTATTGTAGATTCTTATTGAGACTGAGAAGGGGAGCTTCCAGCTGACACTGTCATCACAGAACACAGACCAGTTGATTAACTGCATCCAAGCCACATTATCCAAAATATTCCCCTCTCCAGAAACAGTGTAAGTCCTCTTGAAGGTAAAGGGCTATTCATACCTTTATCAGCCCGTTCATTAAATATAGGGTTAACCTCATTTTTGGATTTCTCTCATAATAAAAGGGAACAATCAGTGCATTGTTCAGTCTCTAGAAGATAAAATAGAAGTGATTAACTAGTAAGATTTGGAATTAGCATCTTGGCTACCTAATAATGGTCATATGGTACTGAACCTTAAAAGTCATTTTTAACCTGGTGTAAATGTTTTTATGTACAGCATTAATTAACACATTAATATTTTTCTACAAATTTAGAAGAAATCAAGGAGCTATTTTATAGATTTATAAGTATTACATATGAAACCATTTAAATATGAGCATTACTGTGTTACCTCATTTTTTTATCTCTCATCCTTTCTTACCACAACTCTCTGCCAGATGTCTGATCAGGCGACAGTATCCTGAATCCGCAGATAACACATCACCAAGCTCTGATAATGCTGGTTTTGCCATCACACCTGGCATCTGTGGTGAGTAATTATCTGTTAGACTGAATGGGGTGATGTATACATCAAGTGCATTTTTTTAAGGTTATTTTTTTGGTTCTAATGCCCAACACTTTATATATATATAAACTTTGAGGGGAAAAAACAAGCCTTCAGGCTTGTCTGGTGTTTGTAGATGAGTGTTTAGCATGATTTTAAGTGGAGGGGTTTTCCATCACCTTTACCCACCATAACTTTTGTTATTGGTATTTCTTGTGCTCCTCCAAGCCTCAAGTATTAAGCCAGTATCACAACCTCATGCTGACGAGTCCCATTAAGGACGAAACAGCTGTCCATGAGTGGTGATCTGGCTACTGCACCTCTTCCTTAGTTTTGTCTAAATGCTGCCCTGTACAGCGGGCAATTACTTTCAAGGGATCCATGTACAAAGTGGATATAGAGGCAAAAGGTGATCACTGTTGACCTTGTTTGCATGTGACTACCCAGAATCCCTTGTGGTTGGGGCAGCACCATGAGAATTGTTAGGGAAAAAAACAAGCCGTCTGGTGTTTCTAGGTTAGTGTTTTGCAATGCTTCTTCTACCCCCTTTATATATAAACTAGTAAATTGTTTTGGCCAGTCACAAAGTATTCTGAGACATTTGTTTACATTTGCAAACATGGCCTATGCATCAGGAGCAATGACAACTATCAGAGTGGGACCTCATTCACCACATATAACATGCTATTTCTTCCTCCCTAGGAGGGTTTTCAGAGACATATGCTGCTTTATGTGATTACAATGGTGTCTGCTGCCGGGAAGAGGTCCAGTGGGTGAGTGAAACCTAATTCCTAACGTTTTGTCCTGTCACAATACCATCCACCTATGCATAAACACTATATAAACAAAAAGGACACCAGACCATTACACCTGTATGAGTTTGTTGGACAAACCATTCCAAAATAATTGGCATTAATACAGAGTTAAGGCTAAACCAGCCTCCACTCTTCTGGGAAGGCTTTCCACAATATTTTGGAGTGTGTCTGTGGGAATTTGTGATCATTCAGACTCAAGAGTATTTGTGAGGTTAGGCACTTATATTGAACGAGAAGGCCTGGCTCGCAATCAATTCATCCCAAACGTGTTCAGGAGGTTAAGGTTGGGGCTGTTTACAGGCCACACAAGTTTCTCCACACCAAACATCAAACCATGTCTTTATGGACCTTGACTTGTACACAGGGACACAGTCATGCTGGAACAGGACAGGGGCTTTCCCAAACTGCTGCCACAAAGTTGGAAACCACCAATTGCCTAAAATCCCTTTGTATGCTGAAGCACAAACATTATATTTCATTGGAATTAAGGGGCTCACAAAAAGACCAACAGCCTCAGACCCATTATTCCTCCTCCACCAAACTTTACAGTAGGCACTATGTATTCAACAATTAAGCCACAGCCTTTTGTTTCAACGTTTTGGTTGCTTAGTCTGACTGAAGTATGTGTACATATGAGGTGTGCAAGAAAGCATTAGTTATATAGCTAAAAGAACAAACCAGGATGTTCTGGCACTGAAAAGAGCACTGTGTAATTGTATGATATGATAATGTACTAAGCATCCTCACTGCAGTCTGTTAATATTGTACAATCTATATTTATTTTAAGCCTCAACATAGTCTTTATGACATTTTGTACCTTCTGGCACTTTATCAAGCTGGTCATGCACAATTGGGGAATGTTAAAAATAGAAGCGCTAAAGACAGCAGTGGTTTCAGCACCGTTTTAAGTTCCAGTCCTCAGGTTTCTACAGCAGGTATATTTATGCTGTGTCTTAAGGTTTGCATACATGGTTGGTCAGCTGCCTGTTCCTTGTCAGAACAGAGTATAGGCTGAAGTCACAGGCAGACAAAAAGGTACTACAGTGTCCACCATGAATGTCCATGATCTCTTCTTACATGAATACATATATGCCAATTTGTCAATCCGTGGGAGCGTGTATAGTGAGCTCACTATTTCATGTATCATCTCGCCTAATCTGAGTCCAGTTGCTATGTGTGGGAAAGAGATTCCCCAGGTACTGCCACATGCGCTGAATTTGTCACAGTCTGACAAATTACTGTTGGTAGCGACTAAAATATAAATACAAACATAAATATTGTATAAGGATAAATTAGAGTTTCTCTGTTTAAAAATGTCTGTGTGTGTGTGTGAACTAAGGAGAACATGATAATTTTCACAGCCTGTCTTTGATACATATTTTGTATAACACTGAGAGTTATATAAAACAAAACAAGAATTTAGCGCATACTCAGTGAATGTCATTAAAAGAAACACATATTTAAGGCATAAATATTATGGATTCCATCCCACCACATTGCCATATATTGCTTAAAGCGCTACTGCATTACAGTACCCCAAGTGTGGCAAATGCTATCAATATTGGCCACACATCACCACCAGCAGGATAGTGGTGTTCCAATGATACCTTAGCTTTGTATTTTGCATATCGAAAACCATTGGCTACACTCATTTCCTAGTGTCAGACAAGATGATGGGTTGCCATGGGAACAGGTGCGGCTATCAGACATTAGGCTACAGCTTATGATGCTCTCTCGGTGATTAAAAGATATTGGGTGGAACTCATAGCTACTCTTAGCAACATAAAGACTTTATAAAATAAAGATAAACTACCATCTGAGGAAAGTGATATTGAAGGGGAGACAGTTCAAGGAATAAATAGACATGGCCATAGGGTGCATTATCATTATGGCCAGAACACCTTAATCCACTATGGCCAGCTCTTGGGGGAAGGTGATCAAGCAAAAGAGAGCCAACATTTGTATTGTTGTGGTTCAAAGGCTTATACTACCGTAAATCTCAAATATGGGCCAAATTATCAAAAGAGGTACTTGATAAGCTACAATGATAAGTCTCAGAAATCATAACAACCATGAATCTCTGCATACAGTCTTACCGTCCAGACAAGACGTGGTTTAATTTTGGATTTGCCTTGGGTGTCTGTCATTTCCTGGCAGGCTAATTAAACCTTAGCTTGGCTGAATTATATATTAGGAACAACATGATTGCTTCTTCCCAAAGATCTTCTAGCTTAGGATTCATATATAACCGTGGAGGGGCATGATTATTGTGAGCAATGTAGAAATATCCCATCAATATTCCTTTCTCCTATCAATATATAATCAATTACAGTATATGTAGTCAAGTTGCGTTACAATTTTCTAAATTGTATTGCTTAGTGTATCATGTGTGTCTCTGTGGATCCTGTTATTGGTCGGTAGAAACACAAAACATGTTAGAGGCTGCGGTGTAATATGTGCCATCCATGATGTAGATAATGTCCATGTGTAATGTGCCCCTTGCATGTGTTGATATTTAGTTGCTACCGTTAGCTGATCCGTTTATATAGTACATTGTGCGGGAGGTTTCTGTAAATGCATCCCGTTAATATGATTAAACGTTATTTGTCTGTTGATTCCCCTGTTGTGCTACTAGAAATCAAGTAGCTGCTTTTAATTATACAATTAGAACATACAAGAAGTCATAATTATGTTATACTGTAGCTTTTGTGAATCTTGATATTATGAGACACGTTGGATAATTAGTTTCATCTGGTCATTTCATTTATGTTGTTGTCCTTGTTTGAAGTAGTTAGTTATCATGGTGTGACGCTTTAGAGGTCTATCAGGACAAGATAGACATTTACATTTTTTGAAAACAATCCTCAGGCTCTTTCAGCTACATTAACTTGGGGACTATTAGTGTCGCCAGTTCCTTTATATCATTTTCTTACTTATTTCTCCTAACCCACATTTCTTCATGCAATTATTTACTGTCCATATATTAGTCCTCCCTATTGTCCACATATTGTTCTCCACTCAAAACTTTTCCCATATTTTGTTTTGACCTTTCCATTGTTTGTTGTCCAATGTAGGCGAGAGGAATGTTAGAAAATGTATTGCGGTTACATACATATTATTAAAAATATAATTAAAATTGTTATCAGAAAATTTGCCTAAGGAAGTAGATCATTGTTATTTATTTTTCGTATTATTTAGTCTTTTATCTAGTGTTTAATCAGGCACATAAGATGTAGGATTATAATATTTGCACATTTAACAAATATAAATAGTGAATACCATTAATAACCTCTCAGCAGAGCGGTACATGCCTTCATTATTAAAAATACTTGAGAGGCAATACTCTGGTGCTAGCCATGAGTTGCCTTTCCCTCTGGCAAAAGCTCTCTCATGACTAGCACTGAATATGATCACGCAGACAAGTTCTTCATCATTGAATACATTATTCTAACTACTTCATAAAGTAGGCTGCTGCTGTTTTTACGATGTATCTTGCTGGATGGATACCTGGAAAAACATAATATTCAGGGATATAATCTATAATTATGGGGAAACAGCTTATTGATCCAAGGAGAAATCTGACTGCGGTTTTGGGGTCAAGAAGGATTTTTTTCCCCTGGTTAGTGCAAAATTGGAAAGAGGTTTTTTGCCTTCTTTTGGATCAACAGCAACAAATTAACAGATATAGGAAAGGCTGAACTTGATGGACGCATGTCTTTTTTCAGCCTATATAACTATATAACTATGTAACTATGTAACTATCTTTCTTTAGTATCATATATTAGTATATAAAACAAAGCAAGAATTTAGCGCATACCTAGCGAATGCCATTAAAAGAAACACATGTCTAAGGCATAAATTATGGATTCCATCACACCATATGGCCATATATTGCTTAGACCCACCACTGCTTCACAGTACCCCAAGTTTAGTGAGCCCTATCTAAGTTTTCTTGGCTATATTACTGACCAAGGAGCTGAATAACCTGGATTGCACTACATTTGAACCCAAAAGAGACTCTCAAAGCAATTTAAAGCCTTCTCTGGACACCATTAATGAAGGATGGCAGGTGAGGCTGTTCAATCCTAAGGTTTGATCAAAAACTGCAAATAGAGCGCACAATCTTAAAAGCATTAAAGACATACACATTTTGATTCCTGGTTTACTGCTAGAATAATAATAATAAATACATAAATTATTTATTTACTCACTACTTCAGAAAATATGGTTCTGCTATTTTTACGATTTATCTTTTTTTGTATCATTTCTCATCTCCCTTGACCTACCCTGTTTAAAATTTAATCTGCGTGTGCACTAAGTAGTATGTGATCATATTCACAGGCTGTCTTTGATACATATTTGTATAACACTGAGAGAGTGCTAGCACACACTAATTATTCTTCTGCGGTGGAAGGAAGCGCAGTGCATTTCATAATTTGTAAGCCAGCACCGCATCTATTACAGCTGGAGATGGTCTTGAATAGTCGATGAGTGGAGGATTGAACATTATGTGGAATACAGATAAAGGCATTGTTAAAATATTTTGAGCACCACAGCATCTAACTGTGAGATCTTCTTTTAGGATGTGGATATGATTTATCACTCACAGGACAACCGGGAGTTCAACCTTCAGGACTTTAGCCACCTAGAGAGCAGGTAAGGATGCAGGGGCTGTAGGACAGTCTCTACGTTCGTAAGGCCTGTTGTGTCACCGTTTGTCTTGTCTTCTTCTGCCACACAGGGACCTTGCTTTGGTTGTTGCTGCTCTTGCGTACAATCAGTATTTTCTCAGACTGCAGGCTGCAAATGTCAAACTGGTAAGTATGCAACAAAACGTGACAATATTGTTGAGGTCTGAAACAAACAAGGACCAATGCAATGCCAGATCAGCAGACGTACATGCAGGAACTTGCATATAAAGACTGAGCAGATGATCTTTCGGAAAATAGCATATTTTGAGCACCATGTCTGCTATATTATGATGTCTTTTCATAGGGATCCGAAGTGACGGAGCAGATACTGCACTGCGTTGGGCGGTCACAGCATTTGGAGGAGCTAATCCTAGAGGACTGTGGACTGAGAGCGTAAGTTAAGGAGACAGTGGAAGGAGAAATAGGAAATAAGGATAAAAGGAGAAGAGATCTACAAAGAGAGAAGTATGGGGCAGTGGGGAAGCAGGGGAAGCTGTGAGTGAAGTGTTGGGAAAGAACTATGTTTAAAATAGACATATAAAGAGGCAGATGGTATCAGAATGACTCAGGAAATCAGTATACAGTAAATAAGCTGCTGTCTCCTATACTGTCATCTCCTTTCCATTTCCCCTCTCTTTTACTCTTCCCGTATCCCTTGCTCTTCCCTTCTCTCTCTTTCCTTCTCGTGCCCTCTCTCTCTCCTGCAGTGATTTTGCTCTCCGTTTGGCCACTGTGTTGTCAGATAATACAGCTTCCTCTCTCCATACATTGAACCTGTCACACAACCCCTTGGAAGACAGAGGTACCCTAAACCCACTTGCATGTGCAATTCTGTATATCAATGTATGTGACAAAAACATATAACCACCCTTTTCTCTTTAGGAATTGCTGCACTCTCTCAGCAGTTTCTGTACTTTCATGCTGGTCTCCGCAGTCTCAATCTGAGTAAAACAAACATCACAGCAAGAGGTACCATTGTTTATTTGGGCTCTGTTGGCCATAGTTATCACAACAAAATTGAACAAGCGCAATAACTTATAAGTAAAAAGTTTTTATTACTTAGCATGAAATCTGTTCCCGATTTGGCCTTACACATGTGGCACATTACACTTGTGTTATATATAATGTGCATACATTACATTAAGACTTTTCTCTCCCTAGGAGCACTAGCTCTGTGTCAGTCGCTCTGCCAGAATGCTCTATTCTCCTCCTCGCTGCATTCTCTGACCCTCAGTAAGAATCCTGGACTACTTGGGAGCGAAGAGACTAATGTGAGTCTGATTGCCGACAGTACAGTTGCATTGCAGCAATATTGTTTCCATATTGTAACCATATCAGCCACTGCTCCCTATGGATCAGTCATTATTCTGTTTACAAGCTCTCGTTACAGCCTGTGGTGGTGGTTTAACACCTTATCACATATTTTTTTTTTACTTGTATAGCCAATCTATTACTAATTGTTTCATATAAAACAAACCTACGAATCATGTATCTGTTATATAATATGTCTCAATTCAATCCATTCAGTAATCTATATTATAATCTATATATTGTTGAATCATTCTTTCTAAAGGCATGCAACCTAACATACTGCATAAATCATACTAAAGCATGTAGCCTTTGCTATCATCCCTTCTATTATATATAATACCCTTCAACAGGGTGCCATGTCTTTATGCCATTACCTGCTCTGCACTATTACTTCCCTACATCTTATCCAAGAACCCTATAATCTTTAAAACTATATCAACAGCATAAAACATACAGTACGCCTTATTAGATGTAGACAGAACCTATTCATACTTTATACAGCCAATGTAAACAATCTACATGACCATTTATGTGTTACTCCATATCACATTCTGTATCTGTTTTTTCAGGCACTTTACACGTTTCTGTCTCACCCAAACTCACTGGTCCATTTAGATCTCTCAGGAACAGACTGTGCTGTGGATACTGTAAGTGACTGGGCTTGTAAAATAAGAAGCAATATGCTGTTGCCTCACACAAATGTAGAAATACGCTGTAAGATGCAGGTTGTTGGAATAGCGATGTAAGAGTATAAGAATTAGGCAGTGGTGGAGTAAGGGCGCTGAGGGCAAAATGTTCATGGTGTGGAGTGCATCATTTGGTAAAAAGCAGTGTACGTTCTGTCAATACAACAATGTAAAATGCCAGGTCTTTTAGAATGTGGTGCTTATGTAGAGATGTAAAAGAGCAGGATGTGAGCGGTAGTAGCATAGCGCATCCGTAACTTCCATGGGGCAAGAGGGGCTGCTGCTCCTGGTGCTGCAAGGTGAGGGTCACCCTTACGTCGTCCAGTGGCAATGCCTCTGTGACCTCTGATCCTGCCCCAGGCACCAAGAGCCCTACTGGATTTTAACAGGGCAAGTGTTGAATGAATGCAGGGGAACTGGTGGAAGAATGCATGATGTAAGAGTATAAGTGTGTATCAGTGTGTGTGTGTGGGTCAGGTATGAAACATGATAATAGAATTAATCTTTATGTGTCTGAGTGTGTGTACCCTCTGTAGTTATGTGCCTAGTAGCATCTGGTACGTGAATCAGTATGTGAAGTAGTACTATGGGCTAATTCTTTATGTAGATTTGAGTAGGAATAAAGAATTGGGGGATTGAAGATGTAATGTCCGAAGACTGACTGATGTTTTACCTTTTATCATGTTGTTAAGATTTTCGGGGCACTTGCCCTTGGATGCTGTTCCTGCCTCTCACATCTTGATCTCTCCAAGAATTCATTGTCACATCGGTGAGTATGTAAAATATGTGAAGACTCGGGACCTAGCTTCATTTGTAGCGAAAGGATAAGTAAATGTAACTCAGTGGCAGTTGGTAGGCTCAGTCTGGACTGATGTTTGATGCATTACTACATAAAGACAAGACCAAGGACTGAATATATGGTCTTTCCAGCATGAAAAACAGGCAGACTAGATGAGGTAAATGGTTTTTCTCTGCCATCATCTGCTATCTTTATTAGGTTCAAGGAGCTCATAACTGTAATCAATAGTTAGTAGTTATCAATATTGGATGGATTACTTTTAAGAGGGATGATTTTTGCCAGGTATCTTTTCATAGGAAGGATTTGGGTTTCACGTGTGTTGATTTGGTGAACATAGGCTTTAGAAGAATATTTATGTTTTGTATATGCATGTAAATGGGGCCTGTTATGAGACTGTTGTTAAATACATCTCACTTTACCGTAATGCTTGTTAATACTTATTTTTTTACCTTTAGGAGGACACCAGAGACTTTGCCATCAGTGGAAAAGTTTTTTGGCAGCTCGTTGTCGCTTTCACACGTATCACTTAGTGGAACCAAAGTGCCCCCTGAACTATTGAGGTGAGAAACAAATCTGCAGATCAATGGGATAGACGGTTTAATTAATGAGCAGAGAGACATTTACAACCTGATACACATTCAAGTATATTAATATGTTTGTTACAAATCACAGAATATGATGGTAATGCAAGATTGGGATTAGGGAAATGGTAGTTTTACCAGTTACAATGTAAGGTCCTGTAACTCTATAATGGTGTGAAAGTGTACTACCAATCAGTGGGAGGAAATTGCTGTTGAGCTTGTATTCTTCTTTCTTTTGTTCCTGCATTCGCTGATAGAGCTCTGCTGCAAGGACTGTGTTCAAATACTCACATACAGGATCTACATCTCGACTTAAGCAGCTGTGAAGTAAGAGAGTTTGCCGTATGGGTGTATTGTTTTTTTAGAGGATCAAATGATCATTCTTTGATCTCTGCATTACTTTCTTCCTCCTGTCCATCCCTTCCCTATCTTATCTTGTTCTTGCGCCTGTTCCACTCCTTGGCCTCTTTCTGTCTCATAAACCTTACCTCTGTACCCTTTAGTTGCGCTCAGTAGGTGCTCAGATATTACAGGATCAGTTTCCTCCAATCAGTTGTATTGGCAGTTTGAACATATCCGATAATGGTAAGAACCAGTCTCTTCATGTGTATTCCTTGCTGTCATGATCTTTGACTTGTGTTCACGTGTCATGTAGGACTGGACAGTTCCTATTCACTGTGTTTCTCTCTTGCTTGAGCATCGTTTATCTGTTTTTCTTTGTTGTGTTTTCCATTTCCATTTAATAATATGTTTCTTTTTCTCTGCATGCCTCCAAATATATTCCTTTTGTCTATTCCCTCCTTTCTTTACAACACGTTCCTTTCTCTGTGTTTCTTTATCTCAGGATTGGATTCTCACTTGCTGTCTCTTATCCCTGCTCTGGGCAGAAACAGACATCTCAAGCATCTGTCTCTGGGCAGAAACTTCTCAGTTAAATCACGGTGAATACCTGTCGGTATAGGGTAGAAAACCACAAAGGTCAGACAGGATTGAACAAGATTGTTCTAGTTTACCTAGGTCTATGGCATAGGGAGAATATTAACACGAAGAGACATACTACAGTATAGAGTAATATCAAGGAAACAAGGATTTAGCATGAGAAACTATGGCAGCAGGCATTAGTCGCTTTTAACACTGAGATGCCCAGTCAGTAATCGTTTTGAAATAGATTGTAAGTGTTATGCATTAATACATTAGAAGGTTATAGATAATATTTGGTAATTGCCTTTTGTATTTCCAGAGTTCTGGAGGAGATTCTGCAACGCATTGTGAATGTTCTTCAGGATGAAGACTGTGTGAGTAACAGCAGAAACAGCACACATATATATATACGCTATATGGACAAGTATTGGGACACCTGACCATTACACCAACAGGGACTTTTCTAACATTGCATTCTAAATACTCGAGGGAGAGGGCATCACTGCAAACGCCGTCATTTTGCCCTCACATGAACTGTGACGTCAGCTTCCCTCAAATAACATATTTCCTTGCTTATTAACAAAACATATCTAAACAATATCCAGCAAAATCAGTGGGTGGTTTTAAGTAGTATTTCCTGGTTCATGCTATGATCACTGCTAGCCAGTTTTCGCTGATTTCACTACTAATCATGCAGGGTCAACGGACGTTTACCAGCAGAACTTGGTTGGCTCTGTAAAATGTAAAGTTCAAAGGTAAGATTTCAGTATGGTCACCCCACCTATTGAACTATGCATTATACAGGGCCAGTTCAACCCATCCTGCAGGGGATGCTCACTGAGCTTAGGCCTTCATAATGCTTTGTTAAGTGAAGGCGCTAAAACACCTCTCTCCTTCACACTTAAACTTATATTCAATGTAAAATTATCCTTTGAGAGTTTATGCCCAAAGTTTATGGTAAAGTCACATTATTTTCACTTGAGGTATTCACTAGCATTGACGATAACCCAACTAGGGATATGGTGGGTCACCTACTCAAAGGAAAACACATGAGCTGTTGACGGCAGCGACTGTAAATTCAAAGGAATCTGAGGAATAGTAATTGCTGTTTAGCTGCAGAGCCAAGTCAAAGAATGCCAACAGGGCTACATCACAGCAGGGCTTTTAGTCCGAACTACACTTAGGTAGCTATCCTAGTAAATGAAATCCAGGATTTAGTGAATATACTCCTTGTGAATTAACAGAGGAACCAGTCATTTAGAAGATAATGACAAGTAAGCAAAAAAAAGAAGGCATCTGCGGATCCTGTGAATTTGGAAAAACACACAGTCATCATAAAACCAAACAACATTAAGTCAAGCTAGAGAAACAGCCGATGGGTCTAGCCATACACATGCAGGATACAAAATATCTTCTGATGCTAGAGATTAAAAGGGAATCTCAGCGCCCTGCTGACAATATATTGACTCAGCTTGTGGAAATTAAATTGTAGAACTAGATAGTCGATTGAAAATTGTTTTATTTTTGGCGCATTTTACAAAATAAAAATGAATTCCAAAGGATTTCATCTTCTTGTACATTGAAATAGTGCGTGCCCAGAGGCTTTTGGCATATAATCATATGGACGCGGAAGTGGCTACTCAGCAATTTTAAATGGAATGTATCATTAAATGCTTAGTTGATCTCCCTTTGAAATGCAGCCATGTGTAGAGTTTGGTTTCTAGGGCGATAGTTAAAAGAACGAAGACACGAAAATTGTAATTTTTATTAACTACAAAATCTTAATATTTCATGTTGAGACTTTGAGAGAGGCTTGGCTGTGATGGCTGCATACCAACTATGCATAAATCAACAGAACTGAGTCTCTCAAGCATAGCAGATGTTTATAATAATATATCTGGGTAGTTTGTGTTGAAAAACTGATGCAGTTGCTAGACAAATAATGACACTGCATTGATTTGTATAAATGTATTATAAATGCAGCAATTTTAGAGAAACCAAAAATTTGATGGCATTATATGGCAAGTAACCCATCACATAGCATTTTGTACTTTACTTAAAGAAACAACAGGTGGGGAGTGACCTGCTCAAAAGAGCTTACAATCTACTTTGATAAGATGCACACAAGTCAATGCAACAAAATAATATTTTATGAATTGAATCATTGTCCAATTGGCTCAACGGTTTTATAGACATTACATGCTCAAAATCATACTATGAAACTGGATATTAGGTATTGAATATTTGAGTCTTGATCACTCAAGAATGTTTAAATAATGTCAAATGACATACAAAACTATCCAATACCATACAGAGAGGCAAGACAACAATATGCTGGCTTATACCACATAGACCTAGAGGACACCACGCAGGATTCCATAACACTACACAGACTGAGACATCCACACAAAGAGCTATACAGCACATAAAGACATGCAACTATATGGAAGTCTATTCTTGCTTTCCTCAACTCATAAGCGTTTCTCTTTTCTCTCTCTAACTCCCTTTCCTCTTTGTCTCTCAGTCCCTTCAGTCCCTCTCTCTTGCAGACTCCCGTTTAAAGTCTCGTACCTGCATTGTTTTGAATGCTCTTGGAAGTAACACCTCTCTGCAGGAGCTGGATATCAGTGGTAATAACATGTCGGATATCGGGGCCAAGATGCTGGGTAAAACCTTACAGATAAACACCACTCTACGGTGAGTGTAAGACTATTATGCAGAAATAACCCTAAATAAAAACCCTTTATTTAAGACCATAGTTAACGCCAACAAGTCACTGTACAAATAAAGATACAGGGGGTTGTAGCCATGATGTGAGGCTATTTCAGATATACTATGGAGGACATAAAGGTAAATGGGGGGTCTTTAAATAACTTTTCGCTTATACATTCCCTAGCCAATCGGCTAACAAAATGTATTGGTGAAAATGTACCCCCTATACAGTGACCGCTTTTTCAATAAGAGGTGCACTTTAATGTTCTTAGTACTTTAGTGAGTACAGTAGGTTAATAATATCACTGTACATGATCCTTCAACCTATGTTGTTGTGTAATTGGTGTCCCATATTAGGTCTGTGCTTTGGGATAAGAATGCAGTTACAGCATCTGGATTCATGGATGTAGCGCGGGCTCTGGAGAAGTAAGTGGTACATAAAATTATTTTTAACATCATTTAGATGTACAGTGTATAATAATGTTTGAGGCTCAACAATGACTGTCCATCCAAAATGTAAGGTGGGTACACCCTGTTACCAAGCTTTATATGACCCTGCTATAGTGGTGCAGCAGCAATGTCACAGCTCACACAGTGAGTATGAGCAGCACTGGAGACAGGAAGGAGAGCTGTGTGAGGTGCACTCATAATGGGATGGGGTGGGGGGACAGCTGTGCAAGTTGCACTGATGGTGGGAGAGTGTGGGTATATGTATGTGGAAATCTATGGTGTTAGAGTGTGTATATGTATGAATCTATGTATGTGTAAGTGTACGGTGCTGGAGTGTGTGTTTTAATGTATGATGTCAGAGAGTGTGTGTGTTACCATATGTGTGTAAGTTTATTATGTTAGAATGAGTGTGTGTCAGCAAATGGGTTTCGAGTATGTATGTTATGTTACTGTATGGTGTTAGCATGAGCGTGTTTATTAGTATTTAGTGTTAGCATGTGTGTGTGTGGGTGTTAGTGTATGGTGTTAGCATGAGTGTGTGTAACATTGTATGGTTTTAGAGAGTGAGGGGTGAGCCTAGGGTTTGTGGTGCAAGGGAGGGGAGATGGTGTATGTGAGTGCTTGGTTTTTAGTATGTGCATGTGTTTTAGTTATAGAGAGAATACTGCACCCGAAGAAATACTAAACTCAGGCAGTACTCCAACACACACACACTAACACCATATATTTGCATAGACGCTGACTCATACACTAACACGCACTCACTCTAACACACACACACCGACATTTTACAATAACATACACACTCTAACACCATATCTTAATACACACACCCCTCACACACTCTTATTCACTCACATCGCGAGGAGTCTATCTTCAGTGCAGCTTACACACAGTGCAAGCTACTGCACTACTACCGCAGTGTCACCTCACTGAGCTCCTCGGTTAGCAAGATGTCTAGGTGCACACAGCTCATAAAAGTGATGATCTCCCAAGACCTACACTTCACTTTCTTTGTTCTTCTAAGTTTCTAGTTATCTGCATTTTCATGTAATCCTAACCCCTGTGGTTTCTTTTATCTGGGTATCTCATCCTAGGAATCGAAGCTTGCGTTTTATGTCCTTCCCTGTGGGAGATATCTGTCAAGCATATCAGAGGCATCCTGAGAGAGCAGAAAGTGCCTGGAGGAAGGTGACATATTACAACACTGACCTCATAAATAGGGCCCCTAAGCATCATGCTGTCCTTAAACATGGGATATTTCCTTTGGACCCTCTGGGACAACATTCCTCAGAATGGGCTATGTCTAATGGAACACATATTCCTCTACATTATCATGAAAATAAAGATCTCTTTCTCTGTATACTGTCTTTTCTTACCACCTCTGGTGAATATTTTTCTTTCCACCTGTAGCCCTTCTGCTGACACTTATTTATCTTACTCGAAAAATAAATTAAGACTCTAATCTCTCTTGTGACAAAAATATTAATTCTAGTTGTTCTAGGTTTTCGCCGGGGGGGGTCACTTTTTTGCTTCTTGTTTCATCTCCCTCTCAGATTCACAGCTGTCTCTTGCGGAATTCTCAGACCTTGGTTGTTTCTGACCAGAGAGCCCTACGCCTCCAACAGGGTGTGACAAATAGTGCCGAACAGGTACTTGGCTTCTCCTTTCACTGTCTTTCTCTGTGTCTCTGAACCCCATATTTATTAGTAAAACTCTCCCTCTGTGTATCACAGATGCTGCACACTCTGTCTGTTATGATACATGATCATATCAATGCTCTGCGTTCCTGTGATCTCGAGACTGTTCAAGAGGACATAATATGTGCAAGACAGCTACTCAGAGATGCTAAAAACTGTCGAGCTGTGAGTCTTTTTTTGTTCACCCGGTTTTTAATGTCTGCACTGTTGCTGTTTTTGTTTAGGCTTCAACTGGGCACATACACTTCAATGGAGTTGCTGTTCTGCAGGCTGGTGTAGGCTCATAAGCTCATACGCTCGGCCTCACTAAACACAAGTTAACCGCACGTTTGCACAAATTTCAGCTGTATATTTTTAGCATTTACCACAAATAAGTACACATCATGTTTTAGTAAATGAGTCTGCTAGTTTGGATGGGTACAACTCAGAAAAAAACCATTTTGTATTAAAAAAGGTGTGATTTACACCAACCAAAAGACGGCTCAATGGATCAAATAAATGATGGCTTAATCAATGTGGGAAGTGATTTTATTTTTTAATAGTAACTTTTACATACCTGCTGGTGTTGAAATCATTTATTCTTATTTGTCTTTGAAGGAAAAGAGGGGATAGAGTAAAACCTTTTTATAGTGTTTTTAAGTGAAATATGCAAATGGGAATGCCCATGGGTAAGGACTCAAGAAATAATCATGCCTTTGCCTAGACTGTATTGGAAATTTTGCACCTTTTTAAATTCAGAACATAATTGTTTTCAGATGTGCCCATATTGACATAGGTGTATTTTTTTCTCTTGCTCGCTTAACTCATTTTGTGCACACAATAAGCATATTGATTCTGTGCAGATTTACTTTAAAGAAAATGCTGATACTGTTCAATGAACAGTATATGTTGTAGAGCCCCGGTTGGAATTACTCTGTCTTCCAACTTTAGCTGGGATGAACCGTAGTTTGCATTTTAAAAGTATTCCTCAGTATTTGTTTGGTGTAGTCAAGCTGTCTCCCTGTGAAAATTTGTGATTTAATCTTGGATTGAGGAAAATTGGAGTGTCTATGAGATTTTACTTCCCATGTTGGGTTCCTTTCTCTGTTCATAGCTGTTGCCACGTCTTCTGGAAGCAGGAAGTTGGCTGTCTCCTTCAGGTCCTGCTCAGCGCCTCTTGGAAACTGTTTCGTATGAGCTGTCTCGTGCAGTTGATAGGGAACTTCAGGTATTAAAAAAAAAATGGGGTGCGACTCACCTATAGGCCCACCAGCAGGATATTTCATACCTCATATAGGTGGCCTTCTACTTTTAATTTCTGTAATATTGGCCTCTTGTTACTGAGGTTTATAAACTAAAGTGGAAGTTTGCAGGAGAGCGGGAACATCAATTCACCGAATTCATTATACATTATAAAGAGCCAGAAAAGCCAGGGGCAACTAAGAAAGGCAGAGATATTTCTTGAAAGCCAGCCCACAGATTGTGCCATGCTTTCCTTGCAGTAGAAGGTTACTTGGTTTGGCCATTCATAATGCTTATTAAGTCAGGTAATTGAAACTGTAGCTCTCCTGCAAACCATTGCTTTAGTGACGTAATCCCTTTATGTTACTCCTTTCTTTCCCAGAACATTGCAGACACCATGTGGGAAGCAACCCAAGACCTATTCCCAGGGGCTGCACGAGATGCCCAGAGAGGAAGCGCAATGCTTTGCAGATTAAGAGAGCAACATGGACTCAGCCTTCCACATATACGGGATATGCTTCGACAAGTGGGGAATGAGATACACAGCAAGCTACGGTGAGCAAGGAAATGTTCTTTATTTTTTGTTGATATTGATATTTTTGCAACTGCATTGAGCACTGACGTGATTGTGTGCTGCAGGTTGGACAACCTGTCTGAACTAAAGGTTCTAGCAGGGAGGGTATTTGCGATTAAGAGCCGTAGGGGCAGAAGTGTAACTAGAAACCACAGGGCCCCGGGGCAACAGTTTTGCTCCCAAATAGCTTATCATGCCCATCTTAGCCCACAAACAGCTTGTCTGTGTCACAAGAGCACACACCACAAAAGTTCTTCACCCAGATACACTTACATAGGGAAAATATGGAATAAGGGTGACATTCGAGTACAATTAATATACAAGTACAAGTCAAGTTCAATTAAAGTACCTCACAGTTGGTGTAAAATATTAGATTTAAATACAATAAACACACAATTCAAGTGTGGAAGTAAAAATAAGTAAATATGATACAAAGTACTTACTTTCCTTATTTTGAAGAAAGTGGATTAATATATTACATGCAAGTCTGTTGGTTCAAATCTCAGGGTCACATGTAATGGAAAAAAACAGAAAACAAACTCTAGTGTAGATGGTTTTTAATAAATCGATGTAGAAATGTATATTTTTTACATATCTACATCTATTTAAGACTTTGAAGACCAATTCACCGATTTAAAAGGTAGACTAAAAGAATATTATTGTCTGCCGTCTACCATTACCAGTCACAGTGATCACTAAACCACAGTATTCAATTAATTATACACTGCATATTACAATATACAAATGCACACATTGAGATTGTATCTCACTAACACTAATAATTAAACAAACATTCTCAAAGGCAAGGGAGCAATATAAATAAAATATACAGCAGTAGGATGTTAACTAAGTCTATAAATATGTCATGCTAAAACCATCCAAAACAATGCTTGGCTAAGTGATTCTTTTAATTATTTTTAAAATACTTACTATGTCTGCTCAGACTGTGCATCAACTCAAGAGAAAATACTTGCACAGGCAGTAGACATAGGAAGATGTCTACTTAATTTGGATGGTGGTTGATAAACAGCCTCCCAGCACTACTAGTAGAAGTTAATACAGTGGGATAATTTAAAAATCCATATAATAAGCATATGGATCCTGAATCTAAGTCTTTGCAGCAGAAAATCAGGCAGCCATATGGCTGGATGGTACTTATCTTCCATGAAATTCTGGTTTCTAGGTTTTGGAATTTGGAAACATATGACCAGAGCAAACTTGACCCTTTTAACTGACTCCCCCTCCATCAGCCTTCTACCTCTACCCCAGCTTCCTTCAATCCTCACTCAACATATGTAGCCATGAGGTTGGTTATAATAATCAAACATACACAATATGGACAACCATTTTGGAAGACCTGACCATTTCACCAACAAGGACTTTTATGACATTGTATTCTAAATACATAGACATTAGTATATAGTTGGTACCCTCTTCCACACTTTTGAAAAGGTGTTCTACAAGAATTTAGAGTGTTTATGTGAGATTTTTGCCCAATCATCCAGTAGAGCATTTGTGAGGCTAGGGACTGGATGAGAAAGTCTGGCTCCTAATCTCCGTTCAAGTTCTTCCCAAATCAGTTCAATTGGGTTAAGGCCAGGGCTCTGTGCGAGCCAGTCAAGTTCTTCCACACCAAACTCGTCCAACCATTTGTCAGTCTTTACCAAAATGGACCTTTGCCTAGTCTTAGATTCAGGACAGTCATATGCTTATGTCATGCTTGTCATGCAAAATGTTAAAGGGTTAACAAGGCATCTTGCATGAAGAAGAAAAAATAGTTTTTCTTAGGCCACATCTTGTTAAATGTTATCTGGTGTCCTGGCCGGACCCTATCATAAAATCAGTAGGGCAGGAACAGCACCTAAACGGGGCATCTTCAAAGGATACCAGATGTCCTGTCCTGGGTGCCATAAACTCTTACAGGGGACCAGGCATTGGGGTCACACGGGGGACACAGCACAGCTTCAGATTTATGATTTGAGAAATATGGTTAAGGTTCCATTGTAGACTCGTGATATGAAGATGTTCTCTGTGTTGACTGTGTGCCCTTCAGATTGACATCAAACATGGCAGGAGGGAATTAAGCAGGGCTTGAGAAAATATAATAGGTCACCTATCAGGTAGGTAGGGGGTGTTTGGTACCTGTACACTTCTAATAACATGGTGGGCACGATTACCTCAGGTTTTACAACTCAGGTCGTAAGGTGCCTGGGCTACACACTCCTCTCCCCGCGTGACACCAAATGGGTGGACTCCCAGAGGAAATGTAACAAGAGTTCTATAAGAATAGGCAAGGGACCCTAACATCAAGAAAATGGTGGCAGCGAAAAAAGTTTGGGGTGAACAGGTTTAGGGTTAAGGTGTTGTAGCTCTGGGCCCTGCGGGGAGAGCGGCTAGTGAGCCTGTGGGCTGGTTTTTGCCATTAACCCTTTTCACATTCACGTTTCCCTTCACGCACAGTGAGAGCCACTTGCGTTAGGAATCATCCAATCCATGGACACATTAGAAGCTTTTAGGCAGGGAAGCGCTGGTACCTTCTGGCCTGTGGAGCAGATTAAGTAAAGTGATCCAATTGGCCCCTTGGCCCCATCAGGCACTCATACACACATTGTCACACGTATTTACACACACCCTCACAAAAATGTACACACTCATTAAGAAACATACAGTACATACTCATGCTAATAACACATACACGTGCATTTACACATACAGTGTACGTAGCTTGCCTGTGGCATCTTAGCCCCAAACAGTTTGCCTGTACCATCTTAGCTTCCAAACAGTTTGACTGTGTCCCTCTCCCTCCAAGCAGACTGATCCAACATGCAGGAAATGGATGTGATGTCACTTCCTGCATGCTCGATCAGACAACGTACATGGAGAGAGTGTAAGAGATTATCTGATGAGATTATATGATCTCTACACTCTGTGTGCTGCTAACTGTAGGTGTTACCCCCCCACACACCCCCACTAGCGGCTTTTGAAAGGGGTTGAAGAGCCCCATAGAGTGGTGGGCCTGGTCACACCTACAAACATAGAAGTAAAACATAATAATAGGATTGTGAAGTAACTAAAATGTACTGTTGTGATATTATGCCATATTTTGTTGTTTTGTTGCAGAGGCGCTCAACTTTCCCTTATGACACGTCTCAGTAATTCTGTTCTCGAACAAGTTCTGCAGGAAATGCAAAGAACACACAGGACACTGGTAAATTTCTTGTTTAGAGAGACAGCCTATGTCAGGTGGTGAACGAGAACAATGTCAGAACATGAGAAGACATTTGTACAGAAATGATCTTCCACAAGCATCCATGGCCTTTTCCCTATGTGGTTGCTGGCGCCTTGTCCCATACAAATTTAGTAACCCATAAGCTATACCATCTTGCTTGCTCACTAAAGTCAGAGTAATTGCAAGCATATCTGACCATATGACTGGATCATGTGAGATGGCATTGGACACTGGAAAATGTGGATGATATTTTTATGTTGTACATTTTGTGCAAAAAGGCAAATATTAGAGAACTGGGAAGATTTCCATCACCAATGACAAGGGCAGGGCCGGCCCAAGACATAATGCCGCCTGGGGCAAAGTTTAAAATGATGCCGCCACGGGTCATTATCTACCCTTCCTCTCCCTATTATCCCTATTATCTACCCTCCCTATTATCTACCCTCCCCTCCATTATCTACCCTTCCTCTCCTCCCCTTGTACGTCACTTACCTTACCTGCTCTGCCACGGTGCGCGCTGCTTTACTGCTGAGCGCCAGAAATGACGTCATCTTCCGGCGCGCAGCATTACAAGCCGGCACCGAGACCTAGCTAGAGGGCTCGCAGAGGAGAGAGAGGGGCGCCGAGCAGGTACTGACAACTTAGTAAGTGAAAACCACTCGGCGCCCTCTCTCTTCCGCTTAAAAAAAAAAAAAGAAGCTTGGGGCGGCAAAGTGCCGCCTGGAGCAATTGCCCCACTCTGCTCCATGGTAGGGCCAGCCCTGGACAAGGGGATAACCCACATGAAGTGCTTCTTACTCATATCCTGCTCTCTTCCTTTCTGCAACCTCTTCAATCCCATTTCTCAGTCCCGTCACAGATCCCAGCTGCAGAGTCTGATGGAAGAGGAACAGAGAATTCTGGGATATTACACCCAAACTCCCCCAAGGAAACAGGAATCTCACGAGGGAGAAATGTTCACCAGCATCGTAAGTGACTTAGAAACTGCAAATTGATGCTGCTACCATTACACAATTCCCATGGGCTCACACACGCCATCTTTGTCAGTGTTCCTTTAGTAATGCCTCCATTTTCTTACTCTTGTATATTTCCTCAGGATACTATGGTGATAAAGAAACGCCTTCAAGGCAGGAAAATCCGGCCAGTCTCTGCATTTATCAGTGAGCTCCTTAAAACGTTGTTTTTCTTAACTCATACACTCCTAAGGTGTTGTCCTTTCACTGTGGCTGTTGAGTACTTGAATTTCATTCACATCGATCTGCTTTCACTTCTCTCCATGAAATGTCTTTGCTTGTCTCTCATAAGAATGTGAGTTCAAATATTAATATTTCATTGTAATGTTAACAAATACAGCTGAGACAACATATTAATTCTGAAGGTTATGAGTACTAAAGTTGAGATCGACAACAACCTAGAACAGTGCTGGACTTTGTTTACATATGAGCTATCAAGCTATTTGGGAACAGTATGTAGTACTAAGTGGAAACTCATTACTGCTTTAGAGCACCTAATGGAATTTCTGAAAGATCCATTAAAACTGTTTGTAAGCATTAGCTTAAACAGGAAAGAAAGAGACAGATTACACAGAATAGTGGAGCCAGTCTAATCATTATGTAGTAAAACCCTGACTGTATAACACATTATCAAGTATCTGTCATAAAACTTGATTAGGCTTGTTTGCTTACCCACTCTTACATTCTTACACCCTCTTCTATTAGGTGTGAGTGAGCAGGAGTTGAGTCCCAGGACGTTGGATTTGGGGTCACCAGGTTCACGAGACCTCAGTTCACCACCTGCACTTTCCTCGTCTGCTAGTAGTCAGCTGTCTCGTTCTCTCAGCGTGTCTTTGGAAGGTCTCTCTGAACTCCCCACAGAAGGCAGCAAACTGCAGCATCAAACACGAGACAGACCAAAACAGCAAACCCGACGGGCACCAGGCGGTAGTAAGGTAAGGCATGGTGAGGGTAAAGTTAAAATATTGGGTGGCAAGATAGGACTCAAAATGGGTAGAAATAGTCTAATACATTAGAGGATTCTTTTGTCTGTGGGCCATTTTAGTGATTAAAAGAATATCTCACAAGGTTTCACTGGGAATAAATGTCTGTTCTAACCCTGAGGTGCGTGGTCCTGCTTCTGACACTGAGGTACGACCTGACACTGCCTTAGACGAGGGACTGGATGATTTCTTCCATCGCACAGTACTGACACAGTCACACAGGTACTGCTTGAAGCTGACTTTGATTGTTAGGGCTGACTTTAGGTGTGTGCAAGCTTGAATTTCTTTGTATATATATATATATATATATATATATATATCTCAGTCTGTGTATGTGTTTGATGGTTATTGTGAGTGTGTCAGTGTATGACAGTGTGTATGTCAGTGCATGTATACATTCACGAGAATATATCAGTTTGTACTGTGATGTATTTATCATTGGTGCTACCATAGGCCTGAACTAGGACAGTGCCCTAACCATCCAACTGGGCTTGCCACTGCCTTAATGTTGAGCAAAGTGATGACATCATGTGCAGCGCCTGCCATAGGCCTAGTGACCCTAGGCCCGAATGTGCCACTGTCCACTTCTGCATAAATCTGCCCCAGTTAGAAAAACAGTGATGTAATTAGATGCAAAGAGAAAATAAATGTAAAAAATGAGACAACAACACAGCAATTACGACTAGACTTGGGTGCCTGCCAACTCTTCGTGTTCGTCTTCGGGGGGGGGGAAAATCTTCGTATTCCACAAATACGGTGAATATTCGTGTACATTCTTCGTGTTCATTTTTTGCCAAAGGGGTTTATACGGGGTTAACGCGGGACTTTTTAAAGGTCCGTATGAGCAACTCTATTGGTCGCCGGCAAGGGCCTCCTTAGACAAGCCCCCTGCTGGTGACCAATAGAGTCACTCGTACAGACTTGGCTGGGAGAGACCATTGGTGTCCTCACTCCAAGAGTTAAAGGTCCGTACGAACGACCACTAGAGTCGCTCGTACGGACCTTTAACTCTTGGAGCGGAGAGCCCAGCTCAATGATGTGATCAGTAAAATAAAATTTAAAAAAAATGTAAAATAAAAACTTCTAAAATTGGTGCCAGATCTTGGAAAAAATCCTGGCATGCAAACAGTTAAAATACCAGTATTTGAAACAATCCGGGTGTTTAGTTTTCAAAAATGTATGGTTTGATGGCGTAAATTGAATTAGCCGGTTTCAAAGGTGTCCCAAATAGACCATGGGCACAAACTGACCAGATGTCAAAATTAAAGTATTAGCACTTGAAATACCCTGGGGTGTTTACTTTACTTTTGAAAAATATTCATTTTTTTCATTGGGAAAATTGAATTGGTCATCTTCAAAGATGTCCCAAATAACACATGGGGCAGGATGACCAGATGTCAAAATTACAAATTGAAAAATGGGCACCTCCCAAATGTGGCCTTTTAGCCCCCTATCAACCCAAAAAACCTATGCATGTGTGGCATCACTGAACTCAGGATATTGGGGTGTTATTTTGAAGTGACATATACCAGAAGCTGTAAATTCATACCTGAATTATAATATGTGTGAAAAAAACCACACAAAAATACTACCAGAAATTTTGACAAAGGCTGGTAGTAGAATTAGTGCATGGAAAGAGTTAAAATATTAGCATTTGAAATACCCTGACATGTCTACATTTCAACAATATATGAATAGATAGGGTAAATTGAATTAGCAAAGTTCAAAGATGTCCCAAATAGGGCGCTGAGGGAACTGCGCATGTCCCAGGTGTGACCTTTTACACCTCAAACATCCTAACAAATGCATGCATGGGTGGTATCACTGTACTTGCTGAACACGTATCGGGGTGTTGTTTGACAGTGACATATACCAGGAGCTGTAAATACATGTGTGTGGGGGGAAAAACACAAAAGTTTGACAAAGCCTGGTAGTAGCATTATTGCAAGAAAATAAATAAAACATTAGCATTCAAATACCCTGGGGCATCTGGTTTTCAAAAATATACAGTTTGATGGAGGCTGAACTCATCGGCTTCAAAGATGTCCCAAATAGCACATTATTCGTGCATTTCTTGTCACAAAAAAACAATATATAAATTGTGTGGGTACACTAACTGAGAGAGAAGAAAATTACAGCTACTGCAGAAGCGTTTAAACAGCCATTGTCACAAAGGGTACAAAAGATAAAAACAGCCCTGTCCTTGTGACAATGTGTACAAGTAAATACACTAATACATATAATGGAAATGCACGAATTCTATTATAATAATATTTACCCTGCCTGCACTGGGCAGAGCTTAATAGAAAATGGCTGGCTATATACACCGTCTCCTGCTTTTTGGTTCTAGAAATCGGCTTGTTGAATAGCTTGCCAGATGTAAAACTTGCTGCTCTGCACTGTGTAAAACAGGATGCCCCACTGTCCACATCCATATATCTGTGTGACAGGGCATATATAATGTTATCATATATTCTGTAATATATCAATAGGGTTATTTTTCCATTTTTGTTTCCCTGAAGTATCTCTTCGGCCCCTTCAGGGGACACAGAAGGGCCACCAAAGAGGCGCCGCAGGAGTCTCTTCCATTTCCGCAGAAGCCGAACCCCAAAACGTGAAAGAGGGAGAGTTGTTCCTCCATCTTCTCCTGGTCCAGAAAGCGTTACAGAACACCTGAAACTGGAAGGGATCCAAATCACTAATGGGACACTAGCTACCAACGGAGCAGAAGCCCCAAATATAGGAAGTGTGAGGGGTTTGCCTGGCCGTGGAACACCGGTGAGTGGTGGAAGGGAAGCTTACAGGAGGGGGGCAGGGATAAAAAATAAAAGTAACAACAAAAAATATATATGTATTTTCACCTATTTTTAGTCCTGTGAGCAGCCGCAGGAGGAGGTTCAGCCTGCAAGAGTACGTGGCGTTCCTCTGCCTGGGATGGATGGAGGCCGTGTGTGGAGGGAGGTACGTGTAGGAAGATGCAGTGGTTTAATCATAAGTACTTGGCAACAAATAATAAGATAACACAACGTCTGTTGAGCAATATGTAAAAACATCAAAGACTGGATATTATTAAAAGTTGTAGTTTATTCTAGAGATGATGGGCTGAATGCAGTGATGACAAACACCTACACAACTATACTATAGGTGTGGCGGTATGCAATACGCTATTTACTTGACAAAATTTACTTATGGGGTGAAATTATTTATTTATTGTTAAATATGATGTCATGCAGGTGGTGGACGTGCATGTATTAATGTCTAGGCCTGTCTGGGATTCAATGATATGAGTGATTAGGAAAAACATTATATAATGTTTTTTTTAGTATTGTGAGGGTTACCAAAGTGAATGGGGTGACAATAAGACTAATAAATGAATTAGATGATGGTGATATCTTACTATAGTGTATGAAGCGTTTTGATGAAATTAAATAGTGCCATTTTCAGATGGATATCTCCGTGGGCACTAGCTGTGTTTCTGATGACAGACGTCGTTCCTCTGGGGATGGGGGTAAGTATTTATTCACCTCCATCCAACAAATCTCTCTCCTTCTATCACTCCATTTTCTGCCCCTCTCTCATTACTCAGTTCATTCCCCACACTCTCTTTCCACCAGTGATCTTAGTCTCTCCTCTTCCACTATCTGTGTCATCTGTGTAGCTTAAATCCTTCTCTGTATGTGCACCTCTTCCTTTCACATTTGTTGGTCTTTCTCCTGTGCCTCCTCTGTCTCTCTCTCTGTGTCTCTCAGAGGAGGGTGCTACGTTTGAGGACAGACAGCCTTGTTTTTCCAACGGAGACAGAAACACTCAGAAGAATTTATCAAGAGATGAGGTAACAATCCCATAAGCACATAGAAGACATTGGGAGACCTGTGCTTCCAGTGGAGTATAAACTGAAGCAAGTGGTGGGTTACCGAACAAAGTCCATTGGGAAGACATATTAAAGACACCATTAAGACATGGAGATAATTATATGGCAAATCATTAAAAATAATATTCACAAATGCATATTCACTCTGATAACAAAGAACTGACTATTGACTGAACTTACAAAATGCTGGGTTCTGCCCCATTGGTTTTAATCTCGAAAGTATGGAAAGAGTGTTGAGGAGACAGAAATCTGCTGCAAAAGTTCAGTGGGGTTGGCTATTCATAATATACAATGAGGTTGGTTGCAATGAAACCACAAATCTCCTGCAACCAGTAACTTCAATGGCAAATCTAGCTTACCGAAACATGACCTGAAGTCTGTCACATGAGAGTGAAAGATCTTAGGTAAAGTAAACCAAGTAGAACCATGTCTTAGTATCTCTTTTGGACAGAAGAAAGCTATGGGACGTAACCGATAGAGACAACAAAAAGATAACTAAGGCACATGGAGACCGTTGAAAAGATAATCTTGTTCTCTCTACATACTAATACAAACAGGACTACTGGCATGGTGCTTATCTTGGCACATATATTATTTAACTCAACTTGCCCCAGGCACATGGTGTTATAGAATGTTTACCTCCCATTTATTTATTCATTTAGCTCCCCAACCTTCTCTTTTCAGGGGGGTCTTAATGTTTCCTGCCCCCCTCCTACAGAAATGCGGCCAGTCGCTGCCCCACGGGGTAGGAAGGTGTCCTGTGGGGGGGGGCCCGGTGATACGGAATGTGCTGAGGAGACCAGGAAGGAAATCCCAGTGCCCAGACCACGAAACAGAGAGCCTGGGAAAGAAGCGGCCCCCCAAGGGGGAGGTGGGAACAGCCCAATGTTCATTGCAAAGACTGCCCACCATACACTGCACCCTCTCTCACTCGCCCTTACCCACAACTCTGTCTTTTATTCCATAGTCCATTCTGTACCATTTTCAATTCTCTTTTTTCCTGATCTACTACCATAAACCATTTCCCTTTTCATTTTCCCAGCAATTCTGTCTTTTTCCATCCCCTACTCTGTATCCTTTCCCATCCTACCATTGTTTGAGTATTTTAATTCTCATTTCATCGCCATCATTTTTTTCTCAGATGTTCCTCCTCCTGTGCGCAAGCCTCCTCTAAAGCCACAGCGATCCCGGCGGATGCAGTCATGTGATTCAGCAGAACCGCCACCCTCTGGTAACTTTGTTACTGCCACCACACAAGTATTATGCTTCCGTAGTCTAAATTATAGGGCATAGCTGCAAGAAGAATGTTCTCCCTCACTTAGTGAAAACTTGAAGGATATGAAAGTTTCTCGTAGGCTGATTAAAGGTAAAGCTTGGTTAGGCAGCTCAAGTCACTAAACACTAAAGTGGCGATGACATTTCCTTGTTAGTGCTTTAGGGCAAATCATGGCGGCTGTACTTTTGTAATGGATAGAGATGTACTGTATGTATTGGAGATGGGGATGATTTTGGAGAGAGGGAATAGCCAACCGATGAACCATAGCCCTGCCTGCCTACTTTGCTTAGTTCCTGTTTTGCATCACATATTAGTGGAAACTGTATAATTTATTTCAGTGCACTATAGATTATGATTCATGGCAACGCACCAGTGACTGTAATTGTACTATCACTTGTTTTTTATTTACTAGTACTTTTTATGATGACTCTTGCCTTACTCACTATGCACTGCAAATGTACCTTATTCTCAGGAAGGTTATCAGTTTTCCTATGTAACCTATGGTTTATCAGGTAGTGGGTAGAGAAACTTGCTGCCCTCAGTGAGCGATGTAAAGGTGAAGCATTATACTGGACCATGTGTAAGCTAACACAAGATGATGCTAGCTAGTTTGTGTACACTGTGTGTAAAATGAGCCCTTAAGCACGCTATGGATGAGGTAGATGTCCTAAGGAACAACTATCATTGTTTTCTTCTGACAGTGAATGGTACCCGCACGACTTTGGCATCGAATGAACAGAAAGTGCCCCAAAGTGGTGATGCCATAAACCATGGATTGCGCCACATTGCTGGTGGGTTTTCAGGATAAGTAGGATCGTACTACACCTGGTGGGCTGAGAAAACCAAGAGGAATCGAGTCGGGGGACAAGCAAATTGTGAGCTAGCTCAGACAAGCTGGGGTTGTTGCTAGAGTGCTTTGTCTAACCTGATATCACAATGACTTCCAGTTTGTTACAAGATACAGAAATAGTATCCACACTTAATATTTATTAACGAATCACAAACTTAGATAAAACAGATTTACATCTTCTGTCTTATGATACAACCTAGAAAAAAAACATGAAAAAAGTCAAGCACCTCAGATGTCCATGAGATGATTATGCAAGAAATAAGGCTTAAAAGGGTTTAAAGGAGGGCATAGTTAATGCAAAAAAAATTACAAATTAACTTTTTTGTGAAGAGAATAGAGAAAAGCCAGAAAAGGCAGTGGCTTGGAAAATGTATAATGAGAAGAAATATATTACCTGTTTGTATGGGAACTGTGTCACTGCTTTCATTATGCTAAACTCACAGATTACCTAACACTGTGCTTTTCTGAGAGTCACAGATTATTTAATTTATATATATATTTGTATATGTATTATTACCTATTAGAAGCCAAAGAGAGAGATGTAAAGAGCCTGCCATCCTCTGCTTGATGCACCACCATCAACTAGGAGAAGTCATCTTGTCTCTGAAATGCACTGGAGAGATCAGCCTAAGTTTGTGGCTTAATGGAAGGACAACAAGATCTGTCTGTGCATCATTTGCAACACTTAATAAAACTCCCAACCTTAATAACTCCTGGACTATGTGTATATATGTATACCTCTCTATATTGTATGTGTATGTATGCCAAGCGCAAGGAATAATGTTCTCCTGCTAGATACAACGTTTCCTGGAGATCCCTCACTGCCCATTGTCTGCTATCCTTTTATACTGTGATTGTTCCGTTTCATCCCTGTCTCACATATTATGTAGTCTATTTCTGGTTTTGACTTTTAGTATCCATCAGTAGTTAAAGAGGAAAGTTCATGCTATCATTAAAATATGTTTCTTCTCAACAACGCCAATACTGCTATTGAGATCCTTCACCAGACTTGGTAATAGTAATTATTCAGTGATCCATCTAAACTTTCAGTGTTGCTGGAAAATGCAAGGTTAACAATTGAACATCCTGATTAAACTTAAATATGCAGTAGTAGTTTGATGACCACCTGCTACTCTTAAGTGGTTCAATGTGAGACTTAGACTATGGAAAATTGATACAGTTCCACATTTGAGACTATAAAATCCTTTGCCTATAAATCTTATCTGGACAAATTCTACTCACTGATGACATTTTAGCCGGTATGCGCATAAAACACAATGGTTTACTTTAAACGTAAGACTTAAGTTTATTACATTAATAACACACTAAAGAAAAAAACATGTTTTTCTCATGTTGAGGCTAATGCAAATAGTGAATTTAACCCCTTAAGGACAATGGGCGGTCCCTAAACGCATTGAAAACAATGCATGTTAAGCATTTTCAGGCTTTGTCATTAAGGGGTTAAATATGCATGGCATAGGCATATGGCTATCATGAATCTTAAGACTAGACCAAGCAATGATTAAGGTCTGAGTCTTTACATCATATTACATCATATCATAAAAATGGGACAACTAGAGGGGCTGAATGGTTCTTATCTGCCAACAAATTCTATGTTTGATGGAAACACACATCCAGGTCTTCAACAGGACATGTGAATGCAGTATGTAGGTTTGTTGTCTGCGAAAAGTTGGGGATCTGTGTTATATTATAAGCTGTAATGATGGAAATGGTGGACATCCACAGCACTGATACGATCTACTTAACAAGACATTCTGGCTGGGTAAAAAGTCTATAAGTCTATAAAAGTCTATCGAGAGAAGATAGGATAAGAAGATACAGATGATCAAAAAAACTTCACTAAAGGTAGGTGACTATATAAAGCAACAGGATCTGTATAGAATACCATCACTATGTTATTACCCTGGGGAGAGGAGACAAGTTGGAGAATGCAAACCTTTACCCGAGGACCAGAACGCCCACCAATTGATGTTTAGGTTTTTATAAATATAAATTTCCAGGAAATCATTTATTAGTATATTTTTAGGACACATTAAAGTCCGAGGATCATTGCGACGGGTATGATACATTCCGTCATGTATGACAATGTAATCATCTCCAATAGTTTATAGATTGCACAACCAGTCTCATAGTATAGTATCCGATCTTTTTAATTCTGCAGCATCATTGCGTGTTTGTTTTTCGAGACTTTCTGCAGATCTGCTTGGTTTGTCCTGCCACTGTGAAAGCAGCTTTGGCTTCCTCGCTGTTGAGCTGATATTTAGAGGTAATCGCAGTTCCTTAGTCCACGAACAATGAGCAGCTGTAATTTAATATTTCGTTTTTCATTAATCACTGCAATTGCTCCATCACATGGGTTGCCTAGCAACTGCATTATCTTCAGTTAGAGGTACTTACAGTACAAAATGAAATACCTGTTCATATCCTTACATTTTTAGAATAAAAGTATTTTATATTTCGATATTAAAAAATGAAAAAAATTAAACCATGATCCAAATACAAATTTAGATTCTGCCCTTTTTGTATTGTGTTCTTACTATTAGTCATCATTAGACTCGTTTCATTCAAATGACTATGCTCACTACATTGTAGAACCTCTCTTAATTGCCCTCTCAAATAAGATGACGCTAACAGCAGTGGAACTACCACAGCCAAAGAAATGTTATTAAGACGCATCTTTTAACTCGACCGATGGCGCCACCAACAGCAAATATTTGGTACTACAGGCTTCTTGAATCTGTTGCTTGGAAACACCACCACCTAGTGGTCAGAATGTAAAATGCACATTTATTGCAACTGGTCTGTTTCCAAATCCAGTGAGCTCAACCACTGTATGCTGTATGTGTGACCAACTACTGATTCGTGACACTGAAGTGCATCATTTATTAATTTTAAAGATGTTCAGGACCTTATTCTATCGACAGTCCCTGCGCACTCCTAATACACACTAAACGATGCACAAAGCCAAACGCGTGTCAAGCTATTGTGTCCCGTCTACAGCTGCGACGTGGATGTATTGCCACCACCAACATGGCGGAAAACGGAAGGACGGCTGAGCTGAAATGTCGTCAGAGGGCGGGCATTACAGCAGGAAAGGAAGATGGCGGCGCCCTTGATAGGTAGGGGATGGAGTGCTTCAGTTTATGCACCTGTTTTTTCTCATAGCTGTAATACAAGGGCAGTTTATAAACTGCTTTATAAACGTAGTGTTTGTAAATTAAAGGTTAAGCCGTAAGCATCCTCATATAATGATTTTCTCAATTTGCCTTAAGGTTTTCTGTCTTATACACTCAACAAGTATATGCGATTTAAATTCTATTCATAAAGCGTTTTGTCTTTCAGCTTTGCTGCTGATAAGGCCTACTTTAATGTAATCGCAGAGCACAAGTGCTTATATATATATATATATTCATACATATACAGAGGTCAGAGGAAGTATGGCAGTCACAGTGGAAGGGGTGGAATTTTTACTATACCTTATTATACCGCAGACTTAGTTGCCGTTTAGCTACAACCTCCTCTGTCAAATAGTAGCGCATGGTGATGTGACTTTATGAACCAATTCCGCCTTGAACGACGTTCTCTGCTGATTTATGTAGTTTCATCGTATCCTGCATCCCGTTACTATAGATATGATTGCTGACTGATGCAGTGAATGTATGTACTGCGCTGCCCGAATTCTGTTTGTAATAAGTAGCATTTCCGCATTCTTTTCAGTAAGACATCTAGAGTTGTTTGCTGCGTTACGGAGCAGAGCGGCAGTATGTGTAAGAAAGAGGGCTCTGCATAATAGCACACCCCTATGTGCGGGGCAGGAATGGAGGATAAGGTAAGATGTTCGGCTGGCTCCTTAATTATAACGGTTTACGTATAATTTCCCAGGAAGTTAAGACGCTATTGAACATTCACATCGTTTCGTATCTTTTTTTCTCAGACATGGCTTTGCTCGCAGCAATTCTGAATATGGCCCGTTGACTGATCTCCCGGACTGGAGTTTTGCAGGTAATACGAATGTGAATGGCTTATTGTGGAAAGGTGTAGAACAATAGTTGATATATGTAAAGAATGTAGGATGGAGTGTGAGCTCTTTGTAACCAAGTAAGTAAATCCTAATTTATGTCTGAAAAATGTCCCATTGTCAACGAATTTATAACTGCATTTACAATATGTATGTAACATTTTTTTTATGTTGTATGGGGGGCGTTAATGCTTGCAGAATGTTTATAAAACTACTGAACATATTGTCATGAACAAAGGATATTACGTGGGCAGTGTGTTAATCTGGTCAAGAGAGCAGAGCCGGTTGCGTTTCTGCTGTGTTCTGTATGACTGCAGATTTTATTCTCCAAAGTTATTGTGGGTTTTTGGAATAGTGGTTAATATCTATGCCCCCGCTTCTAACTCTATACTTTGTGATCTACAGATGGACGTCCTGCCCCAACATGGAAAGGCCACATTAGAAGAAAGGAGGAACGAGAGGCATTGGCTGTAAGTTTGTGATGCTGGAAGCTTTTGTGTTTGAAAGAAAAGAGCTGTAGTTCCTTGTTAGGGTGAGCGTGAGCATGGAGTGATTCTCAGTAATGTAACAACTATAAGGGACAAAAAGTACTTTCGTAGAACCACTGGATAAGGGGAAGTATTTCCTTTGCTGGAGTGGACTAGTACAGCCTCATACTTTGACAATTGTGTGAGGCTGACTTGCCTTTCTCAGTGAGTGTGAGTTTACTTGTAAGTCACGGTTGGTTGCACTGGGCGTTGCATGATGAGGAAACATGTTGGTCAGCCTCTACCTTTTATATACTAACACTCAGCATTACTTTTATTGGGAACTAAAGGAGAAAAACAGGACTGTCACAGTCTAAGGTGAATACGCTTTATCAATGGTCCTGTGTTCTTTGTTCCAGCGTCGTGTGATTCTTCTTAGCACAGAAATGGAAGCTGGTTTGAAAAACTGGAGAGAGAAACAGCAAGCTCTCGAGGAGGAACAAGTGCAGAAAAAGAAGATGCAGCTAAAGCCTAAAGCAATATTCAAAAAGAAAGCCGAATGCCATTAAATTCCATGACCACTACTTTGGACTCATGTATTTCAGTACAGAAATTCTAACCTGTGATTCACACTGTGTGTGTGTCTCCTGCTGTATAGCAACAGGACCTGCTCCCTTTCCCAAGCTATGGAAACTGGCAGAAGTGCTAATGTAATTTCCCTGTAACTGCCACTTTACTTGATTAAAGGTGGATTCCTTTACAACTCCCCCGACACCTTTTTTTCCACAACGTTTGAGCGTAATGTAGGTCTTGCATTTTTCTCCATGTTATGGTCACATATGCTGTAGTTAAGTTGTTGGTGAGATAGGAGAATATTACATATAATGGAAATATTATGAGATACCATCCTGCAGTGATTACTAGGAAGATATATATATATTTTACTCACAGAGTCCATTGCACACCATTCCAAATGTTCCAAGCCCGGTGCTAGTAACCAGCAGTTTCCATACAAAACACTTTCAAAGGATGGTCAGCACTCCAGGTCTTTAAATTGACAATTTCTCTTTATTCAAAGTCAAGTCAAGTCGACGATTCAGTCATTGCTGACTTTCATCAGGACAATTTAATATAATCTCTCACTCACACACACTATATGGACAAATGTATTGGGACACCTGACATGTGCACCACATGTGACTTTGCATTTTAAATACATAGATATTAATATGTAGTTGGTTCCTTGTTCATCTAGGAAGGGTTTCTACAAAATTTCAGTGGGATTTTGTTTGCCTATTCATCCAGTAAGCCATTAGTGAGCTAAGGCATTGATGTTGGATGAAAAGGCCTAGCTAGCAGGCCAGCCAAATTCTTCCACACCAAACTAATACAACCATGTCTTTATGGACCTTGCTTTGTGCACAGGGGCACAGTCATTTTGGAATGGAAAAGGCCCTTCAACAAACTATTCCCACTACTACTTCCTGATGTGTAACTTCGTTTACCTACAGCATTCGGGATACAGCATCGGCAGTTTTAGGGGCTTCTATTTGGACTCACATAGTCACCTTGTGCCTTTACAAACTCCTCACCAAAGTTAAAGAAGGAATGCATTCAAATTATTACTTATCTTTAGGTAGATGTTTTCTACAGGTAATTTGTTGAATCTGACCTAGGAGAAGCAGCTTGTCTACATCCAGGGATATAAATTTAGTTATTTTCTTGCTTACTTTAACATCGACTGCTTTGCCCATAGCCCTTACTTTACCTAGGATAATTTCTAGCATTTGTTATTTAAGAACCCTATTATAAGTTGTTTTTGCAGATCTGGTAGGTCCTTGCCTACCTCCAGAATTGGTGTCTTAACGGTATTCTACCTGACCCATGAAATCATCAGTATTCTGATGAGAATTAATTCCTCCTCTACTCATTAGATGTCTGCAAATGTATCTGAAAAGGAGAGTATCCTAGAGAAAGCTTTTATCATCTTTGCAAGCTCTAGGAAAGTGAAAAAGTGGCCAAAACCACAATTGCTGCTAGGATTACTGTATATTGTGATTAGGAAGCCTATGCAAAGGCTGGGAAGATGCACTTATTGAATTTCCGAGTACTTCTATACCTTGGGGTTCCAAATTATGTAGATATCTTTATTGAGCGGCTCGAGAGAAATCAGACACACAGACAGGAGTGTATGTATAATAAGATCTCTGTGTATTGCGGCGCATTATGGCTATATTTATATGCTTATCACAAAGACCGTAAATAACACCTTATTCTAATCCAATCATTTTACATAAAGTAGCAGTATGCACTTATAAGCAGCATATCTACAGAATAACAGAGTAAAAGGGTGGGGAATAGATACTTGTTGTTGCATCAAAAAAAACCGCGTACCTAATTCCAGCCAAAACCGTTGTTATCGGATAATAGTGTGGACGTGCACTTTTAGGAGAACAAGATATGGGAAAGCGTTTATCCTGTGTTCTTCCACAGTCTCCCCTTTTGTGAGTAAGCTGATTTCTGGACGGAATATTTTCAAGAGTACTAATTACTCCTGCAGGACTTCTTATCTTTTCACCACTATTTTCCTGTCCAGACTCAGCCCCCCACAACTACATTTTATCTGTGTTCTGTAAAAATAAAAGTGGGACAAATCGCTTGCTTCAAGCACTTAATAATTCTGGTTCATCTACTTGCAAAAAACACTTTGTGCATTATCTAGCATATTAATACTTTTCTCTACCGATAGTTGAGCAAATGTTCAGAAGATTTGGAATGCATTGGATACAGCAACATAAGCATAGGCATACTACTATAATAGCAATTAGGCTACTTAACAAAATTGTTACCCATCCCCAAATGGGTAACCATACAAACAGCCAATCCCACCACCCTTGGTCCGTGTCTTGTTTTATACCTTGGACCAATTTTCTGAGGGACTGTACATGGTATTGTATAGATTTGGAATGGTCAGTAAAATTGAAACAAAGACCAGCAACCATAATCATGTTTCAATAGAAGATAGCTGCTCAGTTTTCTAATACAGCTTCTTGCATACCCTTTAAATCCTACAACATCTCTTCTAAAGCCACTGACGTATGATTTAACCCCTTCACCATAGCACAGGCTAAAACATTGATATGTCCCAATAATCCCAGTTTATTTAAAGTGTATTACTAAATACGCTCAAAGATATACATTGGTCCCCGGGTTGGATATGGGCAACAATGGATGCTACATGCCCTTATACAGGGATTGAACATGAACAGGGACTAGAGGTGATAGACAAAATACTATCAAGTGACGAGAATATGAACACAATCCAATTTTATTCTCAAATAAAAATTTTTGGGTTTGAAAATGATTTTTATTTACAACTCTGTGGTACCGCCATGGGCCAAGCTACGCCAACCTATTGCTCTGAAAAATACCCCTCGTCTTATAATGGGGGTCGTCTTATAATCAGATCTGCGCTGCAGGGGACCTGGGTCCTCTTGCCCCCCCAACTTGCCGGTGCTTCTGAGTCCCTGGTGTGTAGCCGGGAAGCATGTAGACGTCTGCAGCCGGAAAAAGGTGCTGTCAGCGCGGGGGTTGTCTGCGTCCATCGTGCAGACCTTCCCCGGCTGTCAGAGATCAGAGTTCCCCTCACCAAGGAATTCTCTCTCTGACAGGACAACACACCGGGAGTCAGAAGCACTGGTAAGTTTTTTTTTTTTTTTGGGGGGGGTTAAATGGGGGCATAAAGGATTTCTGTAGGCAGAGTGCTCTATGATATGCCTTTTAACCCCCTTAATGCCACTCTGCCTCCAGAAATCGTTAATTTCTAGTAGTAGTCCTAACGGCAGCACAAGAGGGGTATTACTGCCCCTGTGAACAATTAGGACAGGTGGAAAATTAATGATTTACACAATTAAATAAACAATTAACCCCCTTACCCCCCCTATAAAGGGAACTCCACCCCTAACCACAGTGTGCTATAACAATAATAAATAAAAAAATATAAGAGGGAGGGAAATTAGTGTGCTGCCGTTAGGACTAAGGGAAAACAAATTATCGTTAGAAATTAACGATTCCCTTACGTCCTAACTGGCAGCACAAGAGGGGAAGTAGCTAGAAGATTACCTATGAGGGAGGGTCTTCCGGCTGAACGACGTTCAGAACAGACCGCCCAAAGGCAGTGTCTTCCGAACGTCTTAAATTTAGCCTATAATGGCTTATAAAAGTGGAGTTAGAACTCCAGGAGGCTGCAGCACAAATATGTTGAAGAGGGATGAGGCCCCTCTCAGCAGCCGAGGTAGCTACCGCTCTGGTAGAGTGAGCGCGGACAAAGGCGGGAGGAGGCAAGCCTTGAGCTGAGAAGGATTCTCTGATGGCTTCCTTTATCCACCTGCTCAGGGATGGTTTAGAAGCTTTAGATCCTTTGTTCCTGCCAAAAAACTGTAGAAAGAGATTGTCATCTTTCCTGAAGACACCGGATCTTTGTAGATAGATCTGCAGACATCTAGAGACGTCACGAGTATGTAGAAGAGATTCTTCTTCTGTTGAAGGCTCCGGGTGAAAAACAGGTAGAGAAATGACCTGATTAATGTTCTGAAACGAAGGAACCTTCGGTAAGAAAGCTGGCAGGAGAACCCTATCCGGCAGGAATAGGGTGTAAGGCTCAAAGGCACACAGAGCTTGCAACTCACCAATTCTCTTGGCAGAGGTGATCGCCACTAGGAAGGCAGCCTTCCAGGAAAGGTACTTCATGTCCACGCTTTCCAGAGGCTCGAAGGGGGGAGAGCATAACCCCCTGAGCACGACAGAAAGGTCCCATTGAGGGACTGGTCTCAGGATCTTAGGTTTTAACCTTTCGGCTCCTTTAAGGAACCTCCTGATAAGGGGTTCTTGGGACAGGGGTTTTCCTAGAAAAGCCGATATGGCTGAGGTGTGCACTCTTAGTGTAGAGGGAGCTAGGGCCTTTATCCAGACCATCCTGGAGGAACTGTAATATGGAAGAAATGGGGGGATCTGAGAAACCCACTGTGTTCTTCACACACCATAGGGAAAAAATACGTCTAATCCGGTTGTAAGCTCTATTAGTAGACTCCGCTCTCGAATGAGACAAAGTCCTCAAGACCCCAGAAGAAAGTCCACTATCCTTCAATAGGGAGCTGTCAATCTCCAGGCTGTCAGATTGAGAATTCTCAGATCTAGGCGAGACCCTGTGCCCAGAAACACAGGGTCCTCTGATATTGGAAGCTGCCAGTACAGACCCTGACTCATCCCCATGAGCTGGGTGAACCATGACCTCTTCGGCCAGAATGGAATTATCGCAATAATCGAGGTCTGGTCCTGTCTGATCTTCATCAATACCCTTGGTATCATGGAAATTGGAGGGAAGATGTAAGCCAGCCCGAACCTCCAAGGGATGGACAGAGCATCTATCGCCCAAGGATTGTCCTCCCTGTATAGGGAGCAGAAGATCTTCACCTTGGCGTTGAACCTCGTAGCCATTAAGTCGATTTCTGGCATTCCCCACCGAAGAGTAATTTGATGAAATACTTCCTGGTTTAGCGACCATTCGCCTGGAACACTGAGACCCCGACTCAGACGGTCCGCTACCACATTGAGAGATCCCCGAATGTGGACTGCAGAGAGGTGGGAGAGGTTCTGCTCTGCCCAAGATAGGATCATTCCCACTTCCTTGAGAAGAGGTTGAGATCTTGTGCCACCCTGTTTGTTGATGTAATAAACCGCCGTCATGTTGTCTGAACGAACTCTCACCGCTTTGCCGCGGATTTGCGGAGCAAAATGAAGGAGCGCCAATCTGATAGCTCTGAGCTCTCTGAAGTTCGAAGACATAAGGCTCTCTGGACGGGACCAAGTACCTCGTACTGGAATGTCCTCTAGATGGGCTCCCCAACCTAGAAGGGATGCGTCTGTGGTCAACAGAATCCAGGCTGGCTGAATCAAGGACCTCCCATCTTTCAGATGCTCCCACCAACTGAGGGAGCGACGGACTTGAGGCGACAAGGTGCACATTTTGTTCAACCCTAGGGGGTTGCGATTCCAAATGCCCAAAACTTCCGATTGGAGAGGGCGTAGGTGCCAAAGGGCCCAAGGAACTGCATCCGCAGTCGCTGACATGTGCCCTAACATCTTCATAAGCGTTCTGATGGACACCGACTGAGGGGTCCTTAGAGAACTGGCGGCTCTGACAACTCGATTGTGTCTGTCGAGAGACAGAGAGAGAGTCATCCGTGTCGAGTCGATTATGAACCCCAGAAACTTCCTGGAAGTGGATGGAACCAACTCGGACTTTTGGTAGTTTACTATCCACCCTAACTGGTGGAGAAAAACCAGAGCCTGCTGAAGATGAGAATGCAGAATTTTTGCAGAAGCGACTTTTAGAAGCCAATCGTCTAAATATGGGACGATTTCTAGGCCTTCTAGTCTCAAGATTGCTACCACAGCAACAATAACCTTGGTAAAGGTATGCGGAGCAGAGGAGATTCCGAAGGGAAGGGCAGCAAACTGAAGGTGTTTCACTACGCCACAAAGGGATACAGCCACCCGCAGATATTTCCTGTGGGCTAGGCAAACAGGAACATGTAGGTAAGCGTCCTTCAAGTCTATTGAGACCATCACGTCTCCCGGGTGTAAGATATTTATTACAGAGCGTATGGACTCCATGCGGAATTTCTTTCTTGCTATGAACTTGTTCAAATAGCGTAGGTCTAAGATCATCCGCCAGTCTCCTGTGATCTTGGGCACTAGGAAGACTGGCGAATAGACGCCGAATCCACGCTCTTCTGGAGGAACTTCCTCCAAAGCCTTCTTCTGTATATAGGCGTGGATAGATTCCTCTAGGACTCTTTGCCTCTCGCACGAAAGAATCCTTGTCAGAACAAAATTTGGAGGAGGTAGGGAAACAAAATTTATTTTGTAGCCTGATCGGACTACATCTAATACCCAGAGGTCTGGTATGGACCTCTCCCAAGCCTCCAGAAAAAAAGATAGACGACCTCCCACCGGGGGGTCTAGAACTGGAGGAGGGGTTACCTCCGGACTCTCTGGCACCAGACTCACGGCGTCAAAGGTCCTTTCTCTTCTCGTAGGACCCACGGGAGCGACCTGCTCCTCTCTGCTGAGTCCCCTGACGCCATTGGGATCTAGAAGGTCCCTGGGACCTGGATCCTCTGGACAGTCTGCCCCTCCCTCTGGAAACCTGCTGGGGGAGGGATTTGCCTTTCTTGTCCGAAAGGCCCTCCATGATCTTGTCCAGCTCACTGCCAAACAGCTTGCCAGGTTCATAAGGCAACCCACAAAGCGAAAATTTGGAGGCGTTGTCCGCTTTCCAGGGTTTTAACCATAGGGGTCTCCTTGCAGCAGACTCATCCACTGTGAAGGCCCTTGGCCCTCTAGAGGTGGTCTCTGGAGCTTCCTTAGAGTCAACATCCTGGTCCCCCGACCGGATGGACTTTAGTAACCGTTGGGTTTTCTCAAGAGGAAACCAGAACGATGAAGCAGGTTCTTCTTCAGAAGAAGAGTCAAGCTCATCTACAGTGAGATAAGCGTCTTCAGACATAGGGACCACCCTTGCAGGGGACTGGGCCCTAGGTCTCTTTATCTGGAGTGTATCCTCAAATCTCTTGATAGAGGATCCAACAAAATCTTTAACCCAAATCATCATATCCCGTATATTGGGTTCTGCCTCAGGGGAATCTCTGCAACTTGGGCAGCGACTATAAGGGTAAGCATCCTCTAAAGGTGTATCACACCCACGGCAGGTAAAATGCCTGCGCTTGGCAGTGGACTTGCGCCCCTCAGGAGCAGGATCCTCTGGAGTACGGGAAGACATCTGCAAAAGAGATGATCAAAATAATATAAAGAGATTTATTTAAACATAAAAATCTTATTAGGTATACCTACCCTGAGACTGAAAATGCAAGGGAAGGAAAACACACAAAGCCAAAGCTAGACAGCTGATTCTAGGAAGGCTACTAATAGCTGCACCAAGAGACAGCCTAAAGGACACTAACAGGTTAATATACACTGGCAGAGCGCCAAAACAGGAAGCCACGCCCCCGGCAGTGACATCAGACGCCACAAAATAAATCAGGAATCCAAGTAAGAACATAATTTCTAATGGATACTACTGCTGCTGAGGGAAAGAAATGGATTCCTCCCCCTCAGCAGCTAAAACGAGTACAGCAGACATGAAGATAAGCAGCTGGGAGGAGACATCCAAACCTCCAAACAGGAGAGCACCTGAAAGAAAATAAATAAAATAAAGGTTAGCAAGCTAACACAAGGTCTCAAACAGAGACTACCACCTGTCCCAATATGTCCAAAGGACAGAAAAAAGCACACTGTGGTTAGGGGTGGAGTTCCCTTTATAGGGGGGGTAAGGGGGTTAATTGTTTATTTAATTGTGTAAATCATTAATTTTCCACCTGTCCTAATTGTTCACAGGGGCAGTAATACCCCTCTTGTGCTGCCAGTTAGGACGTAAGGGAATGTCATTTAACCCTCTATACGCCACTCTGTCTCCTGAAATGCCTTATACCTCCCTATATGCCACTTTGTCCCATAATAAGCCTTTTAAACAGGGCCGGACTGGCCCACCGGGATACCGGGAAATTTCCCGGTGGGCCGGAAGATCCGTGGGCTGGGCGGCCGGCAGACTAACCATGAAGACAGCCGCTGAGCGGCTGCACATGGTATTAAAGGCCTCCCTCGGAGCCAGGGGCGGGCAATTGCCCCCCAGGCTGCCCGAAATCTAATCAAAGCGG
>VKOC01000001.1:38674239-38740934 GCA_009364415.1 Spea multiplicata
GGGGGGTAGATAGTGTGAGAAGGGAGGGAGTAGATAGTAAGAAAGGGGTAGAGGGGGTAGATAGTGTGATAAGGGGGAGAGGGGGTAGATAGTGTGAGAGATGGGGAGAAAGTGAGGATCTGATGGGAGAAAATGCTGTCCCCCCCAGATTTTTCGGGTTCCTACGCCCATGTCTGTATCCTTTTATATTGTTAATCCCTTTACTGCCCCTGTTGTCTCTGGGATGCAGATTAAGGGGGCGGTTTGTATCCCAATATCTTTTATGTTAATGTGTGTTTTGCTGGATATATCCAGCCGTCTGTATGTAAAATAAATCAGTTCTCCTCTTGTTGTGGCTAAAGACTAGTCGTGCCTGGTTATTTGGGTACTGGATAGCGATATCCCTTTATTTTGCTTGGGGATATTGCCTACGGATTGCAGGGAGTTATTGTCATGAAGGGAGAAGTCGCTCTTGGCGGAGAGGGACAACCTGAGGTCCCTGGTCGGTCCGTCACAACGATAAAATTCAGAATACTCCTCCTTCACAAGATGCAACCGGTGCAACAGTGTGACCGGTGCAGGGGGATCGCAGGATGTGGGGTATTTCTGTAATCAGGATATGCAGCTAAACAATTTTGGCCGGGTTTCTCTGCCGTGACACATACCCTGTGCAAAAAAAACTAAGTAACGCAGAAGTTAAATCATTTCTGTGGCCACCTTTGACAGCGATTGGTGGCCAAATAGCTGCGTGAAGAATGCCAGATACCCCTGATACGATAGTCTGGGTTGTCTGCTTTACAGAAATATACACTTTTGTGGGTATTTTTGGTTTATTTGTTTAAAATTAGAGTTGCAATCCCATCATACCTAATGTAAAAATTCTACAAATAATGTACACCTTATAGTATATTCCCTATAAGTGCTGGGAAAGTATGGAATTTCTGAAATCAAGACACCTGAATTGATAAACTTGGGGGGATTTTCCATCACTTTACCTAATTTTGTGAGGATTCAGAGGGGAAAATATATAAAAAATTAGTTTTTACTAAATTTCTCATCCTAAATTTTCAGCTAATTATCTTACTATGGTATCAAAAGAAAGCTCTATCTCTCCTTGAAAAAACAATATATATATAGCTTACATGGGTACACTATTCACAGGAAAGGAGAATAATCTCTGAACCGACATACCCCAAAAATGGCAAAATTGCTCCGGGTCTTGAGGTACCAAAAACCCCTAGGACTGAAGGGGTTAATTAAACCCTGCCATATCTGAAGAAATCATTGGGTACGTGTCTCCTTATCAAGGCTAGCCTCCAGTCAGTCTTATCTGCTTTAGCTTTGTCTTCAATAGCAACAGGGTAGGAGGTGTGGGGTGTACCCATTGGTGTAAAATAGTTTTGCGGACTGCCACTGTAAAAATGCCCAGCTGTTTTCTATTACCAATATACTTATCAGCTGTCATTCTCAGAATAGCCAATTGTGGGGTTAGATATGTTAGAAAGTCCCATTAACAGAGCATATGGGGGGGGGGCATTGCCAAAGACAGAGATATACGGTAAGGCTGCCCTTGGGGACCCATACTTGCTGCAACAGCCATCGGATTTAAACCCCATCTTGTATAATCTTGCAGGAGAGTAATAAGCGTAATGGGCAGACATAAGAGACATATACCAGGAGCTGTAAATTTATACATGAAGTATAATTTATGTGGAAAAAACACCACAAAATAAATCACTAGCACAATTTTTTCCAAAGGCTATTAATGCATGGAAAGTGTTAAAATACCAGCATTTGAAATACATTGGGGTGTCTATTTTTCAAAAATATATAGTTTTATGGGTATAAATTGAATTGGGAAGCTTCAAAGGTGTCCCAAATAGGACACGGGGACAGGGTTACCAGGTTTGAAAAAAATGTACTTATTGCCCGATAGCATGCTTTTTTCAATTTCTCACCATTTTTTTTATATAGGAAACTAGACGATATGATCACAAACTGGTATCCAAAGTCTTTCTTGTTCTGAAAAAAGGATATAAATTTGAGTTTGAGTACAGTAAACTAGAGAGAAGAAAATTACTAAACATGAGCTCCACAGAAATTGTCACAAAAAAGCCCAAGCCTTAAGGGGTTAACATTGTTATAAAAAACAGACATTTCTGAAACTCATAGTGTCTCTCTTGGGACGTAAAGGCAAATGATGCATTTCTTTTTAAAGGGAAACCATTTTCTGTTTGCGGGGACAACATGGAGTGCTCTTTATAGAACAAGTGGAGCCTGGTTGTCAGGGTTATTATTTATAGAGTGCAAGCAGACTCCATAACTCTATGATAGTGAGGGGGAATAGAAAATTAACTATACATCAATACATACTATAAGATATATTGGTACAAGGGGAAAAGAAGGTCCTGCTGTTGTAAGTAGGCATCCTATTAACTTTTAGTTGACTTACTTGGAAAGGAATATTTCTGTCTAAAAAAATGCATGACTGTTTCTTGAAGTTGGAAATGCCTGGCTATGTGCATGCTTCCGACCCCTGTATGTATGGGAAGGGTTGAGATGCATACACATACCTGTGACCCTTTAGGTAGACATGCCTAGAGGTCCCTGTCTCCTGCTCTAAATAGGAGTTACAAGCTGAATTGCAGGAGGTAGGACTAGCTGCTCCAATAGGGCAAGGTATGCAGGTTTGTTGAGCTAACTAAAGCTGGGGTCAATGAAGCAACCTTGGGCCACTGATCCCAAAAATGCAATACATCAGACACATAATTCTTTTAGGCTGGCCAGCAACATGTGAAAGTCACGCGTCACTTTTTAAGCAACATATTTAACGTCACTCTCTGCTACCCTTTGATGCAGCTGGAAAAGGGCAAGGGTGCAGGCCTCCATTGGCCCATTTTCTGGCTATGCTGTATTAGTAAAGGCACGGGGTTGCAATGGAACACAACAATACCGTTTATTGTGATCTTAATGTTTCCCATGTCGATTACAAATGCTGCTTCCTTTTGGAGAGTGCTGGCCTCTGCAAAGAAAGAAAACCTGTAGCGTCAACAGCTGGAAAAACGTCTGCTCATTAACATTTCCACGAAATATTTAAAAAAAATGTAAATCTGTAAAAATACCTAAATACCTCATTTGCCAGAATTTCTTTTCCAAATATGTCCTTGCGTTCTGCTTGCAGATGTGTGTGTGTTTTATACCATGAATCATGTGTTCTTGAGCAGCTTACTCAGAATATTAGCCACCATCCTTCCATTCACTTGCCTGGAATGGGTTGTGCCACTCCTGCACCATTGCATTGTTATTGTAAATGTTAGTGGAAAGCAAGCAAGAAGGGATAGGAAGTGCAGGGAAAGAGACAAAGGGACTCGGGAGGGGGTGAAAACTTCGGCGGCTGTGTTTCAGGAAATGCGGGAGGGGGGTGCAGGAAATGGGGGTCACAAGGAGGAGAGTGGGAACAGAAATCCCAGCTCAGCAAAAAACACACCCATAGATTGTGCTGAGACAGGACTTCTGCTGCTAAGCAGTATGGGGATGGCAGTATGCCAAGGGCATGGAGGGGGTAGCACATCTTGGGATATTGGGGCTTTCAGAGAAGGAGAGCCATTTGTTGTGTAACCTCTTCTTTTCCAGATGTTCCTGAAAATTGTTTAAAGAAAAAGAAAAACACAGACATACCCCGTAACCTCCTCCCTTTCTTCCTCCGACAGACGGTCAGAGGTGCTGAGTGGAGGGATTTTTAAATGACCACCAATGTCTACAAAGCAAATTTCCAGAAATGTTTTGCCGCTCTGTCTGCTTAGCCCATACGTTTTACTTTGGTGACCCCCCTGCTTATCGTGCCCTTGTGTGACCTTGCAGTTTTTGCTGGTAATTGACAGTGTTATTCAACACAGATGTTGTGGGGTCATCGCTGTATTCAGATGAAAGGTTTTTGTTTTTGAGAGTGTATTTACGGAGGTCACTGCCCTAGGCCCTGTCCCATGTAGGGATGTCTGAACCCCCAATGGGAAAAAATCATCACTAGCTTGTTGTTTTGAGGATTTTGACATTTTGACTTATTACCTTCTTCTGTATTTTTCTAGCATAATATACAGTATGTTGTACTAAATAATCAAAACGTACTAATTGTGGGCGCACAATTTAGCACATGGCTGATAGATGCCATGTATCAGCACAACCAAACAGCCCCCAACCAATACAATAGTGTAGTTTACACACTTCACAAGTTCACATACTAACATTATTGTGTACATAAATCACACATTTACTCCTGGTTACTGTACAATGCCCTCGGCCAGTTCAGCCTGGACACGCTAACCCTAATTTTGCACCTTTTTATGTACCAGGATGGGTCCTCGTTACTACTGGCCTCGACCCCCTTTTTGTGTATTTTTAATCGACCCCTTCGTACACATGGCAGTTTCACGTTGAGGTGTACTCACAAAAGCTTAAGCTGTGTCAAAGAGACTGTTGTATTGAGTTGCCCAGGTCTCACATGGACACAAGTTAATCTTCAATTACAGCAAACTCAATGGTGCCACCATTGTTGACCATCTTAAGTGGCAGACTCATATGACTCAACTGACTGACATGAGATGGCTCAAGCTTTGACTCTGGGCACTAAATGCCATATAACAACAGATCGGCATAAATCAACTGGAGACCTGCAGCACCCAAGTCAACAGCAACTTCATCACTGATGAATAAAAGAGTTGCTGTTGGCTCGTTAAATCAGATGAGTTTCCTGTGAAATGCCACTGACAGATCTTAGTAAATTGACCTGTTAGCTGTTTTGAACATGGCCATCCTCACCAGCGGGAAACACCGGGGAGCGAGGCGTGTCAAGCGCAGCAGGAGGATTCGGGTGTTGACCCAGGAGAACTGGAGAAGCGCAGCAGGAGGATTCGGGTGTTGACCCAAAACTGGAGAAGCGCAACAGGAGGATTTGGGTGTTGACCAAGGAGAACCGGAGAATCGGTGCTTCACCTGGAGATCTCCCGGTCAAACTCGGAGCGTTCCCAGGTATGCACTTCGCTGTATAATGGGTTGGGTATTATTATTTATTGATTTGTATAGCACCATCATGTTCCACAGCATAGTACCACAAGTAACATTTATTATGAATTATTATTAAATGCTTTATTTGCTTTACTTCTATAAAAGTAGATCCCCATAAAGCCTCTAGATCACTAGTCATGCCAATAGTTCTCTTTATCTTTGGGGGGGTTAGAATAGCCAGCATCCCTGCTTTTGCTGCTGTGACCCATGTCTCTTTTGCAGGCTGAGCATGGTGGGGGTCATAGAAGCTGGCATGCCTTTGATTGCCCGTCCTTGGTCGAAGCTGGAGTTTAACGCGTCCCGTCTTTTGTGCTGAGCTGCTGTTTCTTCACACAAGAGGGGGCACCGGAAGTGAAGTTCATTCTCATTTGCCAAATCCACCCATATCCACTGAGTCGGACCACGTCTGCAGGAGAGGGAGTTATACAAAGTGAGGCAGAGAGTGTGAGCAAAAGAGCTGACAGAAGGAGAGAGCTCCGCGTGAGGAGAGGAGAGGAGGCTTTATGACTGGATGTAGTTAGAGCAGGGCGACTCGTTCCCGGTTAGGAGGAGGGAGACTGGTGCCCGGTTAGGAGGAGGGAGACTGGTGCCCGGTTAGGAGGAGGGAAGTGTGTTTGGAGTTGCAGAGTAAATTTGGGCGCACAAAGCACACAGCAGCTCAGTCTGAGGGAGAGCGGGGAGAGCAGACACCCGGGATGGAGGCTGTGAGAGCATTCTGGGTATGGCTCCTACTGTGCTCCATATCCAGATGTAAATCTTCCAAGTTCAGTCCAGAGGTAAGTAACCCGACCATCGGTGTGATGAAGATGATTATGTCTTCATATAATGTTTATACATCTATTTATATGGAATGTGTACGTTGGTTTCTTTACTTTCTATGTATCCCCTTTCCCTTCCCCCTCTTTTCTTTCCTGGAGAAGCCATTCTGGGCTCCCCTCCGAATCTGAGGTCACAGATGAATCCAGTTAAGAACTGGAAACGAGGACTTTGGAAAAGAGTCAATGCTCATGGAGGGACGTTGGGTTGGATAGGAGGGAGAGGCAAGGGGAAAGAGACAAAAAGACACAAGAGGGTCTGGGAGTGGGATAAAAAGGAGTAAATAAGGAATGGGGGAGTAGAAAAGGGTGAATATTAAACAAAACATGGAAGAGCGAGAAAATGAGTTGTGGAGAGGAGGGGAGAAAAAAAGTTTTAGAGGAGAAACTCAGAAAGGAGAGAACCTCAAAAAGAACAAAGGGTAGAGGAGGTTCAAGAGAATAGAGTGTGGGTAACCAGCAAAATGGTTGGTGAATAGGGCAAATGAGGAGAGAAAGAGAGAGGGTAGGAGGTCTGGGGAAGAGAGAGAAGCAGAGAGGAGAGCAACAATTAGGGATCGCACGTTGAAGAAGCAAATATGAAGGAAGAAAGAAACTTAACAGGCAAAATGCGGTAGAGAGTTTTTCAGCCAAAATAATCATTAAGGAAAAAGATATCAATAGTAAGAAGAGGGACATAAGGGAAAAAAAGAGAGAGGGGAGTGAATGAGGGAAGCCATTGAGGCTGGAGAGAGGCCACTTGGAGGAACCACCACTAGAACAGACAGCTATTCTTTACTCTCTGTGCTCTAGAGATGGGGGAAAGCTGGAGGTTATCCATTCCTAAATCACACTTTCAAATACTCATTGTACGCTAAATTGTCAGCAGTTGTGGACGAGCTCTTATAGTCCAGCTGCTGCAGACGCTGAATTTATATACTGGTATTCTTTGTAGTCTACTGGTAACAAAATGCGAGTGGCAATGTTTAAGGAGGTACATTGTATATTTTAATCCCTTAACATAACCAAATGTGCAAGAACCCCCCCATTCCAATTAATAATAACATTCAAACATCTGCAGAACATATGTAGATCCAGTTTTTTATCCATGTTACCACAGAGAGCATTTACTCCAGCAGCATCCATTCCTTGGGGTGTTGTTGGGGTTCGTTATCTGTCATAATATATCCTATCGTGGCTTTTTTTTCAAAGAAGCTCATATGTTTATGATGCATATGTATGTAAATCAGATTTTTGGTTGCTGTTTGCCCTGCGTGCTCACTTGCTCCATCACAATGCAGATGGATTTCTTTAGGTGTGGGGAATTGTAACAATGGATACAGCAATCCAATGCTTGACAGATACCCCATTGTCCATTACTCATCCATTGTGAAGTATGGTGGAAAAAATGGCCTCCTTTCCATGGCCAAGTTGATGGAATTAGTAATACATTGACATTTTTCTTTCAGGTTAGATTTCCCCTAAATTTGTCGTTGAGAAAAAATAGGAATGAAGACACAGTCCAGCCTAGATTATTTTTTATCAAATTCCTAGTGGATTACCCCTAGTGGTGACCAATCCTGTTGTGTTTTCAAGAACTCTATAAACTTCCAGTCAATAATCCTGCTGAAAAAAATGGAATCTCTTCTCTGTACGTCAAGTAATGTATTCACAGATTGTGTGATCAGTGAGCACTGATTATTTTGGTTTGACTGTAGGGTCATTGGCCCTTTGCCTGTAGCTTTTTGTGCTCTTGTTGGTTTGTTTTATGGGAGTTGTAGTTTTATGATTACTTTTTGTCATAATCTGTGGCAATCTTATAATGGTTCTTTGACTCCTTGAGCTGAAATACTTCGCTACCCATATCTACATTGACCAAGTGTCTATATTTATTTTCTTCATATGAATTATGAAGAAGAAGAAGAATTTAATCCAGCCGTAGGGCGTTCATTTTGCTTAAACATCTTGATGTAAAGAAAGTGTGTTCACCCGGTTCCAGAGCAGAACAATAACCAGCCCTTTCCTAAAAGTTATTGTCTGTAGAATTTATTAAGAACAAAAGAATGGGGAGGAGTAACTTCTCATTCCTCAACTCTGCACTGGTTATGTAAATAAAGAATCTGCTGGGGATTTTACTAGGACATTAGGCAATCTTTGGTTCAAACGCTTAATTCTTGTACTAGTAATTCTAGTACATGCATTATTTCTTTCATTTTACGGTAAAATATGCTTTGTATTAAGTGGACACTAACAAAGTTGCATGTTTAACCCCTTAAGGACAATGGGCGGTCCCTAAACCCATTGAAAACAATGCATTTTGAGCCCCCATAAGGGGTTAAATGTGTTGCTCAAGGCAGTTAAAGTGAGTTTTTTTCCTTTCATTTGTATCTTTCTTTACATTGTAATTTTTTATTTGCACCCTGAACATGCAAAGATAAATACTGTGCCGTCTAGTGGCTAACTTTGCATTTCTGAGGCACATGAGCCCCAGGGAAACCAAAGAGTTCCAGGTCATTGTGGACATTCTGGAGGAGGCTAATGGGAAAAGGTCTCGGAGGACATGTTGCTGCAGTCACACCGCCTCATGCTCCTAATGATATGTGTTTTATGGCGGTGGTTCCTGTGAGCATCTACACAGAGGTCCCAAGTGTCTTAAGGATCCATTGCATACTAAGAGATGAGATAAATTGTTAGAATTCATGCGATTTTCCCTGTCACTGAGGCCTCTAATAGTTCACCAGTCCCTTCCCCTCACCACTACCTAGAAGACTTGTCCCATGCTGAACTCTGTCATTGGAATTTCCACATCATCAGACTTTCCAGGCCAACTGCGACACCTCATTTATATCCACACCTCGTAAACCAAATTGCGAACCAACAATGAGGTTTGGACCAAATTCATCTTAAAATCACTCTTCTACTTATCCGCGCAACCATCTGCGGGCAACATAGGGAGATGTTTATCGGTAGCCAGCAGCTGGTGGGTGGCTAGCTCCCAGCGACCACATCTAACTATACAATTGTAAACTGTCTCCCGTTGAATTGCTCCTATTGTGCGCATGTCTCTAGGGTATCTGTATGCAAACCAGTTTCTTGGAGATCTGCAAAACTAGAGCGCTATTACGCAGAGGTGGCAAACTTTTTCTCAGGGAAGATCAAGGTGATATCCTATAGAGAATAAACTGTGCAATGATCTTCGTTCAGTTGGTTTTTAAGTTGTCATTACCATCAGGAGCTGATGTTCACACGTAAGAACATTTTATGTTTAGGGTGTAAAAAAAAAATCTTCTTTTAAGATAATAATCATAGATTGGCAGATGCACCAAAAATGCAAGACCATTAGAGATTCTAGAGCAAGAGGTCGTTATTCAGACCGTTATTCAAGCAGTAACAAGAAACCATAGTTAAATGGTAAATCGGTAACACACAAGGTTTGTGCACATCATATTTCAATCTAAAATACATAATGCAAAAGGGTTATATGCTTTTATTGGTAGTCGTAAATTATCCTTTTGTGAATCTGGCAGTTGATGTTCCATACATAGTTTTATTCTGTCCCAGGTACCTCAAAGGTCTATTTACTAGTTGTGGAGCTCAGGTGAAGCAGGTACAAAGTGCCTATTTCTAAAACATCTGCGAAAACAAAGTGAATTTAGGTAAACTGCAAGAGTGAAATATAAGAGGGCATTTACAAGTTTATACAGGGATGAACAGGGTATTCCAGAGTTGCTTATTTTTGAGCTCTTTTTCCTTATTCGTGTGCCACCTCCTATAAGAAAACAGAATAATAATGGCTTTCACTTCAGTTTCAGCCTACACTGTATTCCAGTCCAGACTTGCCGGGGCATTCAGACGTTAGGTTGAGATGGAGTTGATTAGGTGTGGAAAGGATTCCTGTTGTAAGGCAGAAAAAAATGAAAAGAACCCACCTTCCTTTAATGATTCTGTAATCTGATCAGATCCTACAGGCAACGATTTATATATATTATTATTATAAATATATATATATATATATATATATATTAGTCTTCCTAAAGACAGACCTACAGAAATCAAAACGGAAGCAGCCAGCATCGCAGTCAGCAATCCTTAATATACCGTCAAGTCAGTACAAGCATATCTGGTGGATGCAACTATTTTCCGGGTTTCCAAATTCAGTTCTATGGACCCAACAAGTATACAGATCAGCAGCTCAAAGGGATGACCAGAGCCACCTATACCATGATTGTGAGGAGATGATGATCACCTGCACCCATGTACTGATTTGTGTGCTCTTTGGAAGTTTCCATATCGCATATATAGAAAATGTTAATAGTGTTGCAATTGGGCAACTTGCAGCATGTAATACCAGTAACTGGATGGATGGATGGATGGATAGATAGATGGATAGATACTGTGGGCAGTTACAAGGGATCTCGCTGATCACCAAAACTGTCCCATTAAATAGACAATATGCCCCTGATTTGTGGGCAGACTGACTGCTTCTAACCAGATCCATGTATTAATCTAATCTACTAATCTATTCCCATTTATGTTTCACCATACCAATGATTGTGTTCATATAATTGCATGGTGCTACAAAATAAAAAATACAAAACATCAGTTTCAGTAATCTGCACAGGATAAAATGAGTTCATATATTAGGTTTTCTGTGCTGTGGAACATTTTCATCAAGTCGGCCCTAGAACCCTAAGGTTAATTGGGTGGTTGGCCGTTCCCTTCTAAGACTATGATGTAATATAATAATGTCTTTGTAGTTGACAGGCCGGCTAAAGAAAGGTTCTTTGTTGAACATCATAGAGAAGGAAGCAGGGCAGATTCCTCACTATATCAATTTGCTGGGGAAAAGTGGGTGATATCAGTCAGCTTTCTCACTGTGTGCAGACAAATACGGCAGGGTTTGGGAGATGGCAAAGATATGTACCTAACACCAGACATATAATAACAACTATAATAACTGCATCTGCTCCATTTAATACAACTTTGGCCATCTGTAAGCGGTTTCTCAATCTCTGCTGGATAGAACGTGTTTGTGTATTTGGTTGCTGTTGTTATGCTTTCCGACTTTTACAATCATGAAAGTTTGCGTAACTGGTCATGTGAGAATGATTGATAATCGTAGGTATGTTCAATTTGAGCAACATCCCACCCCCTTCAATCCTCTGTCGTTTGTCCTTCTATTTGTATCTGTGCTCATTTCCTGGAACTTTAAACCTTTTACCCCCCTCCCCCAACATATAGTCTTTGAAGCTTTTGTCCATTAGTTGTAGCCTCTAGGGAGATAAATACTACATCTTCCCCCACAGAAATATAACAGACCCTCCCACCCTTCCCATTATCCTGGGAAGTTTCAGTTAACTCATTCCATGCCCCAGAAAATAATTCACGGGTCTTTCCGTATTTTTACTTTATATTTTGAAAATAACCTGATAACTTTATAATAGATAGATAGATAGATAGATAGATAGATAGAAAGGGTGTTGCAGCCGCGCCCGCATGAAGAAAATTCCATAGTGTACTGAAGCAAACATCTTCGGATAAAATACAGATGACATTGACAAAAAAAAAAATTGTGGTTTCATGTTAAATCACGGAACTAGATCAATTCCTCCAAAAATGTTTATATATAAAATATTAAAAGGGTTTTTTTGGCAGCTGTGTTCCCCTAAATCAGATGAGTTATACTCACGTGCCTTTGTTGCGTAATGGGATATTCGGTGCTACTTTCAGGCTCTCTTGCTAAATTAGGAAGAATTTTTTCTAGCACTGTAAACTAATCATTAAAAACTTTCCGCAGCGGGGTAATCCAGAATTGGTAAGGCTAACATTACCCATACCCTTTTCCTGCTATGGCGATAAGACCTCTTTAATACATTGCACCAGAATATATATTTTAATCCTTAGACCCTAAAAAAACGAGCAAAGCAAAATAATTACTGCTAGCAGCAGAGCTGTCGGGGGGCTCCCTGTATCATTCAGTGTTTCGTACAGACAGGCCCTATATAGATAGCCAGAGCCGGACTGCCCATGTGGACCCCCTCCAGCTGCTGCAGCATGCATGTATCTAGCGCAGATAATAACATGCAACATATTCATAATTAATCAAAAATAACTCAATAACTTGGAGACCTCTGCTGTAAAGCATCCTGTTACTGGTGAGGCAGGAAAGAAGCGCTTTCTAATAATCAATTCTAACCCATGGAATAGAGTGCTTGTGATTATCCTAGCCTGTCTCGTCTGGGGTTACAATCCCCCTAATGTATATAAAGGAGGGACTGGTTTTCCTGAGACCACCAGAGGCCACCCTCCTTCACCACTAACAAGCTCATGTTCCAGAAGCATACTGAGGTATGCTTCCTGCTTTGAGTAGAGGTGGTTGGAGACGGAGGTAACTAAAGAATGCCTGCGCTGACTTGCGCCGGTGTCCATTTAAAGACACATACAAAAATGTGTTAGAGCGCTCATCGTTCCTCTTTTGCTATTGTGAATCCAGTTATTTATTGGAGTCTATAAAATTCACCGATGCATTCAATGTATGATTGTTCCAAACAGACACAAAAATGTAACATATTATAGGGTTATGAAGGAAAAGGGTAAACAAGTTAAAAGTCAACCAAAAACATTTCATTGCTACTAAGAGAAAATGGGCATAATTGCTCCCACCTATTTTGACAAATTGCCTGGATGAGAAATGTGTAAGGCAGGCTATGTTTGGGTGCAGAAAGAGACATTTTGGAAGTGTTTTCATATTTTATGTACAGTATGTTGACAAACCCTTTTTCATATGTCAGATATAGCTCATAGTAAATTAGATTTGGCATCTGTTGCTGTGGAGATATTGAGTTTGCTCACAATACATGCCATTAACGATAGATACAATGAATTGAGTATTTGGCAGAAAAAATTGAAGCATTTTAGATTTGACCTGATGTGACCTGATGTGCTTAGTGTCTGTTTTCCCTTTTCTCTAGGCCTGGCTGCAGCAGTATGGGTATCTGCCCCCCGGAGACCTCCGTACTCACACCCTGCGCTCCCCACAGTCCATGAATGAAGCAATCGCCGCCATGCAAAGGTTCTATGGGCTCACTGTGACAGGCAAAATAGACAGCAACACCGAGAGGTCTGTACAGTCCTATGTTCATTGGTTACCATGTAGACGTGTGATCACGGCAACTCAGCGTGTTGGATATGTGTACCTGTCATAGCAAACAACCATAACAAGACTTACGCTGTACATGGTGATAGTATGTTATAATCATGAACACATTGTTTCATTGTATACCTTTTTGTATCCTCCAATTCCACTAATAATACTATACCAGTTACCCCTTGTACCCCTTTGTCTTACACCTAAATACAGATAGCCATTGCATTGTAATTTCCGTAGGTATGCACACAGGGCTGGTCTTGGGGGGGGTTGTCACGATAAGGTTTTACACTTTTGCAGCAAACAGCAGTAAAGTTAGCTAGGAGGCATTTGCCGACAACGAGTCTAGACCTGTACAACATAACGTATTTCTGTAACTGGGCAAGCTCCACACACAGCTCCAAGATCTGACATCCTTGCGTTTTTTTAGATTTATTGGCATGGATCATTCAATGAAAATAGTAGTGCTTTAGTTCAGTCCTCAACTTTTGGCACATGAAATGTTAGCCCAGTGTCATGGCTTGATAACCAAACTGAACATAATTGGGCTTTTCCTGTACTAAAGTGACTTCGATTATTTCAATCTTTAAGATTGAATTGGTTTGAAACGTTTCCCAAATGCTCTTGTGTATTTTCCATCGTTTGGTCCAACTTCACTGATAGAGAATACAGTATATTCCCCAGGCTGCATAGCTGCAGCACATAATTAATTAAGTCAAGGAATTGAAACATTTACTTGTATTTTACAAACACCAAAAATATATGTTTTTAATTGCTGCGGTTTGCAGGCTGGGTATAATGTAATGGAAACTGCCAACTGTTCTGTTAGCTACTCTTGTTACGTATTACATTTCTCATTTGTAAATTAGTGAATTTTGTGTTTCTTTGAGCCACTAGACTGTGATGTCATTTCCTGTCCACCATGCGTTTGTTCCTGGGGATTGTATAAATATTTTGTGGGGCAAGTCAAGAGAATCCCGTTATAGGGCTTTACCCATAAAATCTTGAGAATTCTCTTATGTTAATTATGTGGCTTTTACATAGAGTATTTGATCTTTGTGATATCCTTTTATTTTCTGTAAAATGCATTAAGCCCTTTTAATCAGAGCTGGATGAAGTGGACAACTTAAAGATGATCTGGCTAACAATTACCTTTGTGTTTTTAGGGCAATGAAGAGGCCACGATGCGGAGTTCCTGACAAGTTTGGGTCTGAGATTAAAGCAAATGTGAGGCGGAAGCGATACGCTATCCAGGGTCTGAAGTGGCCACACAGGGACATTACTTTCTGGTATGTGTCAAAAAAAGACCTAGTGGATAACACCGTTTGTAAGAAGATTGCCCATTTGATATGTTATGGAGTGTACTGTTACATATTCAAAATATCTCTCTATTCACAGTATACAGAATTACACACCCAAGGTGGGCGAGTACGAAACACACGATGCAATTCGAAGAGCCTTTAAAGTCTGGCAGAGTGTAACCCCACTGCGGTTCAGCGAGGTTCGATATGTGGACATTCAAAGTGGACATGCCAAACATGCTGACATCATGCTTTTCTTTGCTGAGGGATTCCATGGGGATAGCACACCCTTTGATGGTGAAGGTGGATTCCTGGCACACGCATATTTCCCAGGAAATGGCATTGGTGGGGACACTCATTTTGATTCAGCAGAACCATGGACAACCAGGAATGACAATCTTGATGGTAAGAAAAAACAATTGGCTATGAAAGAACTAGGCAAGGTGTTTGAAAAGTGGGTGTGGGAAAACCTAAGAGTAAAGCGAGGTTGTAGTAGCAAGTAATAAATAAAATATTCAGGCAAATAAAGCTACAGTGTATTAATCTTTCCCTGCAGGTAATGATCTCTTCTTGGTGGCTGTGCATGAACTGGGGCATGCATTAGGCTTAGAACATTCCAATGATCCGTCAGCCATCATGGCCCCATTCTACCAATGGATGGACACACAGAACTTTCAGCTTCCAGAAGATGACCGCAGAGGAATCCAACAGCTGTATGGAAGTGGTGAGTAGGGGGGTAGAGAGTGGTTTTAGAAGCCAAGGCGAACCCAACTCTACTAGTAGTAGGGTAGGGGGATTTGAGGATGAATGTGTTTTGAAAGGGATTTCTATTCTTAGGGCATGGAGAAGGCCTCCCAACACGTGCTCCCCGTCCCACAAGGCCACCCAGACCAACCCAGAGTCAGGAGCCAGATGTTGTTCCTGATGACCCTAATCATCCTACGTATGGACCAGATATCTGCCAAGGCAATTTTGACACCATTGCTGTTTTGAGGGGGGAGATGTTTGTTTTTAAGGTAAGGAACAGTTTGATTGGAAGAAATGGTTAGTGTAGTCAATTAGTTGGTTTGACATACTACAAGGACTATGAAGCTATAGCGTCCAATAGGAGAATAGCATAGGCCAAAAGACTTGGTCCACAAGGGAAAAGTTGACATGAATTACATCAAATGCTAATGACATCTGTCGATAAATATTGCTGGCCAGGCTCTAGGTGGTTATTAAATCTCTGCCTCATTTTTGTGCACCTTGGTTTAATTTGATCTATAATATCACTACAAATAGTTGGGATCCAATCCCCCTATTGGACATTCCAAGATAAATTCATTCAGATCTGAAGCAGGATGCATAGTTGCAGATAGGGCTTCAATAGAGTTTGAGGGCACACCAGCATTTTGTGACTTCTAAGATGGTTCTGCGGACACCTAAATGTTTTAAAATATAAGGTTTGCAGGTTTATTTAAGTTTAAGTAACATTACCTACTACGTTTGCCTTTGTTCTTCCTCCCTAGTTCCTATATACATCATACCATTTGCCCATCAAACTGCGTTTTGTTCAGTTTCCATTCCTTCCTTCTGTGCTCTCTGATATATCCAGACTCCACTGACCCCCGGCCTTCCTTTTTTCGCTATTCGCTCGCTGAAGATCCTTAAAACTCAGCCCAGCCTTTTCTTTACCCTACTGGATAGACCTTTGTCCTTCCCATAGGAACGCTGGTTTTGGCGTGTTCGCAATAATCGTGTGATGGATGGTTACCCCCTGCCTATTGGACAGTTCTGGCGTGGTCTCCCTAATTCTATTAACTCAGCATATGAACGCAAGGATGGAAAATTTGTCTTTTTCAAAGGTAATTTAACAACGCAGTCATCCAATACATATTCACTTCTTTCTTATGATTAAATAATAAATACAGCCTATGTAACTTTGAGCACAGGTATGTGTCTAAATTGACAGGTCTAGCATATTAACTATCGTTTGTTTAATTATGTACACCCTTACAGACAGTCAGCTTTGAGGGAATACGGAGTGAGTGGTAGATTGCATAGAAGGGGGAAGATAAATGGAACAGCCTCCCATTAAACATAGTGGAGACCTCCCCCAAAGTGAGGAAATGTACACATGTACAGTATAGTCACAAAGCTATCCTGAATCTAAGACAAGACCAAGGATGAATTAAGTGCCATCAAATAGTATGTTTCGAAACTGGAGTTGCAATTTTTACTGCTGGTGTAATTTAAAAAAGCCCATCATCTATGTGTCTGCAAGTTTTGTGTGATATAATTACCCTGTGGTCTGGTTTCTAAAGCGATTGTTCTTAATGTTCAGGAGATAAGCACTGGGTGTTTGACGAGGCCATTCTTGAACCCGGATATCCCAAGTCATTGAAGGAACTCGGTCGGGGACTCCCCAGTGATAGGATTGATGCAGCTCTCTACTGGATGCCCAATGGCAAGACCTACTTTTTCAGGGGAAACAAGTAAGTGAACTAAAAAGGGCCTCTTCTTAGGGTGCCCCTTAGATTGTTTGGAACTATTCAGTATGTTTAACACGCAAAATATTTTGCCCCATTCCAGATACTATCGCTTTAATGAGGAAATGAGGGCAGTGGACCAAGATTATCCTAAAGCAATCAAAGTGTGGGAAGGCATACCTGACTCTGTCCGAGGGGCGTTCATGGGTAGTGATGGAGGTAAGAAACTGCCATATGCAAAGTTGGAAAATGATAATTATAGTGATATTATGTCCAGTTTTATACATGGCTCATAATCTCCTGTTTTCTCTTTTTTTTTTTTACTCCTTGCCTTTCTACTTCTATCTATCTATCTATCATTTTCTTCTCTTCATACATTCTCCCCCAGCTTTCACCTATTTTTATAAGGGTAACAAGTATTGGAAATTTAACAACCAACAACTGAAGACCGAGTCTGGCTTCCCGAAATCTGTTTTGCTGGACTGGATGGGCTGTAGTGGTGTCCGGCCACCCAAGGAGGATGATGATGACAGGGAAGTGGTAATCATTGAAGTGGACGAGGCCAGCGGTGGTATTAGCGCAGCAGCTATTGTGGTTCCTGTCCTCCTCCTGCTCTGTGTTCTGAGTCTTGGACTGGCTGTTATCTTATTCAGGCAATGTGGAACTCCCAAGAGGCTCTTATACTTGCAGCGTTCCCTGCTGGACAAAGTCTGAGACCCTACAGAGTTGAACCCTCCCCTCATCGCTGCCTCTCCATCCCTTCCACACACACCCCTCACACAGACAATGAGGAGCAGTTTAAGCCCTTGGGGTTGGAAGGGGAGAGGATGGTGCAATTTGTACCATCTTGGCCTCTTGTTAAGCAGGCATGTGGTGATGTGTTTAACCCCTTCACTTTCAGATTGGAGCCACATCTTCTTCACGGTTACAGGAGTTTTTTGTTACAATCGATAAAAAGCCCAGCTGCCACCTACAAGTATTAGTGCAAAGCAAAAACAAACCCAGAGAGTTATTAAATGAGCTAATGCCAGTTTGTGATTTCAATATCTGCACCTGCCCTCAAACATTCTATCAATATTGCTTCATTGATCTTTTGGAACAGTAAAGTAAATATAAGACTTTCTCTTTTAAGAGTGGGTGCCCGGAATACATATAGAGGGTTTTTAAAATATTTCTCAATTGAATAGTTCCATTTCTCTATTCCTAGAGACACAGAATGAATCAACCTCCCGTCTGGAGTTTTAAGTGCATTCTGTTGCACACTGACTAGTAGACCGCTAAGCGGGATGAAGTTATCGCTCAATCAATAAAAAATATCCACTAAAAGGGAAAGTATACATAAAATACAAGTTTCTCCTTTATGAGAGAGCAGGTATGTTTGCACTTACTCTTAAGAGCACTTTCTGAGCAGAGGCTGAAATTAAAAATGGCAGGAAGTGAAGGGTGCAAGTGAAAGCCTCCTGTGAACTAGCACATGCAACTTCAAATCTGTAAGATGCTTGCAATGTACAGAAATGTTTACATAATATTTATGAATGTTATAAAAGGCTCTTTCATACGGGAGAAACGGGTATTTAGGTACTTTGTTTCTTTTGTATTCATTTGTCAAGTCAGCTCTATTTAAATATGATTACTATTTTAAAAATACCTCTGATAAACGTACGGAAATTATTTTTGTTTTACTGTTCCTTACTTTTCTCACCCGTGGTGTGTAAAAGTGTCAGTGGGGAAGAAGCATCCTGCTTAAATTCTGTCTACAGGCCCATACGTCACATGTCCTCAAAGTCAGACTGTTTGAGCAAACTGAATCTGCTTATGACACTACCATTGTGAAAGGGACGTGGACTGTGATCACAAATTAGCAAGGAAGGTATTTCTCCTTTAGACTATAAATAGTATTTTGGTATTTTAGTGCAATATTACCTTATGGTGACTTCTAAGGGGGTGCTATGAGCCTAAGCTGATGTCAGAGAAATGAATAGCTTTTATTTGTAGTAGCTTTTATTTCCTAACGCCATGGGCTGTGTTACCAGAGCTTATCTTGTAGAACCCCCCTCAGTACTATGAAACCCTAAAGGATGGCAGTACGAGGCAGGAGGACCCCATTGTTGTAAGGCAGCTTTAGTATTTTTTAAGTCCTATATAATCATTACAAACCTCCCCAAGGACTGTCATCCAGAATGCAATATTAATAGTCAAACAGTCTCAACAACTATATTTCTTCAGCCACGTTATATGTCATGTAAATCTATTCCCCATTAAAAGGTACAGAGGAGGTCACTATCAGTCTCTATCATTACCACAATATGAAGGAGGTATTCATTACATGCAGCCAGTAAGCAATGGTATTAAAGGGACAGTGCAGAGAAGCAATACTACCCTGTTTAGGAAGAGCCTAAAATGTGATGTGTCAGCTGGCACAGGAGTTTTTTTAACAGTGTTTAGATTATTTTAGTTACTACGTCCAATTAACCCCTTAAGGACAATGGGCGGTCCCTAAACCCATTGAAAACAATGCATGTACAGGCTTTGTCATTTAAGGGGTTCGATTCTGAATGAAAAGCCCGGGTGAGTTAAGAATTACCTCTTGTGCAGGTAGATTGCGGGTATTTTCAGTTCAGAAACTGGCTCATCGACTTGTGTAAAACATCTGCAGAAGCAAAGCAACAAAATGAGATTTAAGCTCTAATGCTTAAGGTAGACCGTTAGGGAACTTTACATAACCTATAATTTGGGGACAGATAAGGAGTTAGGTAAGTGTTGTTTTTTTTTGCAGAGCAGGAATCTGTATGTGGGAAAGGGAGGGACAAGTCTAAATCCAGTGCTACCCAGCTTCTGAAGTTCCTTGTATGGTGCCCCCAGCCCTTCCAAATTCTGACGCCTCCTTTCTGCCCTGCATCATCCAGTGTACCCCAAGGACTCTTGAAAGAAAGGGTTTAGTTTGCATTTCTAAGGAGTAGCCGCAGGTCTTAAGCATGGTCTTGCTGTTAGTTACTGCTCTGTACGTCTTCTTCAAGGAAGAGTTAATCACTTTCTCTGCAGGTCTGTGTTAGGAGGAGGTTTAATAGTTGCTTTGCACATCTCTGTGGAGGAAGGGTTAACCACAGCTCTACAAGCCTGGCAGAGTAAGGGTTAAGCTCTACACCACTGTCTATTCAGGAAGGGGTTAATCACAACTCTGCAGAGCTTACCATATCAGGAAATAGGTTAATCTCTGCTCTGCACATTTCTGCGGCAGGGAAGGGGTTAATCATAGCTCTGCAGGTCTATGGCAGGGATGGAGTTGAGAAGGGCAGATCACATGGTACGTTCAGGGGTCAGGGGTCACATTTGCTTGTTTCTTGTCTTTCTCCTTCCTTTGGTTTATATTTTTTATTATTATTATTATTTGATAATAAGGCTCCATGCCCTGCGCACAGCTCCTGCAGGTCAGGCGGCTCTGCGTCTTCCTCCTGTCCACTGCCAGAGGGGTCTGTTGAGCCACCCAGGTGTGAAGAACCCTTTCACTCCACCCCTAAGCGCTGCATCGGGGTTCAGAGAATGTGCATAATTTGGGGTACAGTGTATGTCTTTGTTACTCTACCCTCCAAGCGCCTGCTAGCATGTATAGCAACATAGCCTCAAACAGCGCCTTGTGGAGGGATGACATAATGCAGCATTCCCCAAGCTGTGCATCATAACTGGAGATGGGGCTTAGGGTCCCTCTTGCAGGTTTTATTAAAGCTTTTCACATGGGAAAAATCCGTGGTTTTATGGGTTTTGGGGCTTTTTTTTTTTTACATCTTTTGTAAATTTTATGAAAAAGCTATTTGTTATGGATGAAAAAGCATTTTGTAACACTAGAAATATAAAAATTACCAAAATATGGCATGTGTGTTCATTTTATGTGCATGATGACAGTATGCTTTCAATGGCCATGTGTATTCAGCGCTGTACCAAGATGCAGTAGAATAAATCACAGGCTCCCTGCAATGGGAAACAGAAATGTTTAGGGCAGGGCTGCGTATTTGATGTCCATGTGCATCCTTCCCATAAGCTCTGGAGATGCTACCTGCTTTGTGGGATAGCCTGTCTTTGCGTTCAAATGCAGGACAAGGTAGGACTGGGATTCAAAACTATTTTTGAAAATAATTAAATACCAACCCCATATACATATAAAAACTAAATAACTAAAAAAAAACCTAAAAAACTATAAATTAATATAACTGTGGCCCATGACGCAGAAATCACTTTCACAGTAGCAAAAAAGCTTGCAGCTAAAAATGTGCAAAATAATTTGCTAAGTAGTGTGAAAAACTATTATTAGTGTAAAATTAAATATGGGTAATAATTTTAAAAGTCTTAATAGCACTTTAATGTTAAAAGCTTAGAAAAAATGTTTTAGTTTAGTTCCATCATGGCCTCTTTCTCTACTGACATTAGCATAAACGCCTCCGAAGTTCCTTTTCCCAACCACATTTGAAGTAGATGTATTTTAAGTTTTATTCCTGCGAGGAGTTTGCAGGCTGACACCGTCTTAGACCCAAAATTTTCCATTTCCATCCTTGCCCCTGCTTTTAGGCTTCATCAAGGTCAGCAAGTGCCATTGCAGGCAGCTGGGATAAGGTCAATAATAGAGTCAAGGAAGGGACCATTTGCTGTGGGATAAGCAAGTGTAGGTAAAACTTTTACAAATTTTTGTTCAGAAAAAATAAAAACCGATTAATTGGGTGTTCTGTATTGGCGTACTGATATCCCAGTAGGATGATAGTCTGCTCTTATTATCCAGCTTGGGGGACACCACTCCAGGTTACATCGAAGGCATACTCGTGCTCGGCGTACAGTATTACCGGTATATTTGTACATGTAAGGGAGAGCGGGTGGGCTGGCTACAATTAGTAGAGGGCACTGCACCTCATGGAAGGAGGGCAGCAACAGCACTGCAGCTCACACGCTGCTGTCAATCAAATGAAAACCACAGGGATATAGAGAGATCAACTGAATAACACATTCAAAACCTGCATTGTGGGTATAGATCAAATGAGAACCACATGGGAAAAGAGCTCAACTGAATAACACATGCAAACCCTGCATTGTGGGTATAGATCAAATGAGAACCACGTGGAAAAAAAAGATCAACTGAATAACACATGCAAACCCTGCGTTGTGGGTATAAATCAAATGAGAGCCACATGGGAAAAGAGCTCAACTGAATAACACATGCAAAACCTGCGTTGTGGGTACAGATCAAATGAGAACCACATGGGAAAAGAGCCCAACTGAATAACACATGCACACCCTGCGTTGTGGGTATAGATCAAATGAGAACCACATGGGAAAAGAGATCAACTGAATAACACATGAAAACCCTGCGTTGCAGATATCAATAAAATGAATGTACCCTGTATGGGTCTGTAAATCTCAAAAGATTTCTCTGTTTCTTACTAAATCCCACAGCAGATAACTATTAGTAAATTCCTATGTATTGTGTTACTGTCCATATTTCACCTCACACGGGGTCACCACTTTGGCATTTTTTACTGGAGGTTTATGAATTCCATATGCTTTTTTTAGCCACATGAAATGGGTTTAGAGGATTAGTCACATTGGTTCCTGTGGGATCCTTGCCACCGGTGCTGGAGTTCCAGCTGCCAGGTGGGTACTGCTCTGGAAAGCAGACTGCATGAAAAGGCCTTACTTTCACTTCAAGATAATGTGGTGAATAAAAATGGCCAGTGACATATTGGATGTTTGGCAAGGGGTATATTCAGACAAAATAATTGAATTCTCATATTATCTACTTATTGTTTGCCACACATGCCAAATCACATATATTTATATATACTGTATATATGTATGTAATATATAAGATATATACATATATATATATGTATATATATATACATATATATGAAAGGTTTGGGTTCTTACAGTTCATCAGATTTTTTTTTATTCAACTCAACTCAATATCTGGGTATTAATCAGACTGTAAATGTCAAAACACGCAGCTCAACTATTTGTGACAACTCCATACTTAGTGAATTACACATGCAGTGTTTGAACTTCCATTACCTTTTGCCTTTTTAATCTTCGTAACATGTTTTGTAACCAGTGCAGAAAAAGGAATGGTTGGGTGGATGCCATGACTGCCCACGACATAATGAGTTCCACAGCAGCCGGGGTGAGGCCTGTCATTTACACTGCTTAGAGTCTGAGGGGCTTTGCTGATCATTCTAAAATTCTATCATTTTTAAATTCTAACAACAAAAATATTAATAGTGATAAATATGGATTCCAAAGAAGTGGTGTATGTTAAATTAACTTACATGCTTTTAATATGAGACAAAATATAGGCCAGGGTGATGGAGTGCGATCTAGTCATGTCAACACAAGCTGACAGATTGTGCTAAACAATCCTGTGATGTACCGTGTGGTTAATGCCAAATCCTCTGTATTTAGGTCTAGGTGAACCATGTTTCCAGCTCCCATCTTAAACATGCCCTTTACAGCTCATACATGCATATAGCTGGCGACACCCGCCACCACACCAGCTCCCTATATTATAGAACCAGGTACAAATACATCACACAGACCGAGGAGAATGTATATGAATGAACTATGTAAATGGCTTCTTATTACATTGAACTCTGTTGGAACAATTCCATGTTTTTTTGCCCCCACCACTACATTTTAAAATCATTTGGAACCACTGATTCATGATCTATATCCCTGTATAGTTTTACCTCAAGAAACACCAGGCATATTGTCAAGATTGTGTCCTTATGTAGCCTAACATGCTATAATGCCATTGGCATGGGCAGGGTGCTGCTAGGTTCAGCCATGAACCCAGCTACCGTGTGCACGTGCAAGCATGGACATTCATGCATAGATAAATACCATTCATGACTTACTAGATTCAAAAAATGAACCCGTGACATCAAGACACAGCCAGTTGTTGAGTAATGGAACAGAGTTTCACAATTAAATAATACTTGGATTGCAGGCTTGTTATTTATTGTAAATGGCAGTTTGTTTTATTGATCCCCAGAAGCAATGGGCATCAATGCCTCTTGTTGGAAGTACAGATTTCTTGCAATGATTGATAAACATCTCTCCAATATATGTACGTGTTTAAAAGATATCATAAACACTTCTGCAAACTTCATTTTCATGCATCTTTTCCATTATTCATTTTATTTTATACCGTACTTCTCTCTTTTCACCCCTCCTCCGCCTCCATCCCTATTTCTGGCCAAGGGTCTGGGTCCTGTGATCAGAAACGCTGCCAACATTCCAAAGAAAATGGAAACAGAACTATCCAAACTCGTGATTCCAGCATCACTAATTTTAATTTGAAAAAAAAAGCTACATAAAAGAAAGAAGCAGAAATATAAAGATACAATGATGCAAACAGCAGTATAAAGAGGGAGAGGAAATGAAAAGAGAAGCAGGCACATAGTAAGGAGGAGACAAGCGTTCATTAATAAATGAGGCAACAATACAGTGAGGCAGGCTTTCACCGACACTCACATTAACATGTGGCAGGCATGTATGAGGGCAGGTAGCCAGGCAGCCATGTATGCAGTGAAGGTGCGGGCGGGCAGGCAGACATTGAGTGTGGGGCAAGCATGTGTGCAGTGAAGGGGCAGGCAGACATTCAGTGTGTGGCAAGCATGTGTGCAGTGAGGGGCGGGCGAGGCGGGCAGGCAGGCAGGCATTCAGTGTGTGGCAAGCATGTGTGCAGTGAGGGGGCAGGCATATATTTAGAAATGGGCTTGCAGAGAGAGATGCGTAAATGTACCTTTCCTGTAAACAATAGAATACCTCGACCTAAGTTTTCTATTGAGTTGCAATGAATATGTCATGATCCTCCTGACTGTTGGTTCCATTAAAAGTTCTGCCAAAAAATGAGATCAAGCTTTAGGTTTTTTTTGGCAAAAAAGGAAGCGGACAATAGCACATGATTATGTAAGCAAGTAAAAGAGCACAGTATAAACGAAGGAAACAAAACATACTAAATGCATTAAACTAATAAACCCATGATTATAAAATGTTTAAATAAATATTCTTTCAGCAATGCATATAACATGAATAATGTTGTGTTTTACTAGTAAAAAGCTATCCTCAATCACTTACACAGAACTATTTGGCCCATCTAGCCTCCCCATTTCCCCCCTGCTGGAAAGACTCAGATAATCAGTCCTTGATATTGTCTAAGATTTAGGACAACCATATGCCTATCCCATGCATGTTTATATTCCGTTATTGTATTAAGCACGATCACTTCTGCTGGGGGGCTACTGCATTTATCTACCACCCGCTCTGTAACATAGAACTTGTAGTAATTTTAAATTCCATCTTAATGAAACTTATTTAGCTTACTGTTCCCATTGGGTGGAAGTTGTTAGTCCTTTGTCAAAGGATGGGGTGGGAGAAAAAGAGAGTTTCCAAACAGGAAATTAATTACCATAATATGCTTGTTTTCTCACCTTTTGCCACAGATCACAGCTATCCTGATATTAAATTGCCCATTTCATAACCAAACTTTTTCAAAATGAGACTTATAGTCTATATTAGACTATTAGACTAATATGATAAACAGCTTCACAAATAAATTCATTTAGTTTGGTAAAAGCTGCGTAGGAGACAGTTCCCCTTTAAGCTCTGAATATATTACTGTCTCTATAGACTCCGGTTTAGTCTGAGGGCTGTGCAATTGCAGTGAACAGTAAGGTGGACTCTTCCAGATCACACTGCCAATTGGGCTGCTGTATCTGCTGCCAAGCCCTGTGGTGAGACTCTAAGTCTGTTTATTCCCTTTCCGCATTTGGTAGGTTTCCATTTATTACATGAATGCAGTGTCTACCAGATATATTGCTCTAGTGTTATTTAATACCCCCACATCATTCTGTTTACTAAGCAACACTTGTGCTCCTATCATTTTTGTACAGTCCTACACACACACAAGTGATCACGGGACTAAAATCTACAGTATGATGCAATGCATGAGTAATACGGCAAACTTGTTATTGTGTTCTTTTTTAAGATCTTTGCTGCTTTTTGGATTTTTTTTTAAATCTGAGTGTTCATGGAGAATACAACGCATCCAACTGTCCTGTCAAACTGCCTCACATGTTGGCGTATGCATAATGGTCCTTGATATTAGGAGGACATTAGAAGTTTATTGGTCACTGTGCACCTTTATCCAGGCTAAAGGCCAAACCCATTAAAATCAATACACATACATTGTTAATCCTTATACTGTACCACAAAAGTAAGACCATACAATATATGCTGGACAGTGAGTCACTGCAAGAACCAAATACTGGTGTCCTCTTAATAAGCAATTGCCCACATATATATAAGTCCTCCAGGCTCCAGCTACTCCATTTTGTATTGGAGGAGGACTGGTGGCTTAGGCATATGTATGATATGTATGATGTGTATGATATGATGTATGATATGATGTATGATCGCCCCCAAGGGAGGGATACAAGGGCGGCAAAATGTAGTTTTGTCTAAAATCCTTGCACCAGCCCTGACTACACTACAGTATCAAAACACAGTTTTTTTGTTCTTAATGCCTGTTTTTGTTTGTTTTCCAAACAGAAATACCCAGGCCTCTCTTTCTCACCTCAGCACAGTTATTCAGCTGTCTCATCATCTCTGTATGAGACATACAAACCACATCCTGGAAATTAAGCCACCCCTTTCCTATTCACAACATATGGGCCAAAATGAAACGAGAGGGGGCTACATAAAATTTCTGCTGATTTATTACACATCAAAGGAATAACGAATGCAAGGATACATGTCATGTGGTGAGTCTAGGGGGGAATAAAAGAGATGAAAAGAACTATACAGAAAGCTTCAGGTAGCCAAAATCACATTGGATGGAAAGCAGAGGTAGCGGCGAAGAGGGGATCTAAAAGGCACAATTAATAAAATATACAACTGCCGTATCCAAATTAATAATACACCTATACATCTACCATACCGCCAAACCACCGTTTGCGGAAGTTTGAAGCCCATTACAACTTTCCATAAAATTCTAACAATGATAATAGAATCTAGGTAATAAAATTTGAGAGGACGTTAAGAAAAACAGCTTTATTGTAGTCCTTTGAAATGAAGGTCATCTGGTGTGACGTACGACATAGCTCATACCATACAAAAGAACCAGCATACCACTGAGTCATCAAACCTTCGAAAGGTTTCATAGCAGCAGGAAAAGTATAAGGATCGGGTCTATAATGGTTTTGGAAGGCTAAGTTCTGTTCCGTTGTTTTGCAGTTGTCCATGTCACGTCAATGCGTGTTGTAAAACCAGGGTCCTTTTCATTCAAAAACATCTTACCTATCCCTGCGAGGAATCCATCTTGATTTACTAATAGGTAAGAACACTCAGCTAAATTGTATGGAAGGGATTCTTTTATATCCATATCACCGAATACCAACATTTTAAATTCTGGCGTAATCGCTGACACAGTGGTGTTCAAACCAGTATTTAAAATGATTATTTAAAAAAAAATGATCCACTTACAGTAGCTGGTGAATTAGAAAAAAAAAAGCAGGTGACTTGGCAGTTTATCAACTGCTCTAGGAATATTACATGGAAAAACAAGTCAAATGAACTTTCTTGTAGTCTAGGGATAAAAAATGATTTATTTCCACCAAGAGGCACATATATCAGGGAAGTCATTCTCCCAGTATACCGCATTTCTGCCTCAAGGTTGATTTCACTGAACCCAGGGCACCCCATCCATGACAGGCTGGCATACCAGTGTCACAGTGGCCAACAGTCCCTAATGTGCCTGAACATTCCCAACCACAGAGTTTACGTGCTGGTGGTTGGCTGCTCTGGCAAGTGTCCTGTGCATACGGACTGTGGCAGCTCAGTCCCAGATTTGGGCAATTTGGACCATGGAGCCATGGCATTCTGTGATGTCACTTTTCCACCCATGTAACATTGGCACAATGTCTGACAGGGTAGTGTGTCATGGCACATGTACTTGAATCTCTCCCAACACAGGATGTCTTTTATATATAAGTAATCCCAACTTGTAGTTTAGTTTAGTTTATTTAGTAATTCACATTACAAAAAAATACATCTTTTCTGCTGCAATGCCACACTTTTTGAGGAACTCAAAATATGGTAAATAGAAATGTATTATAGTGTTACATAGCCCCATACTGTATGTCCCAAAACTACTAGCAAAAATTAAATTATAAAATTAAACGTATTCTTCTGTCTCTAAATACATTATTTACATTCATAGCTATCCATTGTGGACATAAAGGCACAAACACTTTGGGCAAAGCCATATGATACACCACTAACCACACCCTTTAAAAGAAAAGTACCCTTGTTTGGCTAAATAAAAAGTTGGAAAGTTTGTAAATGTTTATAAAACTTTTTAGTATTGGCTCTCCGCATGTCTGGATTTCTTAACAATTTCTGTCTGGGGACCATTGTAAAGAAACCCTAGATCCTCAAGGACCATCTCTATCACTTTTTTCCGTGGGTAATAGCTTTCTATTGCTAATGAACCACGGACAGTTCCGACAAGAAATACATGGGGCTGAAAGAAGAATGTTTTCAGATAAAGTGATAAACTTGAGCCTCGGAAAACATATATCTTATGGTGTGATTGCACATTTCTGCATTATATATTATGCATCAGCACAGTACCGTATGCAATAGGGAATTCGAGTAATTCACTATTACTCACACTAGCAACAGTACCGTACCGTATGCAATAGTGAATTCGAGTAATTCACTATTACTCACACTAGCAATAGGCAGCTGCTCTGAATGCAAACTGTTGGTTACTTATAGAAGGTATAACAATTCCCTTAGGCTAAGCAGGTGGCACCAGGGACAAATATTCAGCAACAGGAAATGACATCAGAGGAAGCGCCTCAGGCGCCACTATGTCAGTGTCCAGAAATTGAACAGGATGCATTTCCCCCCGCATGAATGAACAATGTGTAAAAATATATACTGTGAATTGTCTGTGTGCTGCCGCTAACACTCGCCTTTCAGAAAGCTGCAGTGCTTTGACCTTTGTTTAAGAGACAGTGAGACCAGATGCATCCCTTCCTAGACAGATATCTAGAAAGAACGGATTAACCCATTCCCTGACAGACTATGCTTAAGGAAGTTTTGATTATTAATCCCTTTCCTGACTCACATTTGCAGACATAAATAGTGAATAACCTCCTATTGAATCTGGAGTAGCTAATTTTAGAGGCGTATGCAAATTAGTCATGGCACTACGCACTGGGGATGAGATCAGAAGAGCTCGATTGTAAGGGTTAAAATGGTCAGTAATGTTTGTGACCCATGTGGGTACCATACAGTGGATGTGGTCAGTCTATGTGATTAGTCACCATGGTAACCTTCCTCTGTGTCAGCGCACCTCTGCTGGCTACTAATTACCACGAGCTTAGGAAACATAGCGACACACCGCTAGCAAGCTTATTTTAAAAATAAAAATTAAGCAAGACATCTCTAATATCCTTTACTTTTAGTAATAATAAACATGGGCCTCCTAAATGCAGTAGCTTAGCGGTGCATTTATTAGGATCTATAATACAACATTAAATGACTTGTCAGGACGTAATGGTAGACGCGTCAGCAAAGGAAGTTCCTGTGAGTGTGTGTCTGGTGGGCAGAACGGACTGCAACGTCATTATCCGGTGCCCACAGAAAGGATATTATTAAATGGACCTCCTCCCACAGACGTTTCTTTCATGTATTTGCACATTTAAGTGTGCGGATACACACTTTTAACACTTAGGCTGTAGCTGAGCTGATACATTTCTAAATATTTCCAATTTGTTGCTTTTGAGCTGTAGTCAAAATTCTACAAGCTGTTCATTGTGTGCAGCTGATGAAAATGTCATGGCCTTTCCATTAGCTGTGGTCGTACCCCCCACATACACAACTTTCGCCTACCCTGCAGAGTGTTTCCATATGTAACATTCTACCCAGCCCGTTCCTTTTACATTTTCAGCCTGTTTGATTGCGTATCGGGGTACTCTGATACTCTGACAGACAGCTGCTAAGGGGGCTCATAAAAGGGCGCCTCCGATTACTGTGCACATGTACCCTCGATAGTGGTGCCTGCCAGAAGATGGGCAGTAAGATAATCAATAATCAATCAATAATCAATAAAGCAAAGTGAGTTTTACTGTACTGTTCCCTGGAAAATCATCTAGCATCACTGCCTCTTCCAGCCTTCAATATTAGATAAATTCAAAAACATGCCAGGCAAAAGGACAAAACAAGTCACGGTTTCATATTTTTCTGTGCTGGGTAACATTGCTTTCCAGAATGAGAACCATAAATGGAGCTTTTATTAACAAAATACAATTAACCCCTTGAATACCAGCTTGGCTAGGAATGTTTACTGGTACATATTTGTAAACTACTGATTCACAAATTGCACTGACAACCTATGGCAAGTTAACAATCTGGGCAGCAGTAACTACAGACGTATATAAACATTTACAAAGGAGAGAGATCCAGGCAGAATGCACATTACTGAAAGAGCGAGACCTCCGAGCTAAGTAAAAGGGAGAGGTTCGGAACAAGGGGAAAAATAATGATTGAGGTGGCTGAGGATAAAACTACAGAGAAAGACATTACGTAAACAAAGATAGGAACAATGCTTAGCAGGAAAAGGGGAAAGATGAGATAAGGACAAAGGTGGAGAAAGAGGAGAGGAAATACAATTAGGAAAATATAGGGTCACTAACAACCACAACAAAACATTGGGAATAATAGATAAAAAAGACAATGGAAATCAGAGAAAAGGGGAAAATACACGAAACCAGGGAAGAATCCACCATACAGTGTGGGATTTAACTTTTTGCTGACAAGGGCTATTTTTCAAAAACACCTCACCCAAACCTTTGTTTAATCAACTTTGCATTACATTATTTGTCTGATTGAAAGGCATTTTATTTCGAGCACCAGTATGTTCATGTGTGCGTGAAGGATGCCTGGTGCAGTCAGACATAGAATATACAAACGGACACACACGCACACACACCTCCACTCACAAAGCCCAGTGACTTTAAATGTGGCACTGTCCCAGAATGCCACCTTTGCCACAAGTCAGTTGAGGTTTCTGCTCTGCTAGATCTGCCCTAGTCCACTGTAAGTGCTAGTATTGTGAAGTCGAAGTGTCCACTAGCATCAACAGCCCCGGAACAAATTGCTAGACCCACACACACTCACAGAGCCAGTTGACTGCTTGGTGTGTAAAAATCGCCTATCCACTGTAGCATCTCACAATACAGAGTTCCAGAGTCCCTCTCTAATAACATCATCAAAAGTGGTGCACGTTGAGAGCTTCATGAAATGGGTTTCCTTGGCCGAAAAGACAAAAAGCACTATGCACAATACCAGGATTGGACACTAGAGTTATGACTTAAGCTTCACTATATGGAAGTCTGATAGAACCTGGGTTTGTCGGATGCCAGGAGAATGCTACCTACTGGAACACATAGTGCCTGCTGTAAAGTTTGGTGGAGGAGGGATAATAGTCTCTTTTTTAAGGGTTTGGGCTAGGTCCCTTAATTCCAGTGAAGAATAACATTGTGGCAACAATTTGGGGAACTTTGTGCACAAAGCAAGGTCCATAAAGAAGATGTGTGGAGGAACTTGAGTGGCCTGCAGAGAGCCCTGCCCTTTACCCGAACTCCATTTTAATGCACATGGTTTTGGAATGGGATGTCCAAGAAGCTCATATAGGTGTTTATGTGTACCTCAAAGTCACAGTGGGTAATGTTTTATGTTTTTCTGGACATTATCACGGTTAAGTATGTCCACTTAGAGGATCTGTTGGAAAACTGACAGAATTAAATCAGACCTGTAGGAAAAAAAGAACATACACGGACATGTCACTCATAGGTAGACAGGAATATGTCAGTCCTGCGGAAAAAGTAATAGAAATAACAAAAATTGCAAGGGAAAAAAACAGGACCTGGGCAGATATAAGAGGGGTTAGCAAGAGTATATAGAGTGAAAATAACAAAGAAAAATAGAGTGAGGACTTTCCATCCTGCTATTCTCTAGAGAATCTCCTGTGTTTAAGGTCACAGTATAGACTCAATCCTAAAGGCTTTTAGTCCTTTGCCTCTGCTAAACTAATGATTCTGCCACCTAGAGGCAGATTCTGCCACCTAGTGGCAGATAGATAAGCAGCACATGTCCCTGAGCTTGTAGCATGAGTTCCTGCAGGGGCATAAAATGGATTTTTATTCTCTGGAGACATTCATTTGTTGAACTAAAACTGGACATTAAATTGGAAATTAATACATTACTTTGATGTTGCCCTTCCTTGAAATTGTGCAGACATTTCCCACTACACCCTCTAAATGGGGGCTCCTTTTTATCCTAAAAAAAAAACAAATTAATCTGCATAAATGGTATTACCAGCAGCGGCCCTACTCAGCGACAGTCCATAGTTCAGCGATACGGAATTGGATGGCGCTATCTAAAACAATAAATAATAATAGTTTGTCATAGTCCTCCATGCAGTCCCATCTTCAAATGACAAATTGCCTCCACACCGCACTGCGCATCCTTCTATGAATCAAAGGATGGTGGTCACTCACCTGTCAGAGATAAGGGTTTTTTTAGGTGTAACTCTAAATTGGTATTGTGTCCTAATATACTGAATTTGGTGCTCTCTTGCAAACTAGAGCAATACTTTTGTACAATGGGATTTGACCGGACTCAACTGTTGGCATGTACACAATTTCTCCATCTGCAAGACGCATTTGCAAATAGTAAATCTTTTGTATTTGGTTTTGGCAGTCTGTGTTCTATCACACTCCAAAACTCTCGGACTTTCCTTTACAGTAGAAAAACCTGGATTATCAGTAAAATATTGGATTCATATGTGTCCAAATGTTCAAAGTCTAACTTTAACTTATTTAGTAAAAAGTACATGTTTCCCGGTTCATTGTACTTGACGATATTGAGGAGCACAAGGATCATGTTTATGCCTGCCTGCAAAATCTTTCTTTGTTTATCTTCCCTACACACGGGGATCGTCTATTAAACCATTGGTGTTGTGCATACATGGAATCCAGTTTTCTACGAATTTCATCACCTGTGTACACATGCCCGGACTGGCTGTCTGACACACCGGGAAAATGCTTGGTGGGTGCTGGCATTCTGCTTCCCATACTCACCCAATTATGTCCAGCAGCAGGTTGGGTGCTGCAGTGTGTGGCTGACGGCAGCCGTGTATATCCAGCCAGCAGCCAGACCTCTGTCATTAAGCGGCAGCCAGCTTTAAAGTGCCAGGGAGCCTGGTCATCACCAGTCTGGCCCTTCTTGTATAAACTTCCTACAGATGTCGTTTGACATATTATGCAATAGAAGAAGAAACAATATGTTACTGTATACTGTAGGGCCCAGTGAGGGAAATATAAGGGATTTGAGGCATGTGTGTAAGTGTGTGTATGTATGTAAGTGTGTGAGAGAATTAACACCCCTACTGACGTAAAGGTACGTTCACAAAAAATGTGCCAAGATGCCCCTTAGGACATACCTGTATGTCCAGACATTCCCAGCAGGGGTTTCTCCTTTCCACTGCACAGGAGACGGTCTAATGATCAGGCAATGCTGACAACAACCACCCGCTGGAGGACAAGAGAGACACAGCAGGGTCTCTGATTACTCCCTCTGCTGGTCATTTTGAGATCAGCAACATAGGGCTATGGAGCCCTGCTTGCTGATCATCATAGTGTGACCAGCACAGGAGAGATTAGAAGGAAGAGAGTGAAAACCAAAATGTCTCCTCCTTCCAAAAAATGAAAAAAACACATAAAAAAATAAATGTAATCTTAAATATAAAAGAAAACTTAAAAAAAACTTGATAGGAAGCATCAAAAGAGATCCTTAAAGGGATTGCTAGCTATATTGCAGTGCAGGGAAAAAATAAAAATAATGAAATAAATGAAAAATAAGACTTTTTAAAAAAAGTGTCCCAGTGTACCTTAGTAGCCCTACTTCCAGCAAAAAAAAATATTAAAAAATAATAATAACACACGCGAAGGATGTGGCCCTCTTGAACATAAAAAACTATGTGTTTATTCGCTGGGTATGTGATTAATTCTTTCTTTGTTTTGTGCAGCAGCAGCCTGGGGATCAGAATGTATATATCTATTATGCTTGTTAGGTTGTGTATATTTTTTGTGCTGTACATATATGCAGGTTCTGACCAAACCTTAGGGTTGAGCAGCACCTCATGCCACACAGCCCCCCTGATTAAGCTCCTTGGTAAGCAATATAGCCATGAAAAATTAGATATGACTTGCCGGATTTGGGATACTTTGACATAAGAAATATATGGCCATACAGTGTGACAGAATCCACAATAATTATATGCCTTAGATGGTATTCACTGGGCATGTGCTGAATTCTCAAAGATCGCTTTCTTCTCCAAAAGGGTGTTGCTGTAATGCCTCTTCTAGCCTATTCACATTGCGCCAGGGCTCTTCCAGCCTGTCCGATTATGCCATCAAATTTTGGACCCTGGCAGCTGAAGTCACATGGAACAATGAGACATTGGTGGCTTGATTTAACAATGGCTTGTCTGGTCAACTGAAGGTTGAGTTAGCAGCACAAGATCTACTGACCTGGAGGAACTCATTGCCTATGTTGGTTGTATTGACTTATGTCCCCTTGTGCACCAACTTTAGCGAGATTGCCAAAGAGTGCCTGCCGCTTGCCCCGCATTTTACTCCTGCTGAACCCCCCTCGCTACCTTCCGAAGAACCCATGCAGACTATAGGAGAAGGAGAAGTCATTCATGGCCTAAAGAGGATAGGGGGCCTAAAGAGGATAGGGAGCCTACTCTGGATTTATCAGCCGCTTCCCTAGAGACCAGGTTATCTGTGTGTTTGTACTCGTGTCTCTTTAATAATCCATCTCTTCGCAGGCCCTCATCGATTCTGGGGCTGCTGAGTTCTTTATTGTCCATTGCTTCAGTGTGTCTCATAGCATTCCCCAGGTCACTAAGCCCACTCCAGTCTACATGGAAGCAATTGATGGATGTCCTTTCTAACTGGCTGCAGTGACTGTCCTCCATAGACATTCAATGTCTCTCCCTCTGCTCCTGCGATGATGGGATATTTCTGGCTTCAGCTTCATGATCCTGTTATTGACTGGCCTCTGTTGACACCACAAAGGAATTTGTAGATGTCTTCAATACGAAAGACAATTACATTCTACCTCCCCACTGTGCCGTACCTCCCGTGGCAGTGTATACCCATTGTCTCTGGCCAAGACTAAAACTATGGAATTATACATCCAAGAGAATCTAAAAAATGGTCTGATGGGGTAAACTGAAATAACCGGATTCAAACATATCCCAAATAGAACATGGGGACAGAATGACCAGTTTTTTAAACATTTAAAATAGCAATATGCTACTTGTAGTCATTACCATATAACTTCCAAAAAAATGTAAAAAAAAAATAAAATCTCAGGACAAATATTACAATCTCTTTAGCAGGTTTTTTCTTTAGGTTTTGTAGATAAGTAAAAAGAAATATAATTTTAAAGTGAATTAAATGGACCAAAAGTAAAGCTCTTCTTGTCCTGAAAAAAAATTATAACTTGTGTGGGTACAGTACTTGTTGAGAAAGAAGAAAACTACAGCTAAACACGAGCAACGCAGAAACGTTTAAAAAAAACAGCTCAGTTAAAATGAAATGTTAGTTCAATAAAAGGGTATTATTTTGGACTGCAGTACTCATTTATTTTACATCAGGTTGTCTACCCTAGAATAAAAACCCTATTTATTTGGGTTGTCCAACCTTTTACTCCAAAGGTACGATCAAGAACTTTTTTCTCTGAATTCTAATTCTAAGATCAAAGCTTGTATGGGAAACTTTTATTGCACCTTAGTATCAGTGCGGTATGGGGGCAGTCTGGACACTAATTGTCTCACATTGCTGCTCTCTAGTTAGAATATCTTGGTTTCATGCTGTATAAACAAGTAGGGTGTTTGTTCATGCATTCGCAGCTAAGAAAGCCCACCTCTGCTTGATGCTTTGATGTGAAGCCTTTTGTTGCTGCACATTATAAAATATAAATGACCTTTCCCTGTGAAGCCAGATGGGCACCCTGACATAAATATATAAATAAATATATAGACATGCATTGCAATATTTAGCTTATGCAGCTTTGGGACAGCATGTGCACATGCGCATGGCAGGTCTCGGTATACCTCCTGGAAGTGTTGTGTTAGCCAGCACTGGAGCTGGCTAGTGGTGAGAATGCGCGCATGTGTAGTGCTGCACAAGAGACGCATCAGGCTTAACGCATCTCCCAGAAGGGAAATATTTAAGGGGCAGGGAAAGAGAGCGCATGCATAGAGGGGATTCTCATGAATCACTGTATGTATTTGCATGCAAGCCAAAGAAAATGTTTATGGTGACACTAAGCCAACATATGCATTATCCACTAGAGTGCCAGCTACTATGGAAAACAGCCAAGCTGATGCTAAGGTTGATGGGAGTTGTGGCCCACAAAAGCGGGTGCACAAGAAAAGCAAATGGCTGGCATTCTTGAAAAAAAATATCATTTATTTAAAATCTAAGCTGTGTTTGTATAGTATTATCATTTAACTCTTCATTTTCTGTGTGCCTGCCTTGCCCTATTCCGTGTGCTGTTGCATAGCGAAATGAGCGCTTCATGTAATGCGCCCTGTAGATTTCAAACAATATACAAAAGCCTATGCATGTGGGGTATTTCTGTAATCTGCAGGGGTAGTTGGGGATATTTTGGAGGGTTTCCCCTGCAGTTGCGTGTAATCTGTGCAAACAGCCCTTAAAAAAACATGAAAAAAGCAACATTTTTTTTAAAGTAATTAATAGCTGTGCTGCAAAGCGTCCCTGGGGATTTTTTTCCCAACGTTGGCCACTATGACATAATATTTGGTGTTTTGTATTTGTTTGTCTGTTAAAAGCTTCCTTTTATATATTATTGGAGAAGTTATTTTTCTCGTAAAATTTGCCAGTTTTTTCCGGTTTCTCTTGTTTGCATTTCACAGACACTAATTTAAGCCATCGACAAGTGGCTCTTTAGTGCAGCGATCACCAAGTGTGCTCCTCGGGGCAGATAACAAGTCTCTGTGGGTGGGTTAGTGGCCGGGACAGAGATAAAGGTCTTTGAAGATTCCTTATCACTGTTGTTGTCTATCCACATTTGCAAGACATTTGGCTGGGGTAACTTCATTTTCGAAAGCGCCGTCCCACCTACTCTGCTGAATTTAACTTTTTAAGGAATTATCAAGTGTTAGATAGAAACTTCATTCCTGATAGTGAAGGCCCCAGATCTTCCCGGAAATAAATCATTAATCATGTTCATTATTACTTCTGGGGACACTGGCGGGTTGATTCTTAAAGGTTTTAGTTGTTCTCCTGTAATGAAACTTTCAGAATAGATAGATCTCAAAAGGTTTATTCGACTAACATTTATATTTAATTAATGTTTTGTCTGAGCAGAACAACATCTTTATAAATGGTTTGACGATCACTGATTTTTTGTGTCCTGTTAATTATATTTATAGAAAATGTTCCCCCGTAGTAAGCGTATATAATATGTATCGACTCACATATCAGGCCTATTATTTGCGGGGACCCTTCATATATTATTGAATTATTGAACAAGCGGCACCAAGAACTTTTGTTTACGCCGAGGAGAGCTTGGTGCAGTCTTTATTGCCTCAGAAATTTGGGGGGATTCTTATTACTGACTAAAATAAACCTCTTATTCGGTAAAATTCATGCTAAAAAAAGGTGACATTTTGGATGTAATCTGCATGATTTGTCAATTTCCCCAGAGATACTCCCTCCCACACTGTATCATTAGTGGGGTGTGTGGGTGCAGGGAACAGGATATGCGAGCTAACAGGTAGTTGCTGAAAGCTAGAACAGTGGCAAGGATTATAAAAAGAAGCAAAAGAAACAATAAACCGGTTTGGTGAGAATGAGAGGAATTGAGAGGAATTAAAAGGTATAGAGAGTGCAGGGAGGGGCGGGGAGCAGCAGGGGCGGGAGAGAGAGAGGGGGGGTGTGGCGGAAGACACTTGTGCTTACAAGGAGGAAGTGCCGGAAAATAATAACAGGCAGGAAGAGACCGACAACAGTCTGAGGTAGAGGGGTCGCGGCTCCGGTGTGGAAAGAAACCGGGAGAAAGTTAGAAGAAATACGTCAGAGAGTGTACGAGGCATGATACCGTGAGGACAGCCACAAGCAACATGGCTCTGCTCCTGGCTCTTCTGTTTGGTAAGAAACCCCCGTACAGCAATCCCCGGTTTACACCCTGAGAGGGTCGGGTGTGTGTGTGCGCTAACTGCCGGCAGCCACCCTGTCCTGGCCCTGTTTGTGTGCCCTGTCACCCTGTCTCTCAGGCCCGCCTGTGTGTTAAAGTTTACACGTCGTGTTTGTGTTTTCACTGGTGTGCTGAGAACGGGCCTTGGCAGTGTCTCCTCAAGTCACAGTATCCCAGTCAGTTCAGGCACCATAAAGTTATACGTATATAGCCCTAAATCAGCTTGACAATTTGTGTAACCTACTTCCTCCAGACCGGAAAGGTTAAATAGAATCCCCACCGCTTAACCTCTGTCACACAAACATCTGGAGCGAGGGTGTTACTGAAACCCGGACTCGTTTTTGTTTTATGTCACCCTCGCCCTGACCGCGTTACATGTCGCCACTTTCCTCCTTTTTAACGCATCCCAATTCTCTCCCGCTCAGGTCCGCTGTTGTTTACAGAGGGATATTCCGGCTATGGTGAGTATGAGAGCAACTTGTGGGGCAGATAGATTGGCGACTAAAGGATATGATTTTTGACAGACTTATGTTGCCATTAGTAACCTGTGTTTACAGTTTATTTCCGAGTGATCTATTGCACGTTTTATAATGTGGTTAGGATAAAATGCAGATTGCTTGGTCTTCTATAATCAAGTGCAACTTTTCATTCTCGTTCTTTGTGGTCTGTACTTTCGTCTTTTCCAGATACCTCTCCCTGCATGGCAGGATTTTTTCACTGTGATTCTGTCTGCCTCCCTCTTTCCTCCCGCTGCGATGGTACCTTTGACTGTAGGGATCAGTCTGACGAGCGTGGATGTCATCCATTATGTAACCTCAACTTGAAAGACTTCTACGGTGTGTTTTCTTCACCTGGTTTTCCTGGACCTCCACTAACTCTGCTTACCGGTTATTGCCGTTGGCTTATTGACTCCGGAGATGGACGTGGTCTTTCGCTTCGGTTTTCTTCACTCCAGCTTTCCGGAACAGATGATCTTGTTGTTTATGAGGATGACCTGGGAGGTTCCCCCCGTCCTCTCCGTGCTCTGGATTGGCAAAGCAATGGCAAAGCTGTAACTGTTGAGTCTGTAGGTGGACGAGTTATTGTTGTATACCACTACACCTCTGATAACTTTGGAATCTCTAGATTTGACCCCACTGTTACACACCGCTCTGAGTTAAGGATTCCTGGATCTGATTATCCATTGTCTTATGGACCCATAGACCGTGGCTCTGACCCATATCTGTCTGACAGGATTAGCTCTGCTTCAGTTCGATCTCGCTCTTATGGATCTACTTTTCGTAGCGGACGATACCAACTATTTCGTCCCAGGGGCTTCAATGCCACTTACCGTGTGCGGGGCTATTGTTTGCCATGGGACCAGCCGTGTGGCTCCAGCCCAGGGATTTTGTGGGATGACACAATTGAAGAAGGTGGTGGCTGCTTCACAGATGCACAGCGTTGTGATGGAGTCTGGGATTGTGCCAATGGCCGAGATGAGACTAACTGCACAGGTTGTGCGTATGGGCACTTCCCATGTGCCATGAGTCAATCCTGTTACCCTCTTACCGAAAGATGCAATTACCAAACGTCATGTCAAGATGGCACAGATGAGAGGGGCTGCCGTGGGTGTCAGCCAGGAGGCTTTCACTGTGACCTTGAGCGCTGTATCTATGAAGCGTGGGTTTGCGATGGGCAAGCAGACTGTCGCGATGGAAGTGACGAGAGGAACTGTGGTTATACGCTACCTCGTAAGGTCATAGCAGCAGCTGTTATTGGAAGTTTGATCTGCGCTACACTTCTGGTTGTAGCTCTTGGATGTACCTGTCGGCTTTATACAACAAGGGCTCGAGAATATAGGTTAGTAAAGGTTTCAAACAGCAAGGGCTTTAAGCGCTATTTACGCAGCCAGGCTAACAAACACAATGCTCTTTCTGCAGCATATTTGCACCTCTGTCGCGAATGGATGCAGAGCTGATCCAGCAGCAGGCGCCACCATCTTATGGCCAGTTAATAGCCCAGGGTGCGATCCCACCTGTTGATGACTTTCCCACCGAAAGTCCCAGTGACGTAAGTATTTTGTACTATTGTTCTATGTTTGCTTGTTGTTGTGGAATTCTGCATGGTTGCAGTAAAAGTCAGTGCCTCTTAAAACTGTTTTCTGGAAACTTAAGAATGTATTTAAGGTTTATTCAAAAAAGCTTCCTAGGGAGATTTTCCTTCTCTAACTTAGAAGTGAGTTGAAAGAAAGTCTGATTTTACTGGGCCAAACAAGTCCTTCTTTCGAGAGACCTTTACTGCAGTTGGCCCTTCATGATGTGGGGTGAAGTCAGGGAATTGGCGCCTCAGATAATTGGCTTAATTAATGAACACCTATGATTTTATCTTAATTGACAACATTACTCACAGTTAGTACAAACTACCATAAAGTCATATTCATACCCTGGCTATCTCATATGGGACCTTGGACTGTTGCTAATAAGTCCATCACCCAGCTTTTCATCTTCACTTCATTCCATTTCTCACCAATAGAAGAACTCAGGGAAAGTATACGGTTTTTGAGCTTTATTTGATGCTACATACAGAAGCCACTATGCATGCGCTATACACTGGGGTTAGAATGAGCACACAGTTTGAAATCTGGTCTAATCACCATAGCAACCAATGGAATGTTCCTGGTGGTAGGTCCATTCCTTTCGTTCCTGTAGTGACTATTTCAGAATGTTTTGGGTTTTTTTTAAATGTATTGATACAAATGACACTCCTTGTATCTATAATTAAAACCTTTACAACTACGACTGGTGTCCTTCTACAGTAGATCTGAGCTACTGTGATTAAAGTAAAGGAAACGATACAACTAAGTTTTTTGTGTGTGTATAATTATATATATTTATATATATATATGTAAAAGGGTGAAGCCGTATTAGTCCAGTAGACACAATGTACCTTTTTTATTGGACTAACATAATATGTAAAAGACAAGCTTTCGAGAGTTATCCTCCCTTCATCAGGTCCGAAGCAATACTAATCAACATGATAGAGGTTACAACTTAAACAAGTGATGGTATATGAGAAGGGGGGATTGAGTGGGGTGTCATAAATAATAGGTCTGGAGGTGAGAAATGCAGAGAGGTAGAGAGATAACCAAGGGACAAAAAATAAACTCAGGGAAACCAATAACCACAGTAAAACATCAAAGACAATAACCGCAATTAGGCACACACTGGACGTTTAGATGAAGTTCATATGAAGTTCTGGTAGTATGTAAGGAAACCAGAATCCACATTAAGTCCCTCTTTTATGGTGTTGAAATGTGTTATCATTTTCATCTCAAATGTTTTTCTTTCCTGAGAGTCTCTGAAATTTCCTTTGAGCAGGGCTTGACAAATTTGTTGTGAATCTAAGCGCCAGCTAAAAAAGTTAGGAGCCAGGATTTTTTTAAACTAACAGTTGGTCAGGAGTGATCTGATCATCACCGGCCCACTTACTAAACTCACAGCGTTTGACCTGGAAGCACCCTGGACAGTGCTGTTTTTTTTTAACTCTTTCAATGCTGATGTTCCATTGGAGCACAGCATTGACTGATATTTAGTCCCCACAAGCTTGTGGGGACAAATGTTAACCCCTGCAATGCCACGCATGTGTCATACACAATTGTGGCATTAAAGGGGTTAACGCTGCACTGTCGCTCTCATGGAGCGATCAGGCAGATGGGGCGTGTTGGGGCTGGCTCCACACTCATGTGGAGACCAAAGAACCCTCTCCCCTGTCCCTGAAGCTGCCTCTGGCAACTGAGATGCAATAGCTGGTCTATAGACCAGCCATTGCAGGGGGGAGTCTCTCTGATGACTGCTGTAGGCTTCCATGCCTACAGGAGTCATCAAAAGGCTTGTGGGTGCTCGTTTTTGCTGTTGCTGGTCTGCCTGGGCTTTTTGTAGATATAACTTTTTTTTTTTTTTTTGCTTTTCCCCTCACAGAGCTCTTTTATGGGGAATCTACGTAGCCTTTTGCAGTTTCTTCAGCAGACTCCCCAAAGCCCTCCTGGAGGTGTGACTGAGACGGCATCACGACGTCGGCCTCCACGCCCAGTCAGACGTTTACTTCGCCGCTTGCGGCGCTGGGGTCTCCTTCCTCCACGTCCACAAGGACCACAGGAAGATTCTTCCCAGACTCAGACTTCACCACCAGATGAAGCAACAGAAACCAATGAACCATCCTCTGCTCCACTGCTCCCAATCAAAACTCCACTGGATCCTCCGCAGTCTTCATCACCCCTGCCTGAGCCCTCCGTTTCCTCACAGCAGGTTCTGCCATCAGAGGATAGGAGAGGTCTGATGATGGGTGTCATGCAAGTAGTTAGGGAAAGAATTTTACATCCGCTGGGAGGAGAGAATGCTGTTGGAGGAATGAGAGCAGAAGAGAGGCAGGAGGTAGAACATGATTTAGAAACAAGCGAGGAAGAGGATGAGATGTTACTATTGCCCCTGGCGGAGGGTTGGGATGGGGCAACAGAGGACGTGGGGCTAATTGTATGTTAGCACAGCTTCGACATAGCTTGATTACTACAACTTTGCACAAGGTGAAGGGCTCCTAAACTGTGTCTGCACCAGCATTCCCGTATGTTTCTGCTCCCTTACCATATTTTGAATTTTGTGTACCAATCAGATTGGTGCCTAATGGGCATATCACAGAAGGAGACGCAAGACTGTGATATGCTGCATAGACATGAGTTAGACTTGGTGATCCATGATTTGGGCTAGTGTTTCAGTGCAGAAAATCAATGTCCGGGCTCTCACACCCCATGGGAGACACTTGAAGGTAATTGGTAGAAAATAATTTTATCCAGTCCTCTACCTGTACCTTCTTTTAAATCAATTTCTCATAAAAAGCCAAACCAACAGTAACTTCTAGAAAGTGGACAGGGTTTCTCTATTTTTCTATGAATTGTTTTGGATGTTTCAAGCTTTTAGCTTCAAAAATAGCCCATACCCAAATTGGTGCAGCTTGCTGGCAACAATGAAGTATTTTAACACAATTATTGTATCTTTGTAATAACTGTACCACATTAACCCTCTCTCTGCCATGCAGGCTTCCAGACATTCCTTGTTTTTATTGATGCACTGTTGGCAGCTGGTTCCTGCAGTGAATGGGTTAAGTGTGTTTTTGTTTGATGGTGTGAATTGTGGGCTTGCTAGGTAAATTATTTATTTTCTGTGATTATGTAAATAAAAAAAAAAATAACTAGTTGTATACTTTTTATGAGATGGTGTACTGGGGTGGGGGGCATGATCCAAGAGATTGGATATACTGAAAATAATGAGAGATCCGATGGTTAATTATCTGGTTCTCATTCACATATTCTTGTGATGACCTGGTCTATATACACTACCACTTGGGGTCACTTAGAGATGTATTTTTGAAAGAAAATCAAAATTTGTCCATTAAAATAACATGTAGACCTGCTCATAATACTCATTGGCATTTTGAAACAAAAAATACTGGTTGAGCCATATGTGATAACTACTTAAGAAGAAAAAAACAACGAATAATGATTTTAATAAGGCAAATCTGGAAACTGACTGAGAAGACGGTACTAATGACATAATGTAGTGCAGTAGCATGGACTAGAGCAAAAAGCTTTTAGCAGTTACTCATAATGTAAGCATCCAGAAAATATAGTTGAAGCTGCAAATTGCTGACGCATTTCCCGAGGCCTGTATGTGTCGCTGATCAGAAAGTTACCAGGTAGCGGGAGATTATTCTGAAATATTCTATGTATACAGTCACTGTGTGCTCATATTACCAGGATAAAATAGACTTAATATTGAAAATACTTCTAGCTGGAAGCAGCTTACATTATTTATATGGACCAAGTACAGTTCTGTGGGGTAGGAAGGTTTTAGCTGGCTTATAAGTAACTAAGCTTAATGTTTTTAGGGCTGTGACCCCATTTACTATGAATCCCAAATGGAGTAACCAGCATCAGCTTTTGAAAGAAACCAGCTGTGCCTAGCGGAGCTTACACCAAGGGTATCAACCAATAGAGTGGCTTGTACGGACCTTTAACTCGCGGAGCGGGGAGACACTGTCAGGAGTTAAAGGGACGTGCGGGCGACTCTATTGGTCCCCTTTTAAAATAAAAGGACCACATCCCCTGCTCCACACAGCTTTTTTTTTTTTCTTTCAGTGCCATTTGTTTTTAAGACAATATACATTGTGTATTAAAAAATAATAAACAGCATTTTAATCCAAATTGATATGTTATCTCAGGACGGTGGTAGTCGATTAACTAGAGGTTTGCATTTCTGTATCACACCGTTACAGCCCACGGCATATGCGTGGCAATCATTAGTGGAATGACTGATACATCAGCAACCCGAGGGCAACAAAAATTGCGGAGATTCTCCTACAGCCTTATGGCTATAGAGCGGTTCTATTGGTTGCCGACAGGAGGCTTATCTGGCATCAACCAAAGAAGGGCAGCTCGGGGGTTGGATAATTTGCAGGGTTCCAACATTACAAGATTTTCTGATACGCATTCTAAATGAAGCCAAAACACACAGTCGGATGTGTGAGCTGCGGATGCTCTGTAAAGCTTGTAGGAGTCTGTCCACCAATATTGTCGGAGGCAGTGGCCCTCCCAAGAACTGTACTGAGTCTCTGCGGCTCATTGAAGAGAGACGAAAAACACATATATGGCATACCTGGGAACTCTCCAAGTTTCGCTGGAGACTCTGGGAGAAGCACCAGTTCTCCGGTTCAACACCTGAATCCTCCGGGTTGCTGACGCCAGCGGGTAGAACTGGCTGCGTCCCACAAAGGGTAGGCTACGGGTAGCCGGAGCCCACAAGTTTCCAGATATGATGGTGGGACAAAATTTTTATTGTCCAGTCAAAATTGGGACAGTTGGGAAGTATGCCACTGGACCCCATCTGGGCTCCCACATCACCAACACAACAGGTACTCAAACAACTCAAATGTAAGCAGGGGTCCTTGCCACTAAGGGCCCTGTGACAAATGTTCAACTTGTCCCATTGCTAATCTGCCCCTGGGCACTTTCAGCCATTGTTCCTTAGCTAAATTAGCAAGCATTCTCTCTCCAGTGACTAACACTGAAATGCCTATGAAAGGCATTAATGTGCATGCAATGTGTCCTCGCTGATGTATTCGCTGTGAATACATTATCTTTACTGCATATCAGCGAGAGGGAGGTAATGCAGCATTAATAATGTTATACTGCCCACTGTGTATCTCACATCAGCAAGGGATTTTCTTTCTGCTTTGCTGATAAGTACAGTAAATGGTTTGGGATTACTAGGGGTGATAATATTTAAACAGTGCTTGATATTTAACTACAGAAAGCTGTTAACACTGGAATAGGGAGCAGTTAAAATAGTGTGAAAAGGGAATATCGAAGTACTAGATGGGGAAATGAGGGGCAAGAAAAAATAAAGAAAGTAGGCAATGACAGAGGAATATATATGTATCAGGGTCCAAGTGCCGGATTCCACAATCACCAGTTGCGTTTATTGATTGTTTAATAAAAATTAGTAAAATATTATATTCGGTTTATAAACAGGTACTTCTTGATTTTTGATGGGGTTATGTTCTGATGAACCCATCATATGTTAAGAATATCGCAAATAATAAATAAATAATATATAAATAAATAGAGCCATTCAAAAACAAGTCTCCAAACAATGCTAATGTCATCCAGGCTTCCTCGTCATGTCGATAATAGACGGGAAACGTATGCTTTCTCACATTCTTGAATACTCAGGAGTGTGGAGATTAGTAAAGACTACACAATCTTTGATGTATATGAAGTAATAGGTAAATTCATAGTCTACAGCTGATCCTCTGCATTTCTGTGTATATGCAGGGAACAATGCTTGTTAAAAAAATTCAACTTGACCCTAAGGGGTTAATTTTTATATTGAATTGTTTTCACTGTGGTATTTATGAGATAGGTTTAGGTAATTTCCAATTATGCCTCACAAATGGAATAATTCCTTATTGACTCCAAAATGGCAACCTGACTTCTCAGTAGATCAAACAAGTTACAACTAATCATGTCCTTATGAACATTTTTTCTTAAAAAAAATCATCCAACCTATATTTAAAGGCAGCGATTACATTTATATGCACAGACTATGTGGGTAGCAAGTTCCACCTTGTTATTCTTCTTACTGTCACCAGAGAGTGGCTGGTATTGTCCCCATATATATTTGCATAATAGTATCATATCAATTCCAATTTGTAAACACAATCAGGTTATGTAGCCTTTCTTCATAACTAAAATGTTCTATTCCTATTATTAATTTTAGTAGTAATAATAATGATCAGGCACTAAAAAAAATATTACATATAATATTGTGCACAAATACTGTATAAATATTATAAATAGGCTGCAAACACTTGAAGTATAACCCCAAAATACCACCAATAATCTAAAAAGTGTTGCGCCGAAATTAACTTAAAAATGACCATTGATTTATCGCCAAAAAAATGTGTCATAAAAAGTATATAAACAATACTTATATTGCTTTTCAATTGCCAAATTGAATCTCCATCCATCCATTGAATCTCCAGCCTCTGCGTGTTGACGTCATCGCATTGTACCTCATAAATTAATTAATGGTCACTTTTAAGTTAATTTCGGCGCAACACTTTATTATCTTTTCTATTATTGATTTTGTAGCTGCCTCTTGACTTCTTCAAGCTCCTTTTTTAAGAACTGGTGCCCAGACTTGCACTGCGTTTTCAAGGTGGGGTCTTGACTTATACTGAGGCAAAATGATATTTTCCATTCATGAATCAATGTTTCTTTTTATACATGCCAATGTGTTATGGCTCTTGTAGGACCCAACATAAGCCAAAAAGCATAACATTTCATTTGTCAACGTTAAGTCTCATCCAGGGGCATACACATCCATGCTGACACACACAAAAGTACACATCCACGCTGATACACACACATAATACACATCCATGCTCAAACACACATACACCCACACACCTAAATGCTAAAGACACTCACAAGTACACATCCATGCTCACGCACACAAGTACACATTCCCCTATACACTCCTGTCTCTTGGTGTGGTCCAGGTCGGAAGCGCCCTTTTTAAGCAATTTTGAACCACCGGTACGAGAAGACAGGAAGAAGGGGTCGCTGGGGTAACCTGTAGTTATGCCAGTGCCTAGTGCTTCAATTTCACTAAATCTCCTTGCAGGGTAGTAACGTCTAGTTCAGTCTGTATTACCTTACATCATTTTGTGTCATCTATGAAAACCACTCTGTGACTTTCAATACCCGCTGCATGACCATTAATAAAGACATTAAATAACAGCGGGGCTAGGACAGAACCCTGAGGTACTCCGCTTATCACTTTTGTCCAGTTGAACATTTTCCCATTGACAACACTCTGAACCCCATCTTTAAGCCAGTCTCTAATCAAGGGGCAAACAAGATTGCCTAAACCTATTTTCTTTAAATTTGTACAGTAGCCTTTTATGAGCAACTGCATCAAATGCTTTCACAACATCCAAATAAATCCACTGTGAAAGACTCGTGTAAATTGGTGTTCACCTCGTCATAGAAATAAGTCAGTCTGTCACGATTTCTCCTTCATAAAACCATGCTGACTTTTACTAATGATGATATTGGACTCAATGTATTCATTTAATCCATGTAATCATGGATGTGAGACTGACAAATCTGTAATTGCTTGCCTGAGAATTAGATCCTTCTCAATCTTCTTCTTTATTCGCTTTTCCCATTTTCTTTTTTGTTTACTTATCTCCTCTTTTCTGTCTTTTTTTCTCAGCTTTTTCTATTTTTTTTTTACTTTATCGCTGATCTCTGTATATAAACTATTTTCCTTTGTCTCCTTTCTCTCTCATTCTTTTCTAACTCCTTGCCTTTTGTTGCTTGTCTCCTCCTCTCTTTCTTCTCTGTCTCTTGTCTCTCCTTGTGGCAACTCTAGCTGAATTGCATTAGGTCACATAAATACTACACGTATCAAGACAACCTGACCTCGACGGACCATCTGTCAGCATCGCAGACAGCGCTTACAGCTTACCTTTCCTTGCACTTATCCATGAGGCAGCTGCACACTCCAAAAGTGTAGCGCGCGGCCTAATGCAAGCGCATGCAAGACCTGATATACCCAACTGTGCACTAATGTCAAGATTTTTGCTTCTGCCCTACAGCACAAGGTCTAAAAGAGTGAAGGATCCTGCACACGCACTCCAGGAATCAGCAAGGTGAATGGGAAAAGGTTGATGCTTACATTATGATACAACTGATGCGAGGGATGGAACCAGAATGTCACGTCATCTATAGAAAGGGAATCCCAATGCCATCACTTGCTAATTTGCATATATGGCATCATCATGAGGGAGGATCTCCTCAGCCCACAGTGTGTGTCTAGTGGGGGAGATTTAAAAGGACGGGGAGGGACAGATCAGATGGGACTCGACAGTTGTCAGGCGCAGGGAACACAAGCAGAGCGCAGGGGTCACCAGCAGATGCAGGCGCTGTGACAGGGGGGCACCCAAGCTAGCCAGAGAGAGAGGTGGGCACAGGCAGAAGACAGTGGGGACATTTGGCAATATAGTGTTTGACAAAGGCATACAAAGTGGATTGTATGGGGGGTGCAGAGAGGTGGCAGCTGGGGGGATCACTGGATACTCCGCCACTCAACCCCTGGAGCTCTGGTCTGGGTGAGTTTTGAAAGCAGAAGACATTGCACTTGTTGTACTCTTTATATGCAATCATCAACTCGCTGTCCATCGTAATCAAATACAAATAATTGACCATTTCATTGCCAGATAAATGCTTTGATTATCACAGCTGACTGCTGTTAAAATGTATCCTATGTTTATTAATCACGCATTGTGTTTATTGAGCCGAATGTGTAGCTAATGCAATCATTGTTGCAATATGTTAAGATCGCCGCTGTTGGCTCTGGTACACAAATGTGTAATCCATGAGCTGTTGGCTTGCTTGGCAGGTATGAGGTTATTCCCTCATCATATTGCTTCATAATGAATGTATTATTAAATAACTGGTTCGAGGATTTATTAGGGAGGGAGAGGGGGGTTGTTCTGCTGGTCTACGGCATGGAACAGGTTATCAGAAGCTCTTTTTTCGTTTCTGACAGAAGCATGGGCAGTGCTATCGGTTTCTATGAGTGCAGCTGGTTTGTGGAATCTACAGGTGGCTATGGCATAGCAGGGGTTAATGACGGCTCTGGTGGTCTCTGCTTAAGGGAAAATGATTGCTTTAGAAAGCGATCCAGAACGGGCTAGTCATTGCTCTGCACCATTAACGTCACCAGCATGTTACATACAAAGCACCCACTGTCACATGCTGCAGATTCCAAGTCAATCATAGTGCAGTATGTAGCCATTAGTTAACCCTTTGCCAGGCTGGGGCTATATTGTGTAGTCAGGTATATACGAGACAAAAAAATCGGTAACCAGGTTACCAACTTTAACCCTTTAAATGCTGATGGTTTGGCATCCAGGAATATGCCCCATTAGGGTATGACGGGAGGGTAAGAGTAATCTGATTTTGCCCTGGTTACTGATCAGAGATCATCCTGGATTAGGAAGATGGGTGTGAGGTGTGATTACGTAAAGCTGTGGAGGCAATAAGATAAGTGGAAGTGGGGTGATTATACAACATTAAGTAAGGGTGACGAGTAAGTAAAAGGAGGGGGAAACCAGAAATAGGAGTATTGGTTCACCTACATCCATAAACTGCCTATATGCTCCCCTATAAAACAGGAGGACACGTGCAGAAGAACAGTGGTGGAAGCTTGTCACGTAGCTTCGTGTGCATGCAGTCTTAAATAAATCTTCGATTTGCCCCATTTTTCCCCTGAGATAATGTAGCAAAAGCTGAAATGTACCGCATTGAATGTGTCAGAACTTTGACAATGCAGATGTGTGTTTATTGCGCACTTGGGATTTATTCTTCCAGCTCATAAGCAGGTGCTTAAAATATTCTTCATGCCACACACTTTTTGATCGATAGCTGAAGTGTATATGAAATAAACGCATTACCATTGCCAGATGTTTAACCATTTTAGTACCATGGATTATGTAACAGTTTGAGTTGGTGATTCATTATATGTAGTTTGGACGAGGAATATTCAGATTTAATGTCTGATTTTTAAATCTTTTTTTTTCTCTCGATATACCAACTTTAAGATCGACACCGTACCATGACACTAAATAAGAGAGAAAAGTTGGCCGGGATGCGGAAGCACTGGGGAAGCCTTCCTCTACCTTTAGAGCCCCGTCGGCGTGGCAGTATGCCACTACCGTATAAACACCAACTTCGGCGTGCACAAGCTGTGGACGAACTGGACTGGCCAAGTGTCCATTCTGGATCATCAGACTCTGTGAGGTCCACAGACAGTATCTCCGAGCCTGGGGTCTACAAGGTGATGCTTCTCGGTGAGAGTGGAGTGGGAAAGACAACTCTGGCTGGAATATTTGGCGGAGTGGAAGATTCATACCCCCATGAGACAGACCACTCAGGTAATATATATATAAGGTTAATATTGGGTGCGCGTTACACGTACATGGGTATGATGGAAGTTAGTGACCTGGTCATTTTGTTATACAGAAGACACATATGAGCGGAATATGTTTGTTGATGGAGAGAAGACAACTCTAATTGTATATGACATTTGGGACCAGGTGAGCAAAGACAATAGTACCCCATTCTTCCTCTTTCCTTTTCCATCTCCACTCGCTAGCCTCGTTGTTTAGTGATACTTACCTATATCTCTCAGTCTGTTTCACAGAGCTGGATGCGGGATAGCTGTCTACAGATGGGCGATGCATTCCTTCTCATCTTCTCAGTGACAGATCGAAGTAGTTTCCAGCGTCTCCCTGGCCTTCTACTCCAGTTGCGTACAGCTCGTCCAAATCATCGCATCCCAGTTATCCTTGTTGGCAATAAGGGAGACCTGGCTCGTTCCAGGGAAGTCAACAAGGAAGGTACTGACACCTTTATTAAGATATCATCACAGTTCCTACATGGTGACTGGCCCTCCTATGAAATAAGCTACATTTACACTATCATGTACATGTTAATTAACCGCTTGTTGATTTCAGCACTGTTGTTTGGTATGTGTCCCATTTAGTTTAGAGCTATAAAAATACATTAAATATCATTATGTCTTTCAGAGGGACGTTCCCTAGCTAACATGCTGAACTGCAAATATACAGAAACTTCAGCAGCTCTCCATCACAATACACAGGAGTTGCTTGAAGGAGTGGTGAGGCAAATCCGCCTGCGCAGAGAGGAAGGGGAACATGTGCCCCAACCAGCTACCCTCCTTCCACCAGGACGCAGGGAAAGTCTGACCAAGAGGGCCCGACGACTTCTTCATGGGCTGATGGGGAAGCACCGTGGCTTCTTCAAGCAACGGTCAAAGTCCTGCCATGACCTTTCTGTTCTGTGACCATCCTAATAACATACATTGAAGAAGTTAGACTGGCCATATGTCCTTAGAAAAGACAGAGTGACAGAAGCCTAGACTGACCATGTTAACCTGGGGGCTGTTAACTGAGTGGGCCATAGCTCAAATCAATGAACCACATTCTCTTAATAAGGGACCTTTAGAGGTACAGACAGAACATCTGATCTAACTAAACATAATTATAGGGGGAAGAAAAAAAACATTGACTAGTTAATAGAGTCCCCTTGGTGGCATCTGGTCACAATATAGGGGTAGCTCTGTAACAGGACATGTGATCCAAAGATCACGCATTAATCCCAGGAATTCCAGGTCTGGGCCTGGGTTCATTTTAACACCACAGGTACCAACCAGTTGCCTTTTAAAACAACCATTAACCCATTCCTCATTACTGCAAATAAGTAATGCTTTGTTCATGTCTTATGCTTGACACTGTACATACACAAGTGCTCTAAAGTTAAAAGAGATTGAATAGGATTTAATATAGAGAATACGACAGGCATGACTGTATACATTTTGGGCAGCCAATCTTGCCAACCATGGCACCATGTGCATACCGTGTGCGGTGAATAGTCACCAAAAAAAAGGCTGGAGGACTGTGTTGGCTTTAGGCTTATGAAGAAATGATTTGCTATGTGCACCCTGCACCTGTAGACTGTTTTTTTTTTGTGAAGCTCAAATTGTGTTTCTATATGACATTTTCTTGGAATAAAATGGAATAATCATACAGAGAAATAATTAACAAATCTTGTTAGAAAAAGGAGATTGTAAAGGCCTGTGGTTTGCTGGAAGTGGGGAGGAGGTGGGTTGTGTTTTTTTAAATAGAGTACACGTGAGGCAGGAGATTGCAGCAAGTGTGGCTATAGAGCTTTTGTGACTTTGCTGGGTTTTAAGTACCTCTATTCTCTACACCTTCCCCCCCCCCTCATCTCGTTCTCTGTCTCTCGACCTTAAAGGAAAAATTCATCTGAACAGCCTATATGTTGTCATGGAGACCACAAGCCAACTCTCTTGCACTGCTCCCCCTGTATCAGGGGGAGACGTTACCATGGTGACTCATTCAAGGTACCCCATACCACAGTAAAGACTATTGTGATGGGAGCAAGAGGAGCACAGATAAACGTTTCTGGAAGCAAACATTTCAAGGCCTTGCACAGTGAATGTTTATGAACGTGATGTACCTTCAGACGATAGCTCTTCATGTGAACGGCTATAATAATCAGAACTGCTGTACAGATCCGCTAGGAAGAAAGGAATTTGCCATTCCCAGGCCAGAGGTGGAAAATTAAATATAATTGAACAGAGAGGGTCACGTGAACTTCGCTCTTTAATTATACAGTGCATTAATTACATGTCTGCTCAAAGGCAATTATACCTTAAATATGTAACTTAATATCATTATATATATCGATAGAACATGTCTCCTGTCTCTAGCATTTCTCATATTTGTATAAATACATTCAGCACATTGACAATGCTGGGAGCAACCATTTTGCTTCTAAGATAGACACCGGGGAGCTGAAATATTACCACGTATTACATATACGTTATTCATTTACATGGTAACACTTTTTGCAGTGTTATACATTTATTAATGAACACATTGCTTATATGTATTGTTATTTCAAAAGCTCCATCGTTTGGCCTGTTGGCCTTATTTTTCCAATTTTTTATTCTATTTACATATTGTTTAGTAAAACATTGAAGACCCTAACTAACTCTTTCTTCGATTCAGTAAGATGTCTAAAATCCAGGCTAATAAACCTGGACACACAGTAAACAAGCACTAACCATTCAACCGCACGCATACTTCCTTAAAGTTCCAGTTTTTGTGGGTCCCACTGTTGCAGGTAGCGGGGATCATGGACAAGATGGGGACATCTGGCAAGTAGATGCTGCCGGGTGGCTCTTCCGATAAGGCCAGTGGGTGTTGAAGTCTTGACCCCAACCACTTGGTCTGTTTTGGAGTGCACGCACACACATGTAGCTCTGAAACGCCCCACAACTAACATTATTTTTTTAACAAGATTAAAGAAAACTTCTGGGCAGACGGTTGAGTTCAAAATTAGTTAGTAGATTCTATTAAAAGCTTAACTAGCTATACAAATGTCTGGGACAGTATGGACTAAAACTGATAGAAGGTAAATACAACCTTTACACATACGTAAATATATTCTGTAGATTTTTAAATGTAACAAATATTTTGCATATAATAACTGCAAAGGAGGACCTCTGAATAATTAAACATGGGAAATAAAATCACAAACCTTAAACAGCTTAATTTATTATCCACATTGCAAGTAGTGGTGCCTAGTGCTGTGTTTTATTTATTAAATATAAATTGGTAATGGAATTGCAAACATTTTTACTTTTTTATTCCAGTATTGCAAGCAGTGGTGTAGCCTGGCCTTGGCTGAGCAGGTCCAGAGGGTGGCACCCCCCCTGCGGCAAAACTGGGGGCAAATCGCTGAGTGCCTGTGTCTGATAGATGGGCCTTTTCAATCTACTTTTGATCTGTGGTGCACCACAAAAATAAAAAAAAATCCTATACCGTTCTACCTCATTACAACTTCAATGCACAGCACACTCACAGAACTCCTGCCTTCCCAATCTTCTCTGCTGCCTGCCAGGTAATGGCGCCAATATGCGATGCACCCAGCAATGACGGCACATCTGCACAGCTCGGGTTGTTGTCTGTGAACTTGTCTTAAGATGGCTGAGGGAAGAGGGTGTTTAGCTTCACATCTTAAATTTAAAACTACCCCTAGTCTGTCGGAAAATGCACCTTCTGGACCCAGGGGAAAATATAGCCAAGTGGTCCCATTGGCCCCAATATATACACAGTTATGTTAACACACCTACACCAGCTTACACCATCATTATACAGTCTGCAGTTATTATTTATTGAATGACTTGGTTCGCCAAGATTCCTTCTGTATAAACAAAAACGTATTGTGACCTTTGTAGCTAGTTCACTCCTAACTAAAAGCACTAGTTTGATTCCGCTACATGACACCATGCAGATATACAGACATCATACTCAATGCCTAAACAAGATGCAAGGTGAGGCAGATGACTTCAGGACCAAAAATAAGCCGTTACTGTTATAGGAAACCACAGAACAATTACTCTGACAGGGAACGAGCACATAGTATGGGTAGTTACTGCATTTGATTATGCTAAAAGCTTTGAAGCTGACAGATTCTCCTTGTAGCTGAAAAATGTATTTACATCCAGTTCCAAAGAGATGATAAAGTCACCTACCATTGTTGAGTAATAGTCTGCTAAACTGACGGCTTTTTATAGACACTAACTGATTATTAAACATAACTGAAGGAGCAGGTAGATCTGGGTAGCCCGCAGACCCTTGCACCTCCACACACATTATATATATATATATATATATACATACATCCATCCATACACACTCTAAATCACTCTCACGCACCTCACTCCCTCACCTGGAACTCTCCGGTACACTCGCCTTCACACTAAACCATGCAGCCATTGACAGGATTGCTCTCCATGCCTCTAAGCCAGAACATTGCAAACAAGCAGAGACGTAACCCACAAAATCAGATACTTAAGAAGTAGACAATGGATCGCATAGATTTTTCTTTAGTAAAATTGTAGCATTCAACCCTCATCTTGCGTCTGCTCTTCAATATGCTGGCGTTTATGAAACATTTAATGAGATCCCGTGGAATAAGAGGAATATAATAATAGGAGCAGTAATGATTATAAAAGCATGTTCCAGGGCCCGGTGCAGGCTGGGAAATCTGCAGCTGATCTTGTGAGGTTCTCAGTGTAGTGAACCCACACCTTTTCTTTGTTTTAAAGGCAAAGAATAAGCTACTTCAGTTTTACCTGTAACTACATTCATTAACTTGCTTTGATTTTGAAGCCACCTATATGCCTACAATATCTATTTCTGAGGCACATACAAGTTGAGCATTTTTTCTTAATTTTAGCATGAGGGCTTGCTTCTAACACACAATATTGGCCACAGCTTTAAACCACCCCATAAAACTATACATCACTGTAAAGACAACCCAGTGTTATTTACTAGGAACGATTTTTTTTTTTTTTTTTAATTTACTACCCCCCCCCCATAAAATTTTAAAAGCAATTATTTTGTATGACATACATATAGTATTATATATTTTACTTTTGTTACACTGACCCCTGGTGTATAACAGTGTATATAGACTCATTTTGGCTCTGCTATGACCCCAGAGGAGCCACCGTGATTTCACTTGTGTCATCCTATGGGAAACCTCAGATCTTTCCAGTCCTGTGACAGTCATTGGGGGGCTGCAGCATACATTAAAGCACAGACCCTGCTGCATCAAGGTGATTGCCGCCACCCCCAACCAGCACGTTTGTTCAAGCAGTTTCCAGTCGTAAAGGGGTTAAATAACTTATTCACGCATACACATTGTTATCAAGGTAAATAAAATGATCTTCAGTCACCCATCTGACCAGAAGTGTAAGATTAAGTGAAGCAGACATAACACGTTAATTCATGATTTGTCACCATTGCCATCTCAGCACTGATTAAACAGAACACTCCATGTTAAACCATATTTTTATTTCACTTCCTTCTATACCAGAAAAAAACAAAATGTTAAACAAAAATACAAAATTTCTTAGAAATCATAAACCCAGTTATCCAAACATTGTTCAGTCATCCCATGCGGTACAGATGACCCAAGAGCTACAAATAATCCAGACACACAGAATGATTTAACAGTTACAGATGTGTTAAAATGACGCCAGTATGTCTCATGTAAGCGGTGCATTTCAAACTGAATTGTTGATTCCTGAATCGTGGAAACTAATGGATAAATTCCATTTAAGTTCCGTGGCTCTCTAACTTGCAGCTTCAATAAGCACAAGAAGCCCCATTATGCTGTCAAAAACATTCAGCCCTCACATATAAATTTCTGGACTAAAGATCTGCATGACAACGTAGATTTAAATACTACAAAAAGTGATATTAAAAATAGAAAGGTGAAAAACTAACACTAAAGCAACAGTCAGGGCTGCAAAGGAGTTCACTTACCTTTCCTAAGCAGAGGTGATCATCTTCACCTCACCCATGTCCACAAAAGTCAGTCACAAGCCAACATTAAAACGTGGCCTTCAAGGAAATAATATTTCTGCCTTAAAGGAACTACCCTCTTTAGCATGAGAAGACCACAAATGACATTTACAGTAGCTGTGGTTTGGCTGATTAAGACCAACGGCCTCCTCCATGACTTGGAAAAATATGACCATATGCCTCCTTACCAGAAGCACCAATAGGTTTCCTTCACTTCTATTTGGGTACCAGGTCAGAAGAATGTTGCATCTACCTTAGGGCCACACATGGAGGAAGATACCGATTTAATATGTTGGTGATTTAAACATTAACACAACCATGTGGCTGTCTTACAAATTGAGGATTTTTGGAAGGACGATCTTTCCACATACCTTCCAAAATGTATGCAGTGCCCGTGTACGCTACCATCACATGTATCAACATCCATCTAAATCAAGTAGTATTTACAAGTTCTACAGATCATAGATCTTCCAGAAGAACAGAATCATAGTGCAAAGTTGGGACAGACTGTACATAGGTAAGAAAGGGTCAAAGAGTATAATGAAAACCTCTAGGTGAGGGTGACCGATGAATACAGGCGTTATCGGCCGCAGGAACCTGGGGTAGTAGGAAAACGTATTTACAAAAAGGCTGCTCAGTTCTCAGTGGTTACATCGATCTCACAAGTCTATCCTTGAGTTGTTCAGTGAATCGGGCATGGCTGGTTTGGCAGGGAGCCAGTATCCATCAGGAGAAATTCTGGGCTTGTACTGCTGCCCTGCAGTAGAGTCTGGAATGCAAGTTCTTTGATTACCTGAAAGTAAACAATGCCAAAAAATACATCAAACTAGATCTGGAAGCATGGGAAGATATATACATCTATAAAACACACACCTTAATTGTAACCGCCTGAAAATACAAGGTATACTGTTCACAATTACTCACATGGTCTGGGGGTTGAAGAGGTGCGAAAGTTCGAAGCACTGAGAGGAGATGGACTGTGTTGCTAGATTGAGAGCTGGACTCAGGGCTATGGGAAAATAAAATACATGAAAACAAAGTTCCTGAAAGCTCTGTAGAATACGACATACACACAATAGTCCTCTTACCAGAAAGTGCCGGACTTAGGGCAGTCAGGGGAATGGCTCCATTTAGCTGTAGAGCTGCCTGAGCAGCAAAGGGCATCTGCAGGCCGGTTCCTGAGAAAACAAATTTCGATTCATGTAAAGACCATTACCATACAGCTGGATCTCCAAATATAGTACAAAATATAAACTATTATCCTTAAAACACGTCAGGAAGCCAGTCTACGGGGGCACTCACCTTCAGCCAGCTTAGCCATGAGCTGCAAACGGCCAGTAGCTCCAAGATCCACACCACTGCGTTCAAGTTCATCACTGTCCAAAACGGATAGATCATTACCGCCATCAACACGATCAGTCACACGACCAACCTTCATAGGCCGCCCTGCAAGCTCAAACCCGTTCAGTTGTTCCAGTGCACGGCACGCACATTCTGCATCTGCAAACTAAGCACAAAAAATATAAATGATATAATCACGAAGACTCCTACCTCTGTCAGAGACCTGCCATGATCTTACCGTTATGAAGCCAAAACCTTTAGATCTTCCAGTATCCGGCTCCTTCAGGAGCTGAATATTCTCAATCTGTAAACGAAAAAAAAAACATCAGTACTATAGAGTTATGCTGAAGTCATAAGATGAAGCACAGCAGCATAATAAAATGAGATCATTAGATGTACAAAATTGGCATAAGATTATCCGCACAGAGAAAGCCAGTGCGTTCTTAGGAATACAATATAGCTGCAGAGATAGAAAGACCTGGACAGAATGAGCATATATGTAGAATTTCAGGTACTTCACAAATTATCTATATAAGCACATGTATGAAAACAGACAAGGAGTTGCACACCAATATATATTTGCACACGTAGTTTGTGTTGGAGAAAAGAGCGACACTGTGGGAAGAATGTCCATAACCCTCCATTCCAGAAGCTTTGTTTTATCATTTGTAATTCTAACCACGTATTTCGGGAAGATTATATATATCTATATACACGCTCACCTTTCCAAATGGCTCAAAGATTCCGCGTAACATGTCTTCTGTGATGTTAAAGTGTAGCGAGCCAACATACAATCTCATAGGCCCAGAATTCCCCTTTTGTAGGTTATTTGCCATGGCTGCCAAACGGTTCTTCTCTGCCTGGAGAGCAAACATTATCAGTATATCATCAGTACAGAACTACTTCCTCAAGTAACACTATATAACTTGTGGCCAACAAAAAGCCCAGCTCATTCAATGTTACAAATCTCATAGATATTTTATATAATCTTCAAAAATAATAATTCATTGCCGCAGTCACCATTTTAACAACACTAATAGAAATAATCTCGTCATTTTAATTCAACTTCTACGTGTTTATTTCTTGTTTCCATCTAGTCATGAGACACCCCCCCACCCCCAGGAATAATTTTCCACCAGCACCCAAGTCCAAAAAAAATATAATTGCCGAAATGGAAATAGTTAGATGGTTGTAAATAGACAGCATGGAAATTTGGCGCATGCTACAATAAGGTATCTTTTGCAATGTTTCCTTTACTCCACAAGTGCAGTGCCATGTATAGTTAACTATGAGCTACCCTATTGCATCATCGAGATCATTAATTTCTGTGTTACTATTCTGATTAATCAAGGTGTTTCACAGCCCCATTACCTGTGAGGCCTGCACAATGATAGGCACGCCAAGTAGCCTCTGACCAGTGAGTCCGATGGCTAGTGGCACAGACTGTATGTCACAGAACTCAACGTATGCAATGCCCTTAGATCGACGGGAGTTTCGGTCTGAAATGATCCTCACATCACGCACCTAAATTTCAATAAAAATATAAAGTCATGTAAACTGAGCAGAAACCTCATTTACACAAATGGGAAAAAAAAAAGTGACCTTACCTTGCCAACCGCGGAAAAGAAGTCTTCAAGGTCTCGCGGACGGATGCGTGCAGCTAGCTGCATACAGAATACAGTCCGAGCATCACGCTCCTCTGGGGTCAATGTGGTTTCAGATTCCCTGAATGAAGAATTAAAACAAGATAAATACTACACCAACATATGTACAATTTAGAGACATAAAATATCACAACTTACATGAACAGGAAAAATGTGCATGAGCCACGTTTAGCCCATTTTAGGATTTAGAAAACACCTCTAGTCTTCCCGTAAATTCAGTTGTTAAACATGATTATTATACATGACCACACATTCCTCATTTAATGAGCAACACCAATGCTTAAGCCCTTTGACCATGGAACATAACTTGTATCCCAGCCAAGCACTCCAGATAGCAGGTCAGAAGGTACAACCATCCTTTTAACTATTTAAGAGCAAAGCTTTTGTCTATTTATGCAAATGGGAATAGACAACTTCGTAATTCACACCCCATCCAAGCCTTGCATGCCTGCAGTAGCCAACTGACAACCACAACAGTGTGTGAAAGTAACACTTCGTAGTGGTTCCACAAAACTGCTGCAAAGAGGAGATAAGTGGGAATACCTGAGAGGGCTTTTCTCCCGATGATGGGGACTGCGGCTCAAGTGATGTCTAATGGAAAAATAAACGTTATAATGGATGTTCCTAAACAAAACAAGTGTCTATAAATACTGATATATACACAGACAATATAAGCAATTCTCAATAGTTACCTTAATTCAGAACAGAAACATAATTAGTTACTGATCAGTGGGGTCTACCTAGGAGACCTGTTCTATTACTTTACAGTAGCAAACATAATTTGGTTATAAATAATATTCCAAATATCCAGCACTAAATTTTCTTTAAAAAAAAAAAGTTTACCTAAAGCTGCCCCTTTTTCAGAAGGTACATTGCACAAGTAACCTGAGAGCTTAATGCATCTTATAGTAAATTTTATACTTGACAAGTCTTCAGTTTACAAACAGGTATGTGTGTGTATATATATATATATTGTTTTATTACACATACATACCCAGGGCTACGATGCCTGGATCGCTCTTCCCTGCGCCGGTCATGGCTTCGGGAGCTGTAGCGTCTCCCCCGGCTCCTGCTACGACTCCTGTGTCGTCGTTCGCGACTTCGGGGCCTCTCCCTACTGCTGCGATGCCTGTGACGATCCCTACTGCGACTTCGGCTGATTTCAGTTAGGGAAAGGGAAGACGCAATAAAGAAACAAAAAGTATTTTAATACATAACTAATTAACTGGAAGATTATAGCCAAAGCTCAATCCATAGCCAACTCACATACCTTCTATGCCGATCACGGCTTCGGCTGTGGCTTCTCTTCCTACTACTGGATGGAGGGGAAAAAAATAGATGTCATGAAGGGATATATACAGAGTATACATACACACCCAGAAGCAGAAAAGAACATGGCCTCACCTGCTGTGGCCTCTGCTCCCATGGCGGCTGCTGCTGCTGTTGTTGTCTACATCTTTTTTTGTCTCCTTGCCTTGGCTTTCCTCCTGGTCAGCCACACACAAAAATTAACAAGCCAAGCAACACGAGGAAGATCCAGCAAGAGGTGAGGAAAGGGTTATTAAGGAAAAGAAAATGGAGGGAAGAGGGAAAGAAGAAGAAAAATAATTAGTTGAATGCGCAGGTGGGAAATTGCAGATATTCAGTAATCAGACTACATTAAAGTGCACAACTCTCCAGAATAAACGTTTGCATACCTTACAGTCCTAACTGGCAAATTGTTGACCCTACATGGAAGATAAACACAAGACATGTCTGCAAAGTGTACCTCCCATTATTACCTTACCTGTGTGGAAGAGGTGGATATTTAAAATAATTAAGGGTTTGCTATTTCCCCCACTGGGTCTTGTTTCACAAAATCCTCGCCCTGGAGCAAACATACAGAGGTCACATTGCTATACAATTTCAGTAGTCACACGCAGACTGCGCAGACGTGTGAGGTACAGACACTCGCACATACAACCGGCCTCGAGAAGTGGATTGTTCCCTTTACAGGAGTAACATCGAGCACAACATTTACTCCTGACAGTTCTAAAGCACATTCCTAGCTGCTAAAATTAATGCATAATAGACCATTAAGATTTTAAGGAAACATTGTTAAGAGACAGTATTATAAAATCATAAACAACGAGCCAGCTTATAAAACCACCATATTTCAAGGGGTTCAGTGTTATGGGGCAAGCTGCCTGTGTTTTATGGCAAACAATGGCAGATATGTTTATTCTCATCACACAAGATAGAGCGGTGAACTCGGAGAAGAAAGACCTAATATTTGGCTACAACTCTCGTTGGCAGCTCTCTCTCTCTGAAGACCGATAACCAAGAATTCTGAATACCTTGACATGAACAGAAAAAGCCACCCATCCCATTGTACAGTGCTACGAAATTTGACGACGCTATATAAAAAATAATAATGAGAAGGTATTCTTATGTCCCACCGTGTTAATGAGTAAAGCTAAACTTCCTTAGGTCTGTATCCAGTGTATAGAGCCCTGGCACGCCCCCCCCCCCAAAGAGTCACCCGAATCAAGAATAAAAAAAATGCAGGGAAAAGCTCTACAACCTGTGGATTGAACCCATAATTAATAACTATCCAGTAGGTCACCTGAATTTCCTATGTACAAGACTGCTGAATTATAGAATTTATAAGCATTATCCCCAGCCTGTAGCACAAGGTTAATAGAAGGATAGTAAAATCCATGCTGTCAATGGCCACATTTACTCCCACATCTGACAAGCGTCTGATCGGAGAAGCTAATCTATAAACTCTTAACTGAATGCCCACAGGGACAAGCAGTTCCTGCAATTTGTTAAAAACTTTCCCAGCACTCAAGTTATAAATGAGTGACTAAGGCGTTAGGGAAATACAATCAAAATGTTTTCATACACCCTACACAAAGATCTTTGGTTTGGTCCTCTGGTAGTCTTGTCTCCAACCAGTTTTCAAGGCCCTTCCTCAGAAGAGCGGGGTAGAGAAGAGCACTAGGTTCTATGAAGAGAAAGGGATCATTGTGTGTTATTGAGCATGTGATATGGGTCTCTATACGGAAGTTCAATTGTGTGAGAACACCAAAACCCACCCACAACATAGATATTTATTTTTATAACATGCAATGAATAATTAAATAACCGTGCAGATTTGACACTTTAGAAGGCAAACCCACCCCCAACCACGCTGTCATATGCATACACAAGGGATGTAAACCCTTCAACTACCCATTTCACACCATTCAAGCTCAAATATGTCTTAATATGCACAGCAGACGTTGGGGGAATAACAAATTAGGTCCAACATTAACCCACTGATGAGGAATTAAGAGCCACTATTTAAATTGGGGGGATTTTGAACAAACAAAAGGTTTAAGCCAAGTGTAACACCTACCATACGTAACATATACGCAATATATACCCGTTCTTTTTTTACATACCTCCTTCTCCTTGTTCTTATAAGGAGCTTCCAGCATTGCTTCTATCACAATATCAAAGTCATCCGAAGCCATGTTTGATTTGTGCTCACACACTGTAGCCTGGGGAGAAAGCAAGTAAAAGCAAATGTGATCCTGTTCCACTAGCAGCATAAACATGCATCATGTGATGACCGAACGCCAAGCACAGTGGCGTCAAGGCACAATATTACACGTTTTTCACAGTAAGTGAAGCAATACTCCCAGAAACCTACAATCTATACACATAATAGCAACTAGGTTGAGGGTCATATAAATGCTGGCTATAGTGGTTCTTAAAATGTGATTTTTCCAAACAACCTAGCATTCAAGTTTCCCACTTTTCAGTGCTTGCTTTCTTATATCGTGAAGCACTTTAACACACTGTACTTGATTATCCTTTGGCAGAGTCCCTTTATTAAATGTGTTTACTTAGTTTACACAACAACAAAAAAGCTCTTCCAAAAAAGGTAGATATTCTGTTGTCCGTCGATCCAAAAAGCTATGTTGAACCAGACCAGAATATTACTAGCAATTTGAGTCACGTTTCTATTTACATTAAGTGTTGCAGTCTATGGGTTCCAACTCTAAGCATAATTATTATTATTGGGTCAATCTCATCATCATATCCAGCTTCTACTTCGGGTGAGAGTTTTTCCATCCTGGAAACATTTATATTAAAAGTACCCGCAGAGTATGGAGATATGGATTCTTTGGGGGGGGGGGGGTCATTTTAATGAAGTATTACTGGATGTACTGGAGGGCATAAAATTGAGAACTTTAATATCAGAAACCGCCAAATTAATCATTTTATTTTCGTTTGCAAACATTAAAGGCCTGTATTTAACCCACTGAGCCTGAAAGGTTGATTCAAACAGTAAAGGCTTCCAGAAAGAAAGACAATATCTCCATTTAAAGACATTCATATTTCCTTGGCCAGGCAAGTGCCGTCCAGTAGCTTGCTTATGGCCTGTATACTATTGAGGGAATACATCTCACATACGGCTGGGCATCGCTTCATATGCACTAGAAATACGAGGAGGACGCTTCAGAATGTCATCACAACAAGAACTGACGTATACATAATACGAGACACGCAATGAAACAGACTCCCGCCGCAACTTATCCTCACAAAGTGTATTTATCATACCCGTCACCGAATAATTATTTTTGTCGCTAGAATAATACGCCAATTTTTCATACCTGCTCAAGCGACGCTTCCTCTGAACTTCAACTGAACAAGATGGCGACTGGGCCTTATTTTCTAGAATCTTCCCCTCCTCGACCCAAGAGACAAATCTCCAATAACCAATAATGCACTGCAGCATCAGACAAAAAGGCGGGACAATACGGCTATACTAGACTCAGAGCAGTGGGTTTCAACAAACCGACCAATAATAGAAGCCGAAATGGCAGGAACCAAATGAAAACGAGTCTTGAACCGCTTACATTGGCTATAATTATTGAAGCGTGGAACGCTAAGTACCTTATAATAATTACGCAATTGTAACGGAATTTTTCAGTGGTCTATGTTTTGCATGTGATCCCGCGTATCTACCCCTGGGACAAACATTTCGCTAAATGAGGCGGACATGCTCTTCTCTTGTTTAATTTATTTGTGGAGTGCCGTTTAGAAGCACAGAATGTGACAGCAGAGAACCATTCTGCCCATCAAGTCTGCCCAGTTTTTCCTGATGCAGAGACACAGACCTTAATCAATCTTTGGTCTTGTCTTTGTATCTATCTCGTGCATGTTTCCATTCCCTCACTATATTCACCTCTACCACATCTGCTGGGAGGCTGTTCCACTTATCTACCATCCTCTCAGTAAAGCAAAACACCCTTACGTTGCATCTAAGCCTATGATCCACTAATTTTAGACTACAATTTATTGTTGCCCCCGTCTTTGAAACATACTTCCTTTTAATTATTTTAATGTTTCAATGACATCTCCCCTCTCTCTCCAAGTTATACAAATTCAGATCCCTTAGTCTTTCCTGATATTTTTTATCATGTAAACCAGGGGTCTCCAAACTACAGCCCACGGGCCACATGCAGCCCGCAGCAACTTGCCGAGGCAGTAGGCTGCCTTACCCGGGGCCAACATTCTGATAATATGTGCGGCCACGGCTGGAAGATATCTGTGCTGATGACATCCAGATCTACCTTATCCTCTCCCTATCTCTCTCCTCCTGTCTTAGATTATATCACTAAGTGCCTGGTATCCGTCTCTACCTAAATGTCTTTTTTCCTAAAACTGAACCTCTCATCTTCCCTCCCTCCAATGCTAAGATTCCCTTCATCTGTTTCCGTTGATGTTAACGGTGCCATCACCTCCCCGTCTCCTCATGCCCGGTCTTGGTGTCACCCTTGACTCTGACCTCTCATTCACCTCCCACATTCAGTCTGTCTCTAAAAACTGCTATCCCCCTTTTAAAACCATTGCCTGCATCCGTCCCTTCCTAACACAAGGACACAATATGCCACTAAGGCTCTTGTCCATGACCTCATTATCTCCCGCCTCGATTATTGTAAGTCTATCCTAGCTGGTCTCCCTTATACCCATCTCGCCCCTCTACAATCCACCATAAATGCTGCTGCCAGTCTTTACTGACATCTCTGCCCTCTGTCAGTCTCTTCCCTGGCTGCCTGTGCGCTTCAGGATTCATTTCAAAAGCCCTTCACAGCAGTTTCCCTCCCTACATCTCCTCACTCATCTCTAAATACACTCCTCACCGGTCTCTCCGCTCATCCAATGATCTCCTTCTATCCTCTCATGCCCGCGTACAAGATTCCTCCAGGGCTGCCCCATATCCTCTGGAATGCCCTCCCCTGGTCTATCCGTCTCTCCACCTGCCTCTATTCCTTCAAAAAATCCCTCAAGACCCACTTCTTTAAGGATGCTTACAACATAACACACTAACGGCCTCCCATATTCCTTTAGCTCACCTTTCCTAGTCCCTCTCCTGCAATACTTTTACTAGTGTGGCTGGTCTATCCCAACAGCAGCACTTTTACCTATTGTGTAATACACCCTAACTAGATTGTAAGCTCCTTTGAGCAGGGCCCTCCTCACCTGATGCTTCTGTAAATCAAATTATGTCATATATTGTCCTGTCCATTGTACACCGCTACGGTATATGATAGCACTATATGAAACAATAATAAAGATCCAATGTACATCTCCAGGTCAGCATCACACGAGGTATGACATCATATCCGGCACACATGCACAGCAAGAGCGCAGAGGGAGCTGCTCACTCGGTTTGGAATGCAGTACATCATTAGCTATCACAAGAGCTTTAAACTGCAAATGTATCCAAATGTTCATGGGGTGGCTCCACACACTAAGTACCGCATTTGCTCGATTATAAGACGACCCCCCCAAAATCTGAATATTAACTTACGAAATAAAGAAAAGCCTGAATATAAGACGACCCTAAAGGAAAAAAGTTTTACCAGTAAATGTTAATTCATGTAAACTATTTTTTTTAAGAAAAGCTATGATTGAGAAAAATACTTTTTTTGTTTTTTATTTCCTTGTATTTTCCAACCTGTCCCCCA
>VKOC01000001.1:38756738-38769797 GCA_009364415.1 Spea multiplicata
CTAGCGGGACTGTAATAAAAAGTAAATGAACTGAATGGTTGCCAGTGAACATTGTTAAACCAGTTAGAGCGGCTTAGTACACTAAATCCATTGACAATATGAGTGCTGCAGGTCAGAATATAAAGAGCTGTAGGCAGGTGTAAGCCAAGTGTTTGTGGTATAGCTTGGTTTACACATACTATGCAGCGCATATTGCAGAAATAAACATAGGACATCAGTGGAGACAAAAGGATGCAAACCAGCTATCATGCGCGGTATAGGTAGCAGTATAAGAATCTCAATGCAGAGCTGGTATCACCTGATGGGCAAAACACAGCACAGGAACAGCATGAATGTAGGGCATTAGAACGAGGAGGAATCTTATTCAAGGCAGGCCACGGTCAGATATAGCGGAACAGGACGCGAGACGTCAGTACACAGAGATAAGACAGGGATGAAGGTCAAGGCCAAGCAAAGGTCTAGTACAAAGTTGAGGATACAATGGTGACAGTAGAACAGGTATGATAACCGGTGGTCAAGGCAAGGCAAGGAACTAGCATAAGCAAGGGCTACCAGGAGAGTGAGGTATAAGGAAAAGAAAGTTCATACCAACAATTACAACTGAGCGTGTGTTCCACTTTAAAAATATATTTGGCAGCTGTTGGCATTAAACTCTTTACTGAGTAGTTATACTCTGGTGACGGCTACCCCCAAACAACCCTGCTATGCATCACTGCACAAACGGGACAGTGAGACCATGCCCTTGGGGTTCCCGTCATTAGTAAACTAGTGAGAGGAACCAGTGCGGCCAGGAGGAGGCCTGTGCAGCATGGAAGGGGTGTACTTTGGCAGCCACATGCACATCAGAGGCACAAACCCAGGACCTATCTTCCAGACCAAATCCTCTCCATTCAATTAAATATTGAAGGGATCCTCTGACCCTTCCTAAGTCAGAAATCTTGTGGACCACATGGTCGTCATGGTCTTGGACCCGAAAAGGCAGAGCGGTGGGGAAAAGATTTCTGGGTTTCAATAGGGAGACATGAAAAGCATTGGGTATTCTGAGGGCAGCTGGGAGCTCCGATTCAAAAGAGATGATGTAACCTAAAAATGGCATGAAAGACTTTTCAAAGTCACATTTTTGACTTTGGCATAGTATAAGAGCACTCACAAGTGTTGTTGAACCTGTCCCACATAATTTCTATGTTCTGCCAGGGACTTGGAATAAAATAAGAATGTCAAGATATGCCATAACCTACAACAATGGATTAAAAACTGGCTGGAGCATTTACATAGGCCATGACCAGCATTATCTGTTAGGAAGCCGTACCATGTATTAAATGCACCTTTTCACTTGTGACCTTCTTAAATCCGTACAAAATTATATGCTCTTTGAAGATTCTATTTAGTGAAGTAGTTGTATCCTGGAGTTGGTTGTATAACTCACATATGAATGGTAATGGATCCTTATTCTTTACAGTAATCTTGATGAGGCCCCAATAGTCTATGCAGGGACATAATGAGCCTGCACTGGCTGTAGAAGAAGAGGGTTGAATACATTCCTTGTATAGATTGTCCTGGATGTATTATGAGAGAACCTTATTATCAGGTATGATAGAGGACATATTCTTCGAGAACATGTCAAGGTGGTCCCAATAAGCGGACGGGACAAGCTTCTTGGGGTCTTGACAAAATCCACCCTGTGTCTCGGTGTGGCTGACTACTAGTTGAAGTGGGGATTATGGATACGGAGCCAGGGATGGGCAGTGTAGGACTTCCTGGTTTAGGACCCCAACTGAGAGAAACAATTAAACCATGTCATGGGTCTCTTGGCCAGAACTGATAGGTTTGCAATCCAGGGAGGTGACGGAAACCTTAATTTCTTCTGACACCAGAAGTACTCGATTCTGTTTAGCCCATGTTTGGTGAATGAAGATCCTTGCTTGTTCTATGCTTGGTAGTTTCCCAGGTTCAGACATCTTTCATGTACTAGATGATCATTTTCATCAAGAAAAAGGCTTTCTTCATCCTGCTTCTTTTCTCATGCTCTGTAAGCCACTTTTATTCTACCCACCCTCACAGGTCCCTCAGATGATAGGTAGGTGGTAATGATGGAGTCACTGGAGACCTGAAAGGACAGCATGGAGATGACAGGTGAGGATGCCGTCTGTTCCTTTCCTTCTCAGCGTGTGCAGTTGTCAAGCCGAAACACATGATTATGAATTTCTCTAGACTGTCCAGAGGGTATTTAGGGTATTCATTCAGGCCTCTCCGAAAGGACGGGTGTGGATGGATGCTTCATGGAGATGCCTGAGGGCCATACTAGCTTTATGATCAGGAAAGTCAAGACTGACTTGAAGGATTTGATGAACTTCCAATAGTCCTCCAGCAAATATAAGTTCTCCTCCACTAAGGAGTTAGCCTATGCCAAGGCCTTGCTGAGAAATCATGAATATAACCATTGCAGTCAGGATCCATTCTGAAGTGCAGACGGCACTGGTCTGAAAGGAAACCTCTGCAATCTTTCACATCGCCAGCATATTTTTCAAGATGCAGCATGGGAAGTCTGTACGAATGCCGGGTATGTGGAGTCTCATTGGAATCATGGCTTACAGCAGGCATGGGAGATACCAGAGAAGGCCTGGCTTGGGTGGCTGGCATAATATGGACCATTTCGGTTAAAACACCCAACTTGTGTTGCATGGCTTGTAACTAAGAGTCATGAGATGATAGTTCAAGATCCAATGGTGACAGTACAAGAGAATAAGTTAACCCATAGTCAAGGCAAGGAACCAGTGCAGGACTCAAGACAAGGCAATAACAATTAACACCCAGAGACTAAAGATAGCCCTTGCATGGGGACGACTACAAAGAGAGTGAGTTGTAAGTATAAGGAAGTGCACATCCAGCAATTAAAACTGAGCATATGTGTGTGTTCCAATTCAAAAATAATGGGCAGAAGTTGCCGCTTAAATCTTTGCTCAATAGCTCGCTGCACACCGGCAGCAGGAGACAAGGATTCTCACCGTTTACTAGTAGCATGGCCAAACAAGGTGTACCCGCCATTAATACTCTGGCGAGTGAGACCAGAGCGGTGAGGACCCGGAGGTGTGTGTGACACCAGCACACCACATGATGGAAAACCATGAGATCTAATACCCAGGGATTCAGAAGATTTGTAGAAAGCCTTTGTATTATGCCTCTTGTTCCATTAAACTTATGTTAAACCTTCTGTTGTGCCATAACACACTCCTTTGTGCTTAAATATAGGATATGGCATCCTTTCCATCCTGGCCTTTGGAACATGGGACTGGCAGACATTTCACACCTTTAATCTTGTGACTGTGCTCAAAAACAATTTTTATTGCCTTCGGTGAACATTTGCATACGGTAAAATCTCTTTATATTCTGCTCTGGAAAGGTTTAGCAAGGGGGTCAAGGTGGCAATTACCCACTGGGCTGATCTGAATTAAAGATTTGGGCCATTACCAAAAGCTACTTTGTGTGTGTAGATTCAGTGCAGCTCCCCATATTGTATAGCCACCAGAGTGTCTGGAGACACAAAACAAAGATGCTACCTAGCATATTGATATGATAACGGGATCCTTTGTAATTTCGCTGTAATCCATTATCATAACTGTGTGTTGGAAAGGGCTGGACAGTTCACATTAAACTTGTGGACTTGCTCACCTGACTGAATGCTGCCAGCCCTCCCCTGCTTTACTCTATTATTCTGCAAAATGAAAATGATCTGTCAAACAAAATGCATTTTTGAACCATCTCACATAACAGAGAAATTCCACCTAAATATTTCAAATTGTACAAATGTTCTGCCACACTGGAACCTTGGCAAATAACTGTTCATCGTAAATATTTTATGCATTGATAAGGTCAATGAAATGTCACAAATTCAATAACAATTTAAAACTTAAAGACTTAAGACTATGAAGGCTTAAATATATGCTTAAACTGTATTTAAGCAGGGCATACTATGGCATACTAGTAGAAGAAGCACCAATCTGGAGGTTTTTCTATCATCAAATCATTGAAGCTTGCATGACCCCAAGAATGGGCCTCTTTTTGTTGAGGTTGTTTTTGTTGTTCATACAAACGTGTGTTATCCTAATTCCATTGTATCCATTTCCCTAACCTATAGATTTGCTGTCAAGGCAGGTATATTTTTGTATGGTATGTAGGTACATTTTTTGCAGGTACATAAGTATTTGTAAGTAACAGGTAGTGACCTCAATGTGGTTTTGGATGATAGGTTCTCTTTATCTACTCCACCTGCCTCACTTAATAGACAACTCCATGCTTGCAATGCTCCTAATATCCCATAACTCAGCTGCTTCTTGATGTCTCCCTGCAACTCATCCTACTGCTACATATCATTCCCACAATACTTTATTGTTCTAGATTGCCTATATAAACTCTTCCTACTACCCCAAATAATTACTTACTTTTAACATCACCCCTTACTCCATTTAGTCCATTCTGCTATCTCCCAACATAGCCGTGTATTCATTATACGTGCCTCCATGCAACACTGCAATTGCTCTACACAAACCCTTCTATAATTCATCTAGCTAATCAGCTACTCATTAATCTGTATAGCTCTACCTATAGCTTCACCTAGCAGTGTCTCCATTTGTCTATTTTTTCAAAGCATAAAATACACTTTTATTTAATATACAGTTGTCATTTAGACCAAAGTTGAAGAAAATATCCCTACCTTATTGTCCGTCTGGATAAAGCACACCCAGTACAATATGGCAAAACAGCATTATATTCATGATTTTACAGTATTTTTTCCTTTGTACTCCTCCTGTTTCTACTCATAACCCCTTACTATTATCACCACACTTGTTCCATCTATAACTTATTTTATAGTAAGTAGTCTACATAACTTCACCTTCCACTTGATTTTACTAGTGCCTATAAAAATGTAGTGCAGCACCATACAGATACATGCATAAAAATGCAGTTTGTAAACATGTGTTTTGTATTCACACAATTATTAAATGTACACGCAAATACAATATGTGTTTACCTGATTATTTATCTAATCAACTATCTACAAATAATACATATCCATATACAGTATATATATATGTGTGTATATATATATATATATATAATTTAGTATGTATATACAGTGAGACACACGCAGATACTACGCATACTATACAGATGCCCAAAGACCCTTGCAGATGCACAAAGCCCATCTTAAACACATATACTCAAGATGCAGACACATACACACGACCAGAAGTTTTTTAACGCACCGTATAACTCCAGACGTTTGAGACAGACCTCTGCAGAGACAGCTCCTGATATACGAAATGTCTGCACAGATACCTCAAGCTGCAGAGAGACAGCTTCAGGTGTGCATGAGATAGCTGATAACAATACACCCGATGTAAGACAGCCTCCCTCGGACCCAGTACCAGAGGAGAGAAAATGAGACTGCTGCAGAGACCCCTCTAAATCTGCGAGACCCTGGTGCAGAGACCATGTGATACAGACTGTAATAGAGACAGAAAAAGCAGATAATGTCACAGACGTGAAGGGAGGGAGAAGAAGAACATGAGAGGTGGCAGAGTAGAGAAAGTGAGACATGCACAGTGATAACAGACGAGCGATAGGGAGAAGCGTGAGACAGTAAGACACAGGTTTCCGCAGATGCTGCTCTGGGTTTAGAGCGAGTGATGCTGAGAATACGAGTTGACATGCACCCCCCAAATCCTCTGCACTCCCACCCCCTCCTCTTGCTCTCTTTCTTTCTCTCTCTCTCTCGCTTTTGCTCTCTCCTCCTCTTTCTTCCTCTTTCTCCTTTCCTCTAATGCAAGAGGACACAAAGAACAGAGCGAGACAGAGACAAAGTGACAGCGAGAAACCAGAGGGACATGGAGAGAGATAAACACAGAGCTCCGAATGGTCAGACAGCAGCAGGGCACATATACAGAGGACACAAAGATATGATGTGCAGAATGAAGAGATGGACATGAGCTGATAGATAGATAGATAGATAGATAGATAGATAGATAATAGCTATAGGTATCACGCTGGTAGCGGATTATAATACAAGGATGAGTGTAGAGATACAGGACAGATAACGGCAGTGGACAGTCCGCTGAAGGGGTTATTTGGGGTATTATGAGGGTTGATGCCCCTGGGATCAATGTGGCAGAAATTCGACTTTAGTAGGATGCACAGATGGGACCAAAACCTCAGTGAAAAATAAAAACAGAAGGGAGGGGGGCAGTTAAAAGGGGCATCAATATAATTATCACATAAATGAGGAGGAATTGTCTGTTAGAAAATAAAGGCATTGAGAATGTGTAAGAGGTATGTAAGTGGTTGGGGTGCTGGGAGGTCCAAAAGGAAAACACTGTTATACTGCAGATGCGTGTTTTATTCAGCAAATACACTGACTGCTTTTTGAATCAGAAAAGCAATAAATCTTAATCAGTCAGATTCATTTGTCCCATGATGGAAATATTGTTCACACACGCTGTAATTGAAGAAGACAATGCAAGTGTAATTGGAAAACCAGGACCTTATAAGTCTCTTCTCCACATGTGATATGTTAATTCTCTTTGAGAGACTAAGAGAAAGTGTAGACAGCTAAACAAGAGAGAGACGACTGACGTGTAAATACAGTCAGCACTGCAGAATGTGCTGGTGCCTTATAAATATACATCTAATAATAATATGAATAGCAAATTGTTTTCCAGTCATTGAATACGGTTATGGGACACAGGTTTCAGTGGGATGAGGAGAGAACGAGAAAAGAAAAGCATGAGAGGGAAACAAAAAAGGCTGAGAAGCATATTAGGAAAAATGAAGTAATTACTAGGAACATCTAGAGTAAGGGAGAGGCATAAAAAATGGAATGACCCACAGAAAGTGACATAATCAATAACTGTGATGATTAACACATACACTGATAGGACACGGAAAGTGACATAATCAAGCGCTCAGATGAGTAACACTTATAGTGACACATAAAGTGACATAGCCAATGACTGTAATAAAGAAAACCGTGACACGGAAAGTGACATAATCAATAAAAAGCAGTACTTAAGTGACATAATCAATGACTATAGCATGTACAGCAGGTATAGTGACACAGATCAGGACTGAATCAGTGACTGTAGCACAAGCCAAGTGACATAAAACATTATCAAGCCTGTAATACAAACATAGTGACAGTTAAAGTGGCTTTATGATATTGACTACAATATGACAAGAATGCACATACAGATGACAATGTACATCTGGCAGGCCAATCATATCATATGATAAAGTCGTGTGAATATGGTACATAACACGTAAGAACTCCTGGGACCTGGATTTGGAGATGTTTCCCCATCTCCCACCTTCTCTTCTGTCACATTTTGTCAGAAAAAACATGGACGTTCTCTTATGACCACTGATAAGATGGCTTAACCAATAATTAACAAGCAAAAGTGCTGAAATGTCAGGGCTTGGGGCATTTAAAAGTGTATTTCCTGAGAAAATACAAATGTGATAGATTTTGGCCCTAAACCTAGATATACTTGTAGTGGTGCTGGTGATGATTTTCGCATCAGTTTGGCTTACAGCCAATGTAAGGATATGCAGCAAATCAGTTATGGTACAAAGGGGTTAAAGTTGTGCAATCGACTAAAACATTCAGATCACCATAAGTATTCACTCAGGCCAATTTGTTGGACTACACAATAATGAAGGTTTGCCTACCCTAATCTTAAACTTTTTGGGTGGTATAATGTAATAATAATTACATTTTTTCTTTATATACTTAGAAGGCAAAGGGTAGAAATTGTGTTGATTCATTCTGTTGATTCAATGTGTATTATGGTGATTTTCATGTTATGCCTTCCATCTAGAATGAGTGCATAGTGTTCATGTTTCTTTCCTTCCTCATTTCATTATCTGGTCCCCTTTTTGCAAAAAAAAATATTTAATAAAATGTACTTTTTAAAAAAAAACATAGATTACAAAGAAAAAAGTAGTGTCCGTTTTACTGTTGTATGTGTAAAAAAATTCCGGGAGCTTTCTACATACCATACCACTTCAGAAGCTTAATGATAGAAACAGCACTACCATTCACAAATCCCCCTTAATGTATACTCTACATATACACTATTTATCCACCATTCATATGCCCGAAGCACGCACATGCAAATAGCCACGTATCGAAAGGAAATTGCAAGAATTCTTGAAGTGTGATATCACCTGTGCTAGCCCAAATGGACTATCAAAAGATAATTTATTTGGTACTCAGGGCAGTATTTGCATACTCTACAGCTTATTTCACTGTTTCAGCTGTGCACAGTAACAGTAAATATATATATTTGGGTAGTGTATGTTGTAATCTATACAACACGTTATAAAATCACGTACAGCTATAACCCTTGCCTCTGTTTGTAACTGTATGCTTGCATGATTCCCAAAACTCATTATCTCCAAAATGAAACATCTTATTTTCCATTCCTCCAGTGATAACATAACTACAACAGATTCCCTCAATGTCAATGGTACAACCATCACCCCATCCCCACACACTCGTTGCTTTGATGTCACCCTTGTGTCTGCATTTGCCCCTCCTAACACAAGATGCCACTAAGGCTCTTGTTCATGCGTTCATGATCTCCTGTCTTAACTACTGCAACTGTGTCTTTACTGGTCCCAATCATACCTGTTTTGCCCCCTTACAATTCTACATGAATGCTGCTGCCAGACTTACAGTATCTCACAAAAGTGAGCACACCCCTCATATTTTTGTAAATATTTTATATCTTTTCATGTGACAACACTGAAGAAATGACACTCTGCTACAAAGTAAAGTAGTGAGTGAGCAGCACTCTTCCACTCCTCCATGACCACATCACGGAGCTGGTGGATGTTAGAGACCTTGCGCTCCCCCACCTTCCGTTTGAGGATGCCTCACAGATGCTCAATAGGGTTTAGGTCTGGAGACATGCTTGGCCAATCCCTCAGCTTCTTTAGCAAGGCAGTGGTCATCGTGGAGGTGTGTTTGGGGTCGTTATCATGTTGGAATACTGCCCTGAGGCCCAGTCTCCGGCTGATTTTCAAATACATTCTTACTCAGTCTCTCCACTCAACTGGTGGTCTTTGTCTGTCCTCTGCTCTGATTTCTACTTCCATGCATGCTTACAAGGCTTCTCAGGCCCCCCCCAGGCTCTGTTCTCTCATGTTTACCCATTGCTTCAGAATATCATGCTGCTATATAAAATTAATAAATTATTATTATTTACCATTAATATTATTATTATTGGATCTATTAGGGCCATAGACTACTTCGATACACACATACCCAACAAACATTCTGAGCTCCTAAAAAAAGGGAGAAAGATAGATAGTGACAGCAGAAAAGAACCAATTCCCCCATCTGGTCTGTCCAGGGCCCTGTGCTAGTTAATTCTTTATGTTAGCTGTATATACTCTCCATGTTTTTTTTGGAATCCCCATACTGTGCCAGCTATCTACTACCGTTTTGATAATGTAGATTTGAAACATTATTTTCCCTTAGACTTTATTTAATAATTTGACAAAGGCATTTGGGTCATAAAGATGGACCGTCCATCCAAAAGCTGCATACTTAAGGAAGTATGTCATGTCTCAGCCATATTAATTTTATGAGAAAGCCTCAGTCATTGTGAGATTTTGAGCCACTGGGATTGTAGTAAAACAGAAGAACAGCCCAAGATTTAACTGTTTGTAGTCTCCCTTGCTATACATCAAGTGAACACACAGAAAATGGAGGTGGGTTTAGGCCGCAACATGGGCGAAGCAAACTGTAGGGGGCTGTGAAGTTAAAGCTTGGCTTCTTCACTTGGTAGCAACATGTCTGGACTTGAATGGACACGTGAGTTAAACTAAGAGCCTTTACATATATGTCGCTGAACAACCTATATGGAATGCTGTGAATGACACAGGTATGTTTCTATGGAGCGTTATTATTGATAGGATATATATTTTATTACTGTAAAAAAAAACTGTAGAAACTGTGTAGAAAAAGGGGAAAAAAATGGTCTTACAGAGAAATGCTAATAATTTGAACACTACTTAAAGGGAGTATGCCTGTGATAGCATAACTATTATATGATAATCAACGAGATGACTTATGAAATATCCCCACATTAACTTTACATATTGTGCAGGGCTAACACATGGGGTTAGCGCTTTATAATGCATAGTGAAGGCAGAAAATTGAAATGTTCACCTTTCTCACTGTAGGAAATGCAGTTAGAAGATTCAGAACTGTACTTATTTTCTAAATCGAAACTGCTATTTTTGCCATTTTTGGAGGGTTGGTGATATATATAAAATACTTTTAAGAACAACTAAAAATTCAAAACACTTGTTACAAGTGCATGTTGTAGCAAAAATGTTACATTTGGCAGACTAATGTTATCAACAGATAGAGTGAAATTCACCTCCAAGGAACTTGGTTTTTTCTAAGCATGCAAATTCTTACATAATATCCCAGAGAGATTAATGGCACTATTTTGCATCCACAAAATTTCACACTATCTTGACTTAATAGGCCTGGCTGCAGGCAAAGAACACACTAGATATGCACAGACTAGGATGACCAGATTTTTTAAATTAGAATACATTGTATAATTAAAATATAAATGTCCCCACATTCATTATAGGATTTATTTATATTTATTATCCCAAAGAGTTATTAGCAGAAGAGCGGGAGGTATACAATGTATTTGGCGGAGTAAAAAATAAAATGTATCCATAACAAAGGAGGTGTCATCAGAGATCTTATACAAACATAAAAAAACATATACATAACATGCAAGAAAATGTCTTTCTTTATTCCAGTCGATTTGAACGTATGTTATTTTCAGGGAATTACTTAACAAGTGTATTATTACGTAAAATAATTTGTGTGATTTGTATAATGCCATTGACTATAGGACCTTGTCTATTATCTTATCTGCTATACTGTATGTCTGCACCTAAATGGCATTTTTTTTGGGAACATGAATTGCACATTTGTGAGTTTGGTGTTTTGTTATGTGCTATTATGTTATGGATCAAATAAATAAAATTTGGGCAAATAATTAGGGAAGGCCTTAGCAGCTAACAGATCTCATTAATGGCAGAATAACATGCCCAACTTCATCAAGGATCCAATGTTCTTGTTAAATGCAATGCCTGACTACTTCAGAGAAAGTACCGTATGGTATGTAATCTGTATACCAGGAAAACACCAGGGTACGATGACTCTTAGGTTTTCCACTTCTGCTCCATGTAGACAATGGATGGGGCAGAGTCAGCCCACCAAGCGTTACTGCCCAACAAGCAGCGGAATTCCACCCCACCTTAGGTATCCCCATATTAACAAGTCAGAAACCTAGGAACAGTAATGAGGTTTTCTCTAAATCCTCAAAAAGAGGTAACAATGAAAACTTTGAACAATGAGAACTCTGAAAACAGTAACCACATGACTATTCGTAACATGCCTCGACTACAACAATCCTCTATATGTGGGCATGCCAGATTACCCGTTCTCCTCTCCAAGGTCAGCTCAGCCATATTATTTTTGGTGCAGATACCGTTTCTATAAACCTTGTGCTAACATAACATCTCGCCTATTTGTTTGCTAGGAACATAGCTAGCACAATGTATAGCTGAAATAATATAGCCACTTTTATGACTTGTGCACCTTAAACTCAAGAACAATACTTAATTGTCATTCTCCTTGTATCTTAATGGTTATTTACAAACCTGCCTTTGCTTTTTTATGTGTGCACTTCTGATTTTGACAACACTAAAAATATATTTCCTGTCGTGTTTCTTATAAGACTTTGGCACTTATCCTTAGTGATGTCTGATTCCTACGGGGATAATTTCCCCACTTCCTGCTGGATTCTCCTATTACATTTCTTAAAAGGAACACTATCATAGGATTATTTTAACCCTATTCATCCGGATAAACAGAGCTATAGATAGAGCTGGCAGTTTTCTTGAATATTGTAAAGAGACAGAGTTGTATATAATGACAGATAATAAATAAGCATTTAGTCTCATTACAGATGAATGAAACTTCCTACATTAAACCCATATGAATATATATTGCATCATAACAATGTTGTAAAAAAATGTGTGTGTGTGTGTGTGTGGGGGGGGGTGTATTTTGCACCCAAGGTGCCAAGATAAGCTTGTAAAGTTTTAGCTACCTTGTACCATCCTGTACAATTGGCACCTGCTGGTAAAGGATATTGGGAAAATTGACCGGATCCTAATGTTTTGCTCTGTTCTAGAGAGAATGCGGATAATGTTCTGTTTGTAAAGATGATGGAGGTTTGAAAGAATGATTAATCCTAGATACTTCAAATGTGGTGAAGGGCCATTTCAATAGAAAGGGGCATATCCAGGCATTTATTGCTTCAGCATAAATTGCTATGGTCTTTGTCTTCTGAGCATTGACATAGAAGACAGATGTCCCGTGGAATTTGTCCAAAGTTTGCAACAGAAAGGGCATCATTGTTTTTGGTTGTGACATAAACATTAGCAAATAATCAGCAAAGGCTACTAATTTCTTTGGGACCAACTCTGATTCCTGGGAACCCTGGGGCTTGTTCTAAAACTCTTACCAGTGGTTCCATTGCTAAGTTAAATAATAAAGGCTAAAGTGGGCATCCTTGCCGTGTACCAGATTCTAGCCCAAAGAAAGTAGATTGTTTATAGTTACTAGGACTGTACTGTATTGAGTACAGGGCTCAGAATATTTTTTTGAAAATAGGCTCAAATGATGGATCACAACTGATGATAATGTTTGACTTGGATTTTTGAAGGTATGGGCTATAGCTGCTATTAATGTATGTATATTTAGTGGAGAGTCTAAAAAAACCTATCATTTCAGCCAACCCATATTGCAATCTATTGGCCACTATCTTCTGGTTTAACAGGGATATGGGCAGGATATCAAAGTTGGGTCTCTATTGGGTTTAAGCAGTACTATAATTTGAGGGGTGTTAAAATCAGGTGGAGGTGCATCCTACTGGAGAATGCTATTGCAAAGATCGCATA
>VKOC01000001.1:38775432-38787350 GCA_009364415.1 Spea multiplicata
ATGCACTTTAAAGGGCATTTAATAAGCACTGGTAGTAACATATTGCACAACAACTTTAATACCTTTGAAAGATTTCCTTCTAAAAGAGTCAAGCTAAGTTTCTGCAAATTGTTGGAAAATATTTCATTTATATAACACTGTATGCAAATCTTTGTTAGCAACATTATTGTCAAGGGCTTGTTCCAGCTTACTCATTATCAACCCTTTTGAATTTTGATACTCAAGTTTAGCAGAATATTTAAGGCTACTTAACAAATACATTGATTTACACAGCACCACCATAATAATTCAGATAATTCAGATTTTGAACCAAAGTAATCTCAACAACTATTCCACCCTTTCCTGCCATATAATGCATTACATCATGGAGAGGTTGGGAATTTCTCACATTTATGACAGTTTGACCCTTTTTTGCTTTGCTGTAGTTGGAGTGTAAGCTATTTTTAAGATTGTCTTCCAAATCTAAGGGAAAACCTATTTTACATACATACTGTATGAACAAAAGTATTGCATAAAAATTGTCCTCTTTCCATTGGACTTGAGCAGTGTAAATGCGCTTTCTTGCACAATGAATCGCACTCTGGAAGCCTGACGAATCTGGGTTTGAAGCATGCCAGGAAAAAAAATGCATAATGTCATGTAAAGCTTGGTTGAGAGGGATAACAGTCTGGGGCAGTTTTGAAGGGTTTAAGCAGTGGGGGGGGGTCAGTGAATAGCTGCTGATTATTGCTGATAGCAGTCTTCTCAGTTGTGGAGAAACTCCTCACTCCAGTTGTGGGGCAAACCCAAGGCTTTCCTCTTTAATGGAAGTCTTGCATATAGAGTTGAATTTGTGAGACATTGGCACCTGAGCTTGCAGCCCTGTTCCTTGCCTACAGCAGATAGGCAGCCCCACTACACACAGGGGTGCAAGGTTGGTACCTCTGGTCTATCACCTATCACGCATATGCACTCATGTTAATTCACACAAGATATGCAGTTTACAAAGTGTGCCGGTTTCTCCTTTCCCAAAATCCTTAAACATTACTATTGTGTACCTTCAGTTTCTGCTGCTTCTCTGGCTTCTCTTTGTAGACGCTGTCGTAGGAGCTCTTGCTGTTTTTCTAGATACTGTTTAATAAAGCTGTTCTGTCCCATCTCTTCCCCCATCTAAAGAAAATCAGAGCATACAAATATATCATTTAAGATTCCAAATCCAATGCTTTCTTCAGTAAAGCTGTGTGTGTGTGTAGAAATTAGTCTTTTAGACTTTGTATGTTGATAACAGGCATTATTAACCAGCTTTGAGGCAAAAACTATTCAATGGATAAAAATAAACAAAAAGGTACTTGGTTGCAGGGCAAACACTCTTTAATTTTCCATAACTCATACAGCACCATAGCTAAACCTGTTCAACCGCACAAATAGTTTACACAAACAGCTTGTTTTTTTTTGCCCATCTTTATTTTATTTGACTGAAAACGAATCATGATTGAAAATTATATATATATATATATATATTATATATAATATATATATATAGTATAACACACAGCACCTATGAATCTATTGTCTTGAATCCAATCTGCTGCTCACTGCAACCCTGTTTTTTTCCTTAAGGTATCGGACAATAGTTTATATATTAACTTAACCATCTCTAAAAATAAATGTGCTAATTTAATATAGGCTTCTCTGCTGAATACTTAACATTTTGTCTAAAGCTAGGGTGTCTCTTTTCAGGGTTTTTTGGATTTGCTATAGAGGAGAACGCATAGTACATGTCATACAACACCAATTGCTGTAACAAAACTTCTGGGGCTATGAAAATATATATCGTCTGTTTTTACGGCTGTCTTTCAAACGAGTTGAAATCTGCCCCACTACAAAACTGGGCTACTTGTAGGGGCCTGCACCATGGGCAAAAAAGGTACCTTCCCTGTAAGCACAATAAGGTCATGAGTGTGTGTGACATTGTCGCATTGCCTTGGGATAATACAACAGGATTCAGTTACTAAGCGCGGTTGGAACAATACAATTGTTATGTAGGCCTTTTGTTATAGCTGTATATATAGCAGAGTATCGCATATAGATGTATTGTACTCATGTTCAGCCTTTATCATTGCCTCAATCTAGAGAATGCTTTCTCAGTTTTTCTCTGGTAGCCTTAGGTTAACAATTCAATATCTGAAGCAATTTCACCCCAGTTACTCCATTTTCCACATGCTCATGGTTTACATAAGCAATACGAATTACCATTCCCACTGCTCTTGGGAGTTTTAGGAGCCACTTTTAGGAGCCAGCGGTGTATCAGCTGAATTATGGCTGCTAATGCCTGTGAAATGCCAGGGTAAACTTAAAGGCTGCATATAAAGGAAGAAGTATCCAGAAAGAGCAATGTATAATAAGCGGCATTCTTCCAAGCTGATACATTTGCCTGTGCTTTGTAGTCTATTACATTCAATTCAGGTGTTCCATAAAGGTTGTGATATTCACTTTCACACTTTACTGTTCTTTATGAAGCAACAACACTTTCTCAACAAGCAGGCTTGTACTGGACATCATCATCATCTTTTATTTATATACCGCATGATCACGAACCCTTTCCCTTATTGAAACAAGTTAACAATTCAAACATTTCAGATGAAAAGCCTGTGTATTTAGTTTACCGCCAATAAAATGGTTAGATACATTAATAAAGTCTTATGTTATTTGAATTTCCTGATTATTGATTCGTATAATGAAAAAAGGTCTCCTTTATTACTGATCGTTGTCATCTGCTCGGATAGATAACAGGTATCCAGAACATGGGTGAATGTAAGGGAAGCTTTCCCATTAAGGGCTTTTAGTTGAAATTGACCACATGTTTAAGAGGTCCTCTGAACTTAGCAAACAAAAGAGGTCTCAAACAGAACACACGAATGAAATGAGACTTTACCCAATGTGAATGAATGGGCCAAATGCAAAGCCACTTAACTTGCCCTTGGTTGGGGAGACCTAAGGTTGTTCAGCACATTTTCTGCCATCTTGGCATAGAACAGCTCTAGTTAACATATAAATGGCTTTACTTGGCAGGGTTAAAATCCAAATGAAGAGTCAATTGAAAGATAAAAAAACTTTCAAAAAGTTAATAATGATATTTGTGAAGTATAAAATGAAACAAGGCTTTTAATTATACAAATTTTGATATGTAGCTTTATTTGGTTCTCAGAATGTAAAAGTGGGAACCAATATCACATATCTTATAAGCCATGACATTTTTGAAACATGAGAAAAAAAAACTCCTGCTCAAAAATAGTTTGTGCAAAGAGTTAACAAAAATAGATAAACATGGAAATGTGTTGGATTCAACAAATACTGGAAGCCATTACCACTAAGGTACTGCTGGGACCTAAAATAGTTATTAGTTATGTGGATGCAGCACCTTGCTACCTAGGTGTGGAGGGAAAGTAAAAGCAAACAAAGCACAACACATATTAGTGAAAGGGTACACTACAGTGCTTGGCTGAGAAACAGGCATTACTTAACCCCATCACATCCCAAGTATTTTCCCAAGATCTGTTATTGAGTATGAAATATAGCATTAAATAGAGAAAAATTGGGAGAAAAAAAACTTAAAAACAAAATAAACCAGAACTTTAACCCAATACTTAAATTGCATGCTGTAACTAGTGTAGAGGCATCAAACTCGAGAGCCACCAATGGAACTCGAATTTCTGTAATTACTTAGTTATTTAAACGGTTACAGCCATGTTTATAAGAAGCCAGTGCTCAAGATAGGATACCCTAAAACTAAGGCTGGGTAAGTTCTGCTATAAATGGAAATCTCATACACACAGAATCGGTCCATGGTTTTTTAGCAGTTACAGCACCAATCCAGGAAACTGTGCATACCAGGATATTTTTGCCATGTGTCCACGATTATAGATACAGTTCTATATCTAATCGCAGACACATCACAAAAACACCAGGGTATTTCATTAGATGCATTGTTAGACACCTTCTGATGCCAAAGTCAGTTAAACTTTTTGTATGCTTTTGTTTTGTATTTTTTCTCTATCACATTCCAATTCTTAACAATGACAATGAATAAAAGATACAATTGATTCTCCATTCCTTACAGATTCTAAAATACTTTGTATCGTTCAGTAAGCAGCCGTGTTTTGATTAGCTGCTGTGAATTCACCCGGCTTGCCAAAATTACTACAACAGTTCTACAATTTAACAAAAACATTTCTTATTAATTGTAAAACCAGCGATCTGGTCTACAGTGCAATGATGGATAGGTAGTGAGATGAATCGGTGCACATAACAATATGCAGACATTTCCACACTCGCACTCATAACAGGAGGAGGTACAGACCTGGGAGTTTGGTTGGAATCCAGTGTGAGGAGTAGAATGCTTCTGGAGGTTCTCCAGCATCAGAGCCTGAAAGGATCAAGAACAAAATGTGACTTTTAGTTCTGCTGCACGAAAATACCAGACGCAGACAATATTCTTCTGCTCGGCCAGCGCTATGGTTTTATGGGTTATCAGGTTAAAAACAGATAACTTCAAATTAGTAGTTATTTTAAAAGTGACATTCCAGCCAGGCTGACCACATCTCCTGGCACATAATATCATAGCTCCAGCACCGGCTTGGGTTTGATCAGACCCCTGCGCTCATAGCGATCCAACCGATTTCAATGAGGGCACTTTCTGCCATTGACTGGCTGCTTCAGTGACAAGAATCACCAGACCACCGAGGAGAGCGGCGACTGCAGCTGCAGTTTCAACGTCAGGTAAGTGTCTTATTTTAGTTTCTGATGCATATTAAAGTAGCTTACAGTTTTGTTTAATACCCATAACTGTCTCTTCAATCTGTTGATTGCACACAATGTATTTTTTTAAAATATACTTTACAAAATGAAAGAATTTGTAGGATAATTGGCCCACTTTTGAAAGAAGGCTATTAAACAGAATTTGTGGATTCCACAGCATGCCTGGGAATATCCCCTAGGATTTCGTATAACATGTAATCATGTCCTGCCTCAAACTTTAGTAGACCAGCAAGAGGTCTGGTTCCACCACCAACTTGGACCTTACTCCTAATGCTGTCTTAATGTTAATGGTCACCCTCCCCTAATGTAACAGCGGTATGGAATCTGCTAGTGTTCTATAAAATGTACAGTCTGCACTCTGTATACATTATACGCATTATATATGCATGTGAGAGGTTCCTCTTTTCATAAGATCTTCAAGATTTATTCTAGTCACCAATTCCTAGCCTTTTCCACCAGTACTATAGGAGAGTTACAAAAAGAAAAAAGCCAAGGACCTGGAGGTAATTACATAGGTTTCCTCCATAAACAAACAAAAAGCACATGTAAACAGATTAATAAAGCCCATAAAACATTGCATGCTTGCTTTCAGAGCATATTGCAATATAACTACACCATCTGGATTGCCTCACTGGAGCCTCTATCGACTCCCTTGCAGGTGTCAAGGAGCACTGATCTGCATAAACTTACAGTGAATCCGAAAGTTGAATACTTCACAGCATCCGTCACTACAGAGCCCCAAACATCAGCACAAGCCCTGCACATCAGGAGCTTCATGAAATGGGTTTTTATGGCTGAGCAGCTGCACATAAGCCAAAGATCACTATGTGCAATACCAAGCATCTGCTGGAGCGGTGTAAAGACCATGGCTACTGGACTCCGGAGCAGAGGAAACGTGTTCTCTGGTCTGGTCCATCAGCGCTTTTTCAGGGTTTGGGTTTGCAGAAGGCTCTTTCCTGTTCCAGCATGACTGCCCCAGTCCATAAAGACACAGTATGATTACTGTGAAGGAACTCACATGACCTGCACACAGCCCTGACCTTAACTCCCCTGAACATGTTTGGGATGAACTGTAAAATATCGCACCGCTGACAACAGTTAAATCCCTCAGGTCCATGTATTGGAGCAAATTGAGCGGCAAGCCGCATTTTGTCAATACTACCCTACATTACTGTATAGGCCACAGTATTTTCTGCTCAAAGGAAAAAAATATTCTATGGGTCTTCCCCTTTAAGTAACTCTCGGGTAGAAATAATACTCTGCAGCGCTCCTGCGACATTCCAGAATGTATTTACCCCGGGGGCGCAAAAATGGGAGTATCCCAAAAAGATCAAGAGCCGGTGTATTTACTCACATACTGCCCTGCTTCATAAATGTGGGGGAGGCCTGGCTTCAAAGCACCCATTTGTGAGACTCTAGAATAAAGTTAAACTTGCTTTTGTGTATTGATAAACCATACTTTTCTTCCCTTTCTTCTGTTTTAAAAGAACATTTTAAAGGATGAATACATCCAGAATAGTTCTACCGATGATAGCGAGCTAGGCAGATCAAATGTTCCAAACATAAATAACCAAAATACAGCAGGTCAATAAAATCAAAGCAGTGTTTTCTCAGGTCAAGGTAATTACAGTATTTCTAGCGTGCAGTAACAGCGCTTAAACTGGAACTCCCATCACAACGTACAATATTTAAAAAAATAAAAATGTAACAAGAATTCTCATCTACCCCTCTCCAACTTCTACCCTTACATCCTGGAAGCCTCCAAGAGCTTGGAATACAACAGCAAATCCATCACACACACACAATGTCGTATCAGACGCAATCTTGTATATACACATGCCGCGGATTAAGTCCCATATGGCCTTATTCAAAGTAATGGCATAGGATAGCGCCTGGTTTGGTCCAAAACACGACTGGGAAAGGAGATGCTAAAGCACTGAAGAAGGTTCATATACCAGGCTTTGCACATAGAGGAAACCAAGAAGCAGGGACATCCATAGAAAGTTTTAGGTAAGATTTCCAGCTTAAAGACAAATTGCACTTCAATTCATACAATAGCCAAGTGGCCCCTTTAAATTGTGTGGGCATTTGCCTCCTTCCCTGATCCCCAGCCACTAAGTTGGTATAACTCACCTCGGTCAGCCCCAGCACCTCCTGTAAGAAGGGTGCCAATCTATGTGCATCCTCCTATGGGTTAAAGAATACATATTAAAGTATTTTAATATGCATTATTTGTTGATGAGGCTGCCCTGGACACTATACTTTCCCTTTAATTGTGTCAAAAGTTCACTCATTCATATTTTTTGCCTCAAACACTAAGCTATCATGTGACACAAAAGCAAACACTGATTGGCTGTTTTTTGTTTGATTAAGCCTTGTGACAAAATAATAAAACGCCTAAATGCCACTAGGGTTTGTGTGCAATTAATGTGGAAAGACACCTTTAAGATAGGAGGCTGCTGGTGGAAGGGATGCATTTGGAATGTGTGACAAACTATAAAATGCACTATATAAAACGATACGTTCTGGTAATATTCCATGTCAATATTCTACTGTATGATGTCATGTGCCTGCACTGGAAAGAGACCATAACCAACTCAAAAGACATTTAGTATTGTTGCCTTTAGTGAGACAAGAAGCTGGGACTGTATGATTTTATGGGCATTGTTTTCGGATACCAGCAACACCCAAAACGAAGACAAAAATGTTAAAATGTTTTTCTTTTTCCTGGTATCTGTGACACAAGCTTTACTGATTTTTAGTTCAATGAGGAGCGTTGCTTGTCCATGCGCAAGGAGTGTATTGTCGGACCCTTGGAAATCTCATGTAAGGCAGAGATGGGGCTGGCTGGCGAGCGACCAGTATCTGCGCATGCGTTACAGCACGAGACCAAACATCTCCTGCAACCCAGTCAGCTGTGGCAGGGAAACGGTGCAAAGGCACAGAGGGAATTCTTATGATGCTCCAACAAAAATGTTAAATTAAAGGCGACACCGGCCGGGGTGCCCCCTTAAATTCTACATACATAGGTGCATCGGGTATTTATAATATACATCTGCTTCCCACCAGGTTCAGTGCCGGAGCTCCGAGTTGGGAATGCACACTCCCTTAAATTTAATCTATACCCGATAAGGGTTTGCTTATTGATTATTGCGTAATAACACTGTTGACCTGGTTTGTCTATTCTTTGCAAAAACTTTCTGAGCCATGTTTAAATTTTAACGTTACTGAGATTTATCTCCTGTAAAGACTGGAAACAAGGATTTTAAGAAAGATCGTGTCGTATGTTTTGTACCAACGGCTGCTTAGTGTTATGAAGCATTCGTGGGCTCCTCATTCCCAATATATCGGCTTGTCATTCCCCTTGATTATATGTAGTGTATGAAGCGCTGGAAATTGTTGGCATGTTGTAAATTATAACAGCATGCAGGATGCGCATCGGGACAAGTTGTCTTACAACATATTGTGTATTTCTAACAAGCTAGAGCCACTGTTACTTCACAGATGAGGGAAAAATGTTTATCTACCAAAATTATGTGTGGATTGGAAATAAGTAAACACCTCGTATCCAATATTAGCATTTAGATAGCTATGGAACACGGCCATTCTGGTCCATCAAAACAGCCCTGACCTACATACTAACCAAAAAAGGTCTACCATTTAAAGTCAGATGTAAAGGAAGATTCTAGACGTCTTGGAAGCTTTCATGATTCTGTTTTTTTTTTCTACAGGGGTTTTCAAAGGCAACAATAACTGAATAATGTGAAGGAGAATTACAATACCACCAGCCATGCATGTCATCCTGCAAATACTGTCCAGACTTGGCTACCGCTGCTCAAGGGTCACATAATACGGATTGCTGTCAATCATACAATAAACTTTTAAACAAAACTTTGAAAACTGAAAGGCTGGCGGAGCTTTTTGGATTGCTGTCATTGTGTGTGCGTGTGTGTGCGTGCGTGTGGGGGGTTCAACACCATGTAGCTCACTGTCAACTTCATACTACAGTGCAGGAAACATAGCATGGCACAGGTCACGTGACACGAGCGGTACCTAAACTGGGCAAAGAATCGGGAACTAAAGTTAAACAGTGGGGTGTACACGCTTTCTAAACTAATCTCATTAAGGTATATTAAGTTGTCATATCGGATCCACTCACTACGAGAAAGGTGATCCCGAACAGAAATTAAATAGCAAAATGACAGCGCTGTGGAATCTGATGGTGCTATATGATACAAACTAGTAATAATCATAAAAATAAGGGGATCTTAAGGTCATCTTCTCAGCTTTACCTTTGTCAAGCAGTACGGAAAGCTACCAAGCCATGCGACAGGCGTGCAGTGATTACTGGAATAAAAACTGTAACAATGCGTTTGAAAATACAAATTCAAAGCCGTGTCATTCTGCATTTGCCAAGTTATTACGAAATCAGTAACGCAAAGGCTCATTAGATCACCCGGACAACACTCCATGGGTAACCGTGTGTACACCGAACGCAAAACAACTGAAATGAAAATATATAGGTTCTCAAAAAGCAATTTCTATAGGAAACTCGCTGGTGAATGTGCTTTTGCACAGTGCACTAATAATGTAACCCAACCAACATGGGATCAAGTGTGAGTCACACAGGGTTTCACCTGTTTATTGTGAGGCTTCTCCCTCATCCCCATAAAACACTAAACATGACACCCGTCTGCTTGTAGCACCGAGGGAGGATGGCCAGGGATAAGTGGAAGCAGCTTAACGCTTATAATAATTGCTCGTACTCGTAGGAGAGGGGGAAGGGGGCAAGGGAACACGGGAATCGTATCTATATCGCAACATATCGTCTACACCGAAGCTTCGTAAAGCGATCGTACCGAATGAAACGAGTTAAATGCACATCTGCAAGCAGCACAGTGCAAAAAACTTCCAAGTTTTCAGACATAACCAAGAAGGCCTCAAACTGCTGGCAGTCGCCGGCAGCGCATCGTATTATTAAAAGGCAGTTAGGCTTATAAACGGATAACGCTTGACAAATACAAAACACACAGGGGTAACAGTTATTTTCGCTGCACGTGTTTATTTATACACAAAATAGATTAGCTCCCACGGAGGCCCATAAACCCTCGAAGCGCGTGCACTAACATGGGGGCGGAGCGTGGTGCTCGGAGACGCGCGCGTGCCCGTGTCACGAACGCAAAGTGGGAAAGGGCGCGAAGCCTACCTCCCCTAAGTAAGTGCGCATGCGCTACGCCGAGCGTTGGCTAACCACACACGCGCACTAATCTCCAGCGCATGCGTGGTGCCGCTCAACCGATAGGAAGAGGAGGGGGCGGCGGGAGCGCGCGGGGAGGTTGTTGTGGGGAGTGCGCGTTTCCGCGGCCTGTGCCGTTATACTGCGGCGTGGAGGTACAGGCAGTTTGCTGACTTACCCCCTTAAGTCGCTTCATGAGTGCGCTCTTTTGGCCGCTTTTAGCTAGCCCTCGCTCCTCCAGTGCCGCCCTCAAGTCTGTAACCCGAAGGCTGTCAAGCGGTCTCCCGTCCAGCGTTACGTCCTCCAGCTCCGCCATGATCCGTGTCCCGAATCCCCACTAACTGGGGCAAAAGAAGGAGACACCGGCCGCGGGGCGCTAGACGACCGAACTCGGCCGATTCCGCTGCGTGACGTCAGCCTCGGGCACTTCCGCCTCTATGTTCGGATAGTGTCGGAAAACCTCTTCTTCTTCCGCCTCTTTCCTGTAACGTCACATTCGTAAACTCTAGTGAAGCCCCGCCCTCCTTGAGCTTTCCGCTCTCGTCTGGTCGTGTTTTTCCGGATCACTGGAACTGTGTGCGTTTGGAGACACCTAGTGGAGCTCTTTGGAACTGCAGTCATTTATCGAATAACCCCAAAACCCAGGATTTTTTAAGGTAATTTAGTCACTTGCATTCATTAGCTCAGTGAGTTACAGTAAAACGCAAGGCTGCATGTTTTGCAATGTTTTTATTTGTGGAATACATCATGCATGCAGACCTGTCTCCCACACATCTTTTGTCTCTAATTCATTTTTTTCTTAAATGTCTGGTTTGCTGCAGTTGTGTTAGTTTCATAGGTAACTTTATTACCGTTACTGAATTCCCCTTTTAATCAACCACCATTTGGGGGGGGGGTATACTTTCCACAAAGTAATGCGTAATCTCGTGATCCTGCTTTCCATTAATGAAATAAAAACAGCTGTAATTTGTTGTGTCATTTCTGTGAAAAAAAATCTGTGAGGTCACTACATTATTTTAAACGCATTCCTTTTGACAGTTTTTGACTTTGTTGTGATTGCTATCTTCTGTATCTTAAATAATACAAATATTTGACACTGCATGGAATTATTTTATGCTACTGGTCTGGTCATTTATGTTCTAGAGCATAAATATTGTTTTCACATATTAAAAGAGCCTTCTGTTTGTTGCAGATGACATCGGAGGAGAATAACCCAATCTCGTATATACCTGCCCAAGAAATGCGCTGCGTCCTGCATTGGTTTTCTGACTGGTCAGAGGGACAGCGCAATCGTTTTCTGGAGGATCTGCTTTGCAAGGCTGTGCCGGGGAAGCTGTGTCTTCTCCTGGAAGGGCTGGGCTCCCTGCAGCTCAATGCACCCCCACCCAGCCTCTTCCAGTGTCAGATGAAGCTCTGGGATCAATGGTTCCAGGGTTGGGATGAGGATGAGAGGAATGAATTTTTGCACCGCCTAGAGCAACAAGATCCAGCTTTTGTTGCAAAGTTCTACCATGAAGTGGCTGGAACTGCAGGCAAGGACTAAGAAAATAGTAGCCCGGGAAGGAACATGTCAACTAGTAGTTGGGTGAAAAAAGCGGTTGTTATGAGAGATACACCAGTAAGCATCTCACCACATACTGCTGGATGGAGTTGTTGGTTGGTTTACGTTATATATATATATATATAAGTCCAAGAGTTTACAATTGCACACCAACCACTGCTTATATGCCCGGTGCCAAATAACTGTAGCAATCAATCATATAGAATCCAGTGATAGTTACCGGCACTCCAGGGACTTCTTATAAATAATAACACGAAACCTCCAATTTTCTGGTCAACGTTTCAGTCTGTTTTATTGTAGACTTTCATCAGGACATCTGTCGGT
>VKOC01000001.1:38787450-38807616 GCA_009364415.1 Spea multiplicata
GCAATGTTTCCAACATCATGAGAAGAACCGGCAAAGGAGTCATCAAAATTCTCTGTCTGACCTGAATAGGAGAATATTTGGGAAGGAGACACAGGACAGAGGAGGAAGAGTGGTGGGTTACCAGAACATGGCAAAGCAATATCAACAATACAAACAATACATAAAAATATGCAAATGACAGATAATGGACCACACAGAGCTGTCTGGAGTTATTTCTAGCTTCCACCTACACTAACAGTAAATAAGCCTATTATATGTTACCCATAAGATTATATGTTACCCATTACACATTTTCATTAGGTGGTTTGCTGTCCATGAGTGTAACTGTTTTAGAGTTGGAGGAAGTTAGTCTTTTCACCATGCAAGCAATCCGACAAGTCTTTCATAAGAGTCTAAAAGTAGTGTAATCATGCAAGTCTGTTAAGTTGTGTTGGTGTAATGTAGTTGTGGGTCCACTTGTCTTCTCCTGAGCAATGGCATTCTATTTTTCAACTTGACTGCCTACTCTATTCAAGCTTGGTCTGAAGAAGATACAGTGTCCTAGAATAACCCCGTGCATAATGCCCAATAAGATCAGATTTCTTGAATGTATCATCTCACTATCGTGGATCCTTCTTATTATCCAAGAAAATATTGCAATAAGACAGACCCCTTTATACATGACCCCATCCCTCTGTAGGTTTTATTTCTTACCTTGGCAAAGCTTCACAATTCCTGCAATGATGACAGCAATAAGAGCCACCACTTTGGCATAAGTGAAAAGGTCCTGAACACGGGTCCCCCATTTGACATAGGCACAGTTCACAAAAGTAAGGAGTCCTGAGGACCATAGTCACAGAAATTGAAAATAAAATGGATTATGAGAAATAAATAAAAGACAAATCAATAAAAAGCAAATCTAAATAAGCACAAGAGGATGTGGCAGGGGAAACAAAGAAGTGGACATGATAAAAAGGGAAGGGTGATGAAAATAGAGAAGATGCTATTAACAATACATATGACACACGTATTGACATAATATAGTCCTATAGATATATAAAACTGGCATGTTCACCTGTAGGAAAACCAGCTCTGGATAGTATAGGTTTGTAAATGGGGATCCCATTTAGTAACTCAACAAAGGGAAAAAACATTAAGATGATTAGTATGAGCACCTTAATAAGCACCTTTACTAAACAATCTGGTTAGTTTGGCGCTTGCTTGAATGTGTGCTCTGTGTCAAAGGTTCTCATTTTGAGGCATAAGTGGGGGCAAGAAAGAGGATGAAAAACTCCTCCACTAACTTACACCCAAATTTGCGAATCAGTTTAACAACAAACATCTTTTTTTGACTCTATACATAGATCCATTACAGTCTACAGTTCTGACCGCTTAAATTATTTGGTAAAAAATATCTTGACTTAGCGGTACAAACATTACATTGTTCTATTAGGAGCACCCTAACACTTTAAGGACTGTAAAAATCGCATCAAACTTGTTAGCTCTGATATGCTGCATTAACAGATAGACCTACTAAAATGGGATCACGCAGGTGTGTAGGAAATGAATACACCCTTAATAAGACACATAAGAACACAAGTAAAGTTAAGCAAGCCAAGACGCTCTGCTAAATGTAGTTCCTAGCATGCTGAAGTGGTGACGTGTTATATAGTTATGTCTCTTCAGGTCACCCTGAATTTATGCTGATGAGCTAACAGGGGAGCATTTAGTAATTAACACATTATTGCACCATTTAGCATTATCAACATTTATTTATACTGCGTCAACAATTTCCGCAGCGCCTCATACAGTACACTCAAAGGCTATGACAAAACTAGAACAAACTAAAAAAGACAAAGGTATACATGAGCACCCTGCTCGCAAGTTTACAATCCAGAAACCACGATTTGAGGTCTGGTTAGGGAACTGCTGGAGTAGGAGACAAAGATTTGTGCTTACAGGACCCTGTAACAAAGTGGAAGTCCCATGGGGAAAAAAATATATTTTTTTCCAGCATAAAATATGTAGGCATTGGGGGGGGGTCAAACTTCATTTATATGCAGCACTGGAGGCTGCCATTGTGGTCAGTTGTGTTATTTGAGCGACTCATCGAGCTGACTATCTGGCAGTGCTAAAGAGATATTTTTCTCCATAGACCTTCATTAGAGTGTTCAGTGGGTGATTAGGACTGGGTCGCTCTATTGTTTACCCCAAGGCATTATGATATTGAGTCAGGTTGTTTTGTCCAGTGGGTTGGGGTAAGATAACAGAGCAAGAACAAATGGCTAAAATGCATCTGCTTAAAAACATTATGTAAATCTAGAACCATTTTAACCCCTTAAGGACAGAGGAAGTAATATTATGTCATAATGCTACACTCGCTATTTTTTCTTTTGTTAAAGGGTGTGAAATTTTGACTTTTTTCTAGCCCCTCCCCCCTCAAAATGTTTTAAACAAGAAAACAGCACATTTTTTTTAACTAACAGTTTTAACTAAGCATTATATAAAGATGTTTATGCCTCGTAGAAAGGTATCAAGACTTCCTGTTCTCCAGATCTGCATCATGATTCCTCTGTCCTATTGTAAACTTAGTGACTGTTAATGGTTTCATGCAATCTTTGTAAAGGTGCGGAGGTGGAAAGGAAAAATGTTGAGGGCAAGAAGTTGATTAGATAATACTGAGACTTTTGGACACTGACTCCAGTTTCCATTTAGTTAACTTTTAAACCAAATGCCTCCAGTGTAATCACACGGAAAAAAAACTATATGTAGTTTTCATTAATGAATTCAGTTATAGTTAAGGCTGTGACGACAACAGTTCCCCTTCAAATGCAATCATATTATTGCACACAGCAATAATAAACAGTCATCGTGGATCTGGATGTTGTCAATTCTAAGTGCTTTCAGACTTGTTGCTGTTATAGCTGCTCGCTAGTCTGCTGCTAATATGTTAGCAGTAACAAACTACAGAGGCGCCATCAAAGTGCTTTGGCTTGGCTGAGATTTGCCTTACATTATGGATGTATTGACCCAGGCTATGTATACAAAGTGACTCAGATACAGAATCATTCTTGTTGTTGCTATGGTAACAACACTACTTCTGTATCCGAGTCACTTTTAATAAAGAACATCAGTGCGGTTGTAGAAACTGGTCGTGAAACTGCTAGTGTCAGCACATTATACTTCTTACTTCCTTCTATCCCACTTTTTTTACTTACTTCTTGTCAAAAACCTACTTCAGTCACATTTGTGGGGAGGGGGGGACTGGAAGTTATACAAAGGAAAATGTTGCTAAGTAGAACATAAAAAAGGGAGGGCATTTTAACATAAAAGTTTATTTATGTTAAAATAAAAAGAATACTACTGTAACAGACAGCTTGTTTCACTTCCATAAGACAAATGAGTGCAAGCATTTAGTCTGAGATGGTACAGTGAATGCAGTCAGGCTTTTTGAGAGTTGGAAGGAGAGTTGTGTTCTAGCTCCTCGGATTCACTAGACATTATGGAGATCCAACCCCAGTGAGCTTCTGCTGAAGGAAGAGCTTGGCTGAACCTGTATAATGTTTAGTTAAATTGGTGGGATTTCTCCAAAGGCTCCTCACACATTTTATTATACATAACACAGGGCCATCTCAGCCTTTGAATGCTAGAGAAACATAACAGTGCGGGTCCTTCATAATCAATAGTTTAGTGTGTATGTTTGTAAACTCATCTCTCCTGCAAGCTTGCCTGCCAACAGCACAGTTCTTTTTTGCTAAACCACCCTGCAGCCGATACCGGCTAGAGAGTAGTGTGTGTGTCCGACAAGGAGGAAACAAGCTTAGAAGATGAAGAAGGAATTTCCCTAAACTAAACAGTTTATATGTAAAGAAAAGTTAGATTTTACTCTTTATCTTCATGATGATGTCAGTTTATTACAATAATTGAGATTGTTTTGTTTACAAGCTAGGACATTCACCAAACTTCACATGGGACAAAAAAAGGGTTTCTCTGTACCTTGTATACCACCAAGGTCTGTATAAAACACAGAGACAGTTGATCCCAGTATTGTGCTGCCACTTGTGACTATTTAGGAAAGCTCACAGATTAGTAAATTTGCTAGGCTCTCACTGGGAAATTTAGCAAGTAAAACTTAAATGCTAATGACTATTTCCTTGAATACCCATGAGTTTTCCCTCAATGTATAAATGCAATTAGCTGTTCATAGCCCCTTATTTTCTTACCAATGCAGGCTGCAGCAAAAAGCCTATTTGCATAGTATGGTGATTCACAGGTTGGGAAAATTGGTTGCACCATGTAATTGGCAAAGGTGATTGCAATGACGGCTTGGCTGGTTGGCTCAATGATGAGGAGGGATGTCCAAAGCCTGATGAAGGCAACAAAACTGCCAAATGCTTCTAGGATGTAGGCGTAGCTAGCCCCAGACTTGGTGATGGTGGTTCCCAGCTCCGCATAACACAAGGCCCCAAAGATGGAGAAGATACCGCCAACAGCCCAAATCACCAGTGAGAGGCCATAGGAGGCACTATACATCAAAACCCCCTTGGGTGACACAAAGATTCCAGACCCAATCATGTTCCCAACAATAAGACAGACTCCATTCAGCAGCGAGATTTCCTTCTTAAGCTTCATGGATTCCTGAGAACTTGTATCCCCTGGTGGATCCTTCCCATTGGGAGTCAATTCCCCCGTGGGGGCCTGAGTGTACTTGGTGGAACTACCCATTGTGGAGTGTGAAAGTCAGCACAAAAGCAGCATGTCCCCCTAGGAGAGGAGAAAAAGGCAGAACGTTTACCGCATCCCTGTCAGTAACATACAAAATTAAGTCATTTCAGTCCTCTCGAAGAAATAGCATCATATGAAACGGAATGCAGGTAATCTTCTTTCAACTCGGAATAAAAAAACAATTGTAGTTCATTGCTTCAACGATACCATCAAGTACAGTTCCCAGTTTAACTTACTGATCTGGGACATACTGATGACAAATATAACCCATCCCATAATTAAAAGATCATTCATTATCCACACAGAATGAAACTACTATACTCCTCTATAGTACTTTAGTTATCAAAGGTGTCAGAAATACCATTTTATATATGTGAGCGTGTAAATTAAAGAATGATCTTTCATATAGGGAGCATAAACGAGTATGCAATTATTGTACGTGTCTTTGATACAAATACATTATTTTTATTATTTGTTTTATATAGTGCCGGCATATTCTGTAGTGCTGTACAACTCATACATAATTCTTTTTATGAACGCATGTATGCTAAACTAGACCATATTTCTCGATAATCCAGACAACCCTAATCCACACAAATGGTACAGAGATAATTAAACACCAGTATCTTAAATATTTAACAGAATTTGTATAATTTTGTGGAAAATTAAGGGAGTGGACATAATAAATATCTAGTGTATATATATGCATGTATGTATATATGTATAATTTTATAATTATAGTATATATATATAATATATATATATATATATATAGGTACCGAAGGGGAATTAACAAAGAACAAGGGGGTACAATGCTAAGACACAATGTTGCAGGCAAACTAAACAATTTTAAATAACCAGATCTGTAATTTATAAACCTCCACCAAAATAACATTCAATATAATACAACCTTTTTTCAAATTACCGGCACACAGGCTCTTCCAAAATCTACAAGTGTTTATTATACTTTTTGCAATTATTTTGAGAACGACCTCTCATAACAACAGTTCACACCAAATAAAGTTAACTTTAGTTAAGCAGTTGCTTAGGTAACCTCTGATTTCCGTTAAAAAAAAATCGCTTAGTCGTGAACAAGCACATTTGCTTGCGAGTAAATGATAAGCACAGAGGACTCCGGGTCGTTAGTCATTAGTGCAATTTAAGTGTAATGTCCTGATAAAGACTGTTACAGCTTAGAGAACAACAAAACACCCGGGGATTTTCGACTGTAATCTGTGATCCCTGCATTACATGCTTTGCTAAGTACTTGGCAGCTCTGATCGCTGCATATCACGTTATCCTGTAATGATCCAATATTATAGTCACACGTGACTGCACCTTGCACGGTCCCTCCGCACAATGAAACCAGCAGCACACAGAGCTACAATCAGCGCTCACAAGCGAGCGATCTCTCTTATTCGGACTACAACTCCCAGAACTCCCAGTCAGCCACAGCAGGGGTTGGATCACACGATAGCTGGAGTGTGGCTGATGCTACGTCCTCCCTGTCCTAAGCGTTAGCAGGCAGGATGCTCGCCTTGAAAATTAAATACGAGCTGAGAATGAGCAAGTGTGTTCCTGTTTAAATATAGTGCCGGTGTAGCCGCGGAACGGAAACTTACCGGTGGAAGCGGAGTGGAGGGTCACACTCAAGGGCCGCACTCCCCTTGTTCAGTCTTCAAACGATCGGGAGGTTAGAGAATGCCAGAGAAGGAGCGCAGCCCATATAACAGGGAACATGTAGCTGGGGAGGGAGGGGGCAAGGTACAGAAACACCACGATTTCGAAAGAAGACAAGATCACTCAGCGAATTCTGAGAGTTGTGGAGAAAGCAATTCTTATCAAGGGGGGATGGGGAGAGAGGCGAGGGACAAAGGGAGAGGGGGGACAGAGGAAGAGGAGAGAGAGGAAGAAAGGTGAGGGACACTTGGAAGGGAGTGAGTGGGAGGTGCTGACATGATGACCTATAAGAACCCCCTGCCCCCCTTATCGTGGCCACCATATTATTAAAATAATATAAATTCACTGATATATAAGTGACACTGACAGCCTTCATGCACGTGACTAGGGACACCTTGTTGTGTTCATACATACAGAGTGTAGACAACTCAAACGGTATCCAGGGAAACCAGGACTCACAACCCCACTCGGTCCAGGAACAGTCCTTTATTGCTTGCAAATCTAATTTGGAATGTGTCCTGTTTAAAAAAGTACCTCTGTTTACACAAGTCCTGTCTACCCAAACAAATGTCTTGGTCGGTTAGTCTTGGGGGGGTCCACACATTTACGCAACGCTGTGTTGTTTACTTTAGGAGCTACCTTGCTATAAAGATAGTTAGAATTTAATCACCTGCTTCGATACCCGTGATTATGTATTACATTCCTGTCATTCGTGAGGCAGGGGGTCTCCTATCATTACATTATAACCTCCCTTTCACTCCCTACTCCATGGGGTTTATTCACTAAAGGGCGGGCTGAGGTTTCAATGGTCACCATTCGTTATTCATTATGAAGGGCCGACACTGACAAGTTTCTCTAACAAAATGGCTGAAATGACCTTGTGTTATGTGTTAGCAGGTGAGGACGCATTCTCCCTGATTTAATTAACTATGCATTATACAGAGTCAAGGAGTTAAAACTGCAAATCTTCCTAACAGCTCTTCAATTAGTGAGTAGACCCTAATACCTAAACACCAGAAGTCTTGGTGTAGGGGGGGAAAAAAATCCCAGGTGGTCTTTTGGGAATTAGAGAATTGTAAGCATTCCATGGCTTCGGTCCCGCTGTTACACTCTTTTTATTTATTGAAAGTGAGATCGTCGAGATATTACATGACATGTCTCATTTATCCCCTGTACACCAGCACAATACATGGTCGTCCTGCTTATATTCTACTTTGAGGACACGTGGCAACCACAAATTGAAGGTGACAATGTAATATTGTTGTGGGGTATTTGACAGTTAATACTATCGAGGACCTGAGTCAATACATTATTATAAAACAATATTTTCCGTTACAATAAATCGTCACAAATGTAAAAAAAACAATAGAAAAATAAAGGCTCCAGGCACTCCGGAGTTCCAACGTCAGGCAGATTTATTGAGACAAAGAACGTTTCGACCTCACAATGAGGTTAAAAAACAAAACATTTTAAAAGGTACACTTTACAACCAAGTAGTCACAGTACTGAACGTCACCAATTGTCTATAGAAACAAACACCATGTAATAAACAAACTTGATTACGGATCTGGAGCTGTACTTTAGTACATTATCGTAGGAATGCAGGATACAGGTACAGGAAGCCCAAACTAGCTTTTTTCCTGTCTAAAACTTTGGGAAACTACTACTTCCAACTGCAGGATATCGGCGTTGGTGTATTTACCATTAAAACAGATCTTACCGTTTATTAAATGAACCTAGGTGTGCACAGATTAAAGGAAGCATACATATTAGAATCTCACCTTATGTATACCATGGGAGCAGCATTATTTAATGCCTGTACCGGACTCGGCAAGAGCTCAGAGAAGAGCTACAAAAATAATTTGCAAGATAGAAATTATCATGAAAGAATCTGAATATATATATATATATATTGGAGGGCAGAAGAGAGTTAAATGGATAATATGCATGAGTCAAGCTTATTTGAAAGGAGGAGAGATATTAGAACAAGAGATTCTAGTCTAAAACAAGAGGGTCAGAGGTAATGTAAGGTAGTTTACTTTACTGAGAGAGTAGTAGATACATGGAACAGTCTCCCAGCAGATGTTTTAGAGGTTAATACAGTGAGGGAAGTTAAACAGGCACGGGACAGACATAAAGCTATCCTCACCATGGGAACAGACCAAGGACTGATATGGGTTTGAATCCCTTACGTCAGGAAGAATGGGCAGATTAGATGGGCCAAATGGAACTTATCTGCCATCAAGTTCTGTGTTTCTATGTTACTGCAGATCTGCATGATTTTGCTTGTGAGAATTGTTAATTGGCTCAAGCAGCTTTTGGAAGGGTGGAGGGAAGCACAGACCCAGGAAGTAGATTCCAGACTGAGACCAACACAAGCTCTAACTGCTTTTGGTAAATTAATTATGTTATACGATGCGGCAACAGTAGTTCCCTTTTCAGCTCTACTAGCAACACAGCCAATGTGCAAAGTCTGATTATGATACACGTTGGTATATTAAAGGCCTGGTCTTGGAAATTCAGTTGCTGTGTGACTGCAGTGCACCTCCATATACTCACACAGGTTCCCTTCAACCGGGACCAGCCCTATTATAAAGGCAACCTGCCGGTGGCAGAATCCACCACTACCATTAGCCATACCTCTCAACACTCACAAGCGAAGCACCTAGGGATGTGGATATATATATATTGGGGAAGAAAAGGAGACAAAAAAGGTTTGGTCTCAAATTGGAATAATTGGCTCAAATGGGGAAACACTCACTAACTCATATATCCCCCTAATGGAGTCATGTTAGCATAAATTGTTATATTTGCTAAAAAAAATCCAGGAACACTATTGCTGGACTAAATTATTTGACCAATGAAAGGTAAATAATAATTCAAAGTCTACCTGTAAGCAAGGCCGAATTATTTTGTCATTGCCTAGGGCCCAGGTGGCAGGGCCCAAGGAAGCTTTGATAGCAGGTGGCTCGTGAACTGGATGAACAGCAGTAGCACCTGCCATGGTTATCTGAAACCAGATGACAGCTGCTGCATTCAGGTGCAGAAATGTTTGCTGTGTAAGTACCATGAGCACACTGACATAATGTGCATGGCCTTTCCAAGTACAGCATTACTGCTCAGCCAGTCGCTCATGCTGCATTACCCACAACCTGTCCCTCCCAGTATGGCTTTATGCAAACGGACAGCATCCCCAAAAGGAGAGAAGTAGTCGCTAAAGCCATCTACGGCATCTAATTCAGTAAGCCAATAAAAGTGTTACCTTTACCACATTTGCAAATGGTAATTCAGCAGGATACACAAAAGCAAAATTTTAATGTTCCTGATTAATCCAATTACAGTTTTCCATAATGGACACCATGAGCAAGAACATTTGGACCTGAACTTTTTGAAAATGCATGTCGTTAACACATGCATTAGTGGTGTTTAATAATTCAGATGGCAGGGTTTCATTTGCAGACTAGCTACTGAGCGAGCTAGAATGTCAGAACAATGTATTCCAAATAGAAGCACTGCAGGGATGTCAATATTTAGGAAAGTAAATCACCTTTTCTAATATTTCATGAAACCCTCTCCTTAACTTATCTGAGTTCACACCTAGGAACAGAGTCAACCGCTAACCTGGCTTCTGAGGTAGTCTTCAACCTCTAGGTGGAGGAAATAGTCCTGTCCCACTCAGCCTACCCCCTCCTATAAGGGGATGGAGGTGGCAATGTACTGGGGATCAGCCTTCTGAAGTTCCCAGATATGCTTATGGCCCTGTAAAGTCTCTCTATAAGAAAGTGCATGACTATAATGCACCTTTTTTTGGATATTGGAACCTGAGCCTGTCTGTCGGCTTCTATGCTTACAGTGTGGGCAGGAAGTCCCTTAGGGTTCATAGTTGAACCTAGTCAACATGGGGAATTCCAGATTATATAGTGATCAGGCCCATACGACACCTTGGGATAGAAAGAGCAACAACTTATCCCTCCCATCTACATATTTCCACTGAGAGAGTGGTGGCACATGGAGTGTGTTGATTTGTCATGAGACCTTTTACTGTTTGTTTTGGTTACCTTTTTGATGCTGTTGATTTTTTTTATTTTGTAATACAGTTTTGGCTACATATTTAGTGTCAGCCACATTCACTACTAATTTTCATTTTGTTTAATTCGTCATACAAAAATACATGATGCTTGGATTTTCAGGTGATTTATGGTAAAATCCTGAGTATGGACAAACAGGACCATGAACATACCATGTGTACAGTTAAGTTAGAAGTGCAAGAAATGGGTATACATAACAATTTCAAGGATTATATACACACACACATAGGGTGGCATACCATCAACCACAACAGTATTGTGTCATACCACCCAGATACTGACAATGACACACAAAAGCGTGACATATATAGCGATGTACATTGGTTTAAATTCAAAGTTGACGTACTCACTCTGTTACACCAGATCCCAAAGCAGCTGACTGAGACAAACAGTAAGGAAGAGGAAGTTCATGCTGAAAAAAATCATGAGGCAGACAGAATAACAGCAGTTTTCACAACATGAATCACTGGTTACTACTGAATAAATATCAAACTCCTCCTTGTTGAATGTCACATGGGATTATTACAGGTAAAATTGTCTGTAGCTCTATTGAGTATTGAGTGGAAAAAGGGTATACACTGCATTTGGATACATACAAATTTAAATTTTAACCAAAGTTGCCAACTTTGTCAATTCATACAAAGCTCCGAGGGGGAGCCCAAAGGAAACAAACAAAAACAAATCAAAGAGCTATGAGTTTTTGCTTAGATTTTGTTGTTTTTTTCACTCACTCCTTTTTTGCATTCGCATTCACTCTCTCTCATACTCTCTGAATGTCTTCCTACCTTCTCCGCCGACCACTACCGTGTCCCTGCCTTCTTGCCCCAATTCGTCGCTTGCATTTTTCTTCTTCTACTTCTGACCCTGGCCTCCCGGTGAACTTCTGGACACACCCTCTCTCCAATTGGTAGAACGGGGGAAAGGCTGTCCCTGTGGCTCCGCCATTTTGTGGAAATGCGCAGTGAGGCCAGAATAATACAGATAGATTTGCGGAGAAAAAAGGTGTGGAAATGCAAAACTTCATTATCCTGGCCTCCCGTGAACTTCCCCAAAATGTGGAGCCACCAACCTATCCTCCCATTGGAAAAACAGGGGAGTGGGTGTGGAGGGAGGGTCCATCCTTTTGCTGAAGTTCGCCGGCATGCAAGGTTCAGAAGTGCGTGAAGAAAGAAGACAGCAGAACAAGAAGATGCATACGAAGAAGGGCAAGGAGACAGGGACACGAAAGCAGAAGGTGGAGAAGATCGGTAGTGTGAGAGATGTGAATAAGAGCATGAGTGAGTGAATATAAGCCTACCGAATTTCGTCAGTTCCAAAAGAGAAGGAAACTAAATTGATTGTCCGAAAATGAATTGACCAAAAACAAATTTGTCCAAATCGTTTTTGGTCCATTTGCACAATTCTACTGCTTACACTACCACTTTAACCAACTGAGTAGGTTGAACATTGAAGCAAACAGGTAGAACATCAAAATGCCATTTTAATATTGTGTATGATCATGGTTGACTACCTGCTAGGATGTGATAGGTTGTCAGGTGTTTAAGGAAGGAACTCTGCAGAACCTGGCATTGATGACATGCAAGGACAGGTAATGTTCCTTACCAGCAACAAGTGGGTCACCGTAACCTGTCAGTGTAAATTCTTGAACTGCAGGGCCCTTGTCTCAGGAATTAAACCAGTCTCAGCTCCAAGGATTACCTTTAATCCTCCCTAATTAGTGGAATTAGCATACAACACATACATTTTCATTCACCAAAGTTCATGACACATTATACAATGCACCTCATAAATAATAACTGATATTGATTCTGTCCTTGCTTCAACCATTTTCTCTGTCATGCTTCTGAGGTTATCTAGTACTTTAGCAACCTGACCTACAGTGTATTGTTCTCAATGAGAGCAACTTTCAGCCATCTTTCTTTTGAAACTCAATATGTAAAGCAAAGCAATGCATGCAGTGGGCTCTGGTATGGCCACTGACTTGGTCATAGTGACAGACCAAGCTAAATGGCAAAGGAATTTAGTGTCCCAAAACATGATCTGCCGAGTCTATGATAGCACTCTCATTCCATGTGGCTAATGAAAGGAAAAGTCACAAAAGTGTTATAATCATCATGTAAACACTGCTTAAAGGGTGTGTTACAGAAGACAGCCCTAGTTTTTTTCTATGTTTCAGGTATACCCTCTTACATACACTTGATTGTTTACAGGAAGGAATCTTGTGGTGGCGCCCCCTATTCAGTTTGGCACGCTAATCAGTTGCCTATCTACCCATCAGTTGCCACCCTCACTCCATCAAGCCTTGTTTTTGGCTTTTTCTTCCCTTCCTACCAATTTCCCATAGGAAAGGATGATCACCAGTCACACATACATTAGAAGTTCCCAGGTATGGCTAAATGTAGATGTACCCAAATAAGACAGGGTACCCCAAGGGCAGCTTCCATAATATCCTGAGCTTCCAGCAATATAAGGGACAATAATTATTTCTATGCGCTTGCTATAGCCAGTTGCATCACTTGGAGGATAGGCATAATACATTTTCATTGTGACATAAAAACTAAAACAAACAATCATGATTATGTACGTTAGTACAGTCTCCCTGAGACTTACAAAAGGACATGAACATATTTGACATGAACACATCTTCAGCCACTGAGTTATCAAGTTCATGTCAATTACAAAATAGCTATATTATCCACGAAAGGTTAAGGGAGACTTAGTAAGTTGTAAGTCTGCCATCAAGGCAAACACCCCCTCCAGAGCTGTGTGAGCAAAGGACAAGCCCACTAAACATGTACCATGGTACCCACCTGCCCACAGTTTCTCTAGCAATGCCAATATGTCTGTTTGAATAAACTCTTTATCCTAGCTGGTTCGTAAAACATTACGTGTGAATTATAAATAATAACTTTTGCGCTGTAATTCAAATTCTGCATTTAATCCTAAATGGCAAACCGTTCCTGGTGTAAAAATCCATTTGATCTCACCTCTGGCAAATTTGTTGTGGTGGTTACCTACTCTCGAGTCTTTTTCATTTCTTTAAATTATCCAAAATCTTAATATTTAGAGCCTTTGTAATGGACTTCATTAGAATGTGCTGACATGCTGTGTTTTTAATAACTTTTTTTTGTATTTCTAATGTGTCCTGTTAATACCATGTTAGCAGGTTTAATATCAACTATCTGTGTAACACCTTGTTACAAGAATGTCCTAACTACACAGAAAAAGACTAATCACTTATTGTGGCTCTTACCTTCTAATAGCAGTCACTACGTGACCAGGCGCCCTGAAACAGTACCACCAGGTCATCTTTCTATGCAAGTTATGCACTTTCTAGTAGCCTACCAAATCTTTAACCGGGTGGCAATTCTACACCAAGCATTGGATCAGGTTGCTATTTCACCAGCTAGGGTGCTCGGGGAGGAGCTATCCAGGGATAACACACACCATAGGGGGTTTCTGCTATTTAAGCATGGATTTTGGGATATTCAGTTTAGGTGCCCTGTTGTCTGGAGGTTAATTAGACTAGCGGTACTTGATCTAGTTATCCCACAGAAACAGAGGTGCCTTGGTGGGATTTGCAATGCTTCAGTTAACAACCTCCTCCAGGAGATCTGTGTATAAACGTGTGTACAGTAACTCAATGAAAGAGTCTTGTTCATCAAGTTTTGACTGATGGGTGGGGAGCTGTATATCTCTGAACACTCTGTGCAAAAGAGAGGGACTTTGATGGAAATACACACAGTGGAAAAGTGCCCCATGGGCTACAAATGGGACACCTAAGGAACAGCTGTCCCCATAGAAACAGATCTTTATGGGACTGCCAGCAAACCCACCCCTGTAGGGAGGCCACACCAAGTCAGCCTTTGACATTCTTTCAGAGGATGGTCGACCATCTCTAAGACGGACTCCAAGACTTAGCTATCTGTAGCTGCACACAGGAAGAACATAGTGTGAGGGGTCTTCCAAGGGTTAAAAATGGCCCTAACACATGCCCCAGTATTCACTTCACCTGACCTTACAGATGCCTCTGTGTTTGGTCCGGGAGCAGTGCTATGCCAAGAGATGATGGGAAGGAGCATCTTGTAGCCTTCATCAGTAGGAAGTTCCTTCCATGGGAGGTCAATTGCACAATGGTTGAAAAAGAGTATCTTTCTTTGGTATGGGCTTTCATCGTGAACACCGGCCAGAATACCCTCACCTGGCTGACCAGGGTGGCTGCAGACCACCCTTGTTTTCAGCCTTCATCAGGTTTTGACTGATGTTTGGGTGGGGGCAAAACAGATATTACAACACCTCCTCCATTCACCTCTTCAGCGCTACCTCTTATGAAATAACTATTGAGATGTTGCACTACTTCAATTTATATAAAGTCTGATTGAGTAAATAAGTTTTTTCATGGGTTAAAATTATTTGGCTCACATTACTATATCAAATTTGCATGTTTCCAGCATGGCTGAAAAGAGGTTTTGCCTATAAACCAGGGGTTTTGCCCCAGTGTGCCTCCAATTTAATATTCCAGCATCCCTACTTTTGCCTCGGTCACATCCTCTCACACCAAGTAATCCATCCCCTCCATATTGTCTGTTCTTAAGAGCATCAAAATCTATTACCTTCAACACAACTGATTTACCCTGGAAGATCAAAGGGCTGGTAGCTTTCTCATCTGGTAGCCTTCGTCAGTAGGAAGTTCCTTCCATGGGAGGTCAACTGCACAACGGTTGAAAAAGAGTATCTTTCTTTGGTATGGGCTTTCATCGTGAACACAGGCCAGAATACCCTCACCTGGCTGACCAGGGTGGTCGCAGACCACCCTTATTTTCACCCTTCATCAAGTTTTGACTGATGTTTGGGTGGGGAGCTATATATCTCTGAACACAAAAGGGTGATGGCAGAATTACTCTGGTCAAGCATTGGAGCTCTGCCACACACCTTAAATTATAAATACCACAAAGTAAGGTATTTGTCCTCCAGCATTAATTAGATATTAACCTCCGACATTAGACTGAACTGTTTATGTTTACAAAACAGCAAATCAATATTAAATTACTTAGGTTTCACATTCACCATATATTTTAACATTTGCCTTTATCTTTGTAAATAGTCATAATTTGAAAAGATTAATGCACATTTCAAATGTTTTGCTTGTGCATACATAAAATGTTAATTAGAAAAATATATAATGGACCAGAGTATAACAGAGCTGTCAATTAGAGGGAACTGTCACCTAGGAAATAATAGAGGGGTGGTATTATATCTTTATGGAACAACATAAACTTTTACTTTTTAGTGGCATTTTTTCCACAGAAATATAGAATTTGGTACAATATTAGTTCTTGTAAAAACATTGTAAATAATCTACAATGAAGACATCAGATTTAAAAAAAAAAATATCACATATACATAAACAACTTTGTCAATCGTTCTGCTTATAAAATAAGTTTATTGGAACAAAATGAGATAAAACCAAGTTTTTGTCAATGCTAAATAACATTGTTGTATACAACAAGTATACTTTACAATGCATTTAGCCCTTTCCCCAACTACTTTCCACGCAGGAGATATGGAGATATGGTCGGCCAAATACATCTCCTGGCATGTGATATGTCCAGGGAGGTATAATGAGACTTCAGGACTACTTTAATATGCATTCTTCTCTTGAGAGGCTGTCAGGGACAGTAAACTGTCCCTTTAACTCTAAAAACTTATACTAGTGTGATCTAATATTTATTTCTGAAGCAGGCTTTAAGGTACGATAAACATTTTGAAGGGCCAAAAGAGGGAGCCAAAGATCATGAAACTATGAATAGGAGCTGAAATTCTACACTCAAAAGTAGATTTTGGCCCTGTCATATATTAACAAATTTTTTATGAAACTGACTTCTTATTCACCCAAATTATTCAACACCTAAAATACATTATTTAACACATACAATACTATAGCATATTTTAATTTATATTATAAATCACAATAACATTTTGTGCAAAACAGATATTACACTTCCTCCATGCACCTCATCAGCGCTACCTCTTATGAAATAACTATTGAGATGTTGAGATGTTACACTACTTCGATTTATATAAAGTTTGATTGAGTAAATTAGGTTTTTCATGGGCTAAAAATATTTGGCTCACATTACTATATCAAATTTGCATATTTCCAGCATGGCTGAAAAGAGGTTTTGCCCGTAAACCAGGGGTTTTGCCCTAGTGTGCCTCCAATTTAATATTCCAGCATCCCTACTTTCGCCTCAGTCACATCCTCTCACACCAAGTAATCCATCCCCTCCATATTGTCTGTTCTTAAGAGCATCAAAATCTTTTACCTTTAACACAACTGATTTACCCTGGAAGACCAAAGGGCTGACCGGAGGTGGGGGCAGGAAGCACGGTAGGCAGATGGAAGCAGGAATCACCAGCGCACATGGGCCCGGCCCAGGGAGTCAAACTGATAGTAGGCTTAGCAGAGCAGGTTGGCTGCACAATAATAAAGCTGCTGACAGCTAACAAAATACACAGACTCTGTGTCTGTGTTGAAAAAGCATACTAGATGGGCACAAGCTGTGGTAGGTAGGCTTCACTGAGAGTGGCATGTGCAAATGGGCCTCTTTTTTATTTGGCATTATACAACATAAACATACCTGGGTAATCTTACCTTACCATAGTCTTCTTGGATTTAATTTTAAATGACTATCCCAATTATGGCTTTCTCATTGTAATTTCACAAGTGAAATCCTTCCTTTAATAAATTTACCTCCAGAAAAGCAATGCTTTTCACAGACAGTTATATTTTGTTATTAGCATTATTATTTATTGATTATTTATATATATATATATTTGCAGTGTTGTAGTTTAGTAACTCACTACAACAAAATCCTTGTGATAATATCTTAAAGGGTTAGTATTTCAAGTCATTTAAGGAGCTGGCCCACTAGTGCCTTGTTTATGGGATTCCCAGTGACTCATAATCTGAATTTATATACATGCATACATCAGGAATTATAATATATGAGCTGCTGAGAGAATGCCTGAACCAGCATTGCAAACCAAGACTAAACGGCACGGCCAAGTAGCTGGCATTGTGTATAGGACCATATGTACAGAGTATGGGCTAAACCCCCCATGTCCATATGGTAGATTCAACAGAAGGTTGTGGAGAATAGCAGGGCTATGATCTTGTGGGTACTGACCAATCAACCCGACTACTTGGTGGTAGACCAGGACTGGAAGACACCGGTGGCGATGTAGCGGTGCCAAGTGAGAGCAACATTTGGAAGAAGGAGTACAAGAAGTTTGAGAAGTACCAGGGCCTGAAAGAAGAACTAGAGAAGATGTGGAGAGTAGTCCCAGTGGTCAGTTGAGCACTGAAGACTATAACTCCTAAATTGGGAGATTGGCTCCAAAAGATTCCAGGAACAACATCAGAACACTCTGTCAGTCGTTTAAAAAGTCCACTGTGTTTGGATTTTATAGTTTTACATATCAGGACATGATAAAAATCATCTGCAGGTCTAAAAATTAGGTAAATACAACCTCAGTTGAACAACACATGACATATTACACCATACAATGATTTATTCAACAAAAATAAAGCCAAAATAGAGAAGCCCTTACTGCTTCCATAGGCATTAAGACAGGTGCTGCTATTCAAATGGCCTAAGTTTTAGCAATTTGCTGGTCTGGAGCATTCAGGTGTGTGTTAGTGTCAAGGAGGAAAGACTTCAGCAATGATCTTAGAGAAGCAATAGCTGCTGTCCATCAATATGGGAAGGGTTATAAGGCCATTTCCAAACAATTAGAACTCCCATCATTCTACAGCGAGAAAGATTATTCAAGAGTGAAAAAAGTTCAAGACAATTGGCAATCTTCCCAGGAGTGGATGTCCCAGCAAAGTCACCCTATGGTCAGACTGTGTAATGCTCAGAAAAATTGCAGACTCAGTTATTATGTTAAATATGTGGTTTGTTTGGAAGGGTTGCCAGGAGTTGCCCTTCACTCTAAAAAGAACATGGCAGCATGGCTTAGGTTTGCAAAGTTGTATCTATACAAACCACAAGACTTCTGGAACAATTTCCTTTGGACAAAAGAGACCAAAGTGGGGATGTCTGGCCATAATGCAGAGGGACAAGCTAGCACAAACACTTCATACCAATTTTCAAGCACGGTGGTGGAGGGGTGATGATTTGGGCTTGTGTTGCAGCCACAGGATCTTGGAACCTTCCAGTCATTAAGTATTCTAAAGTCAAATGTGAGACCATCTGTCCGGCAGCTAAAGCTTGGCCGAAATTGGGTCATGCAACAGGACAATGATCCCAAGAACACCAGCAAATCTACAAAAGAATATATTCAGATCCAAGTGCCCTGTAATGCCACTGATTTATATACTTCCCACATTTGTGAAGCAGCACAACTATTTTACTGCAAGTTATTGCAAATTATACAATTCAGTGTAATCAAAGACGTTGTAGTCCTACACCAGCTTAATAGCTGTAGGTAAAAAAAATACACTGATTCAAAACAAAAGGCACATGTTACAGTTTGCATTGACAGATGTATTTACTGCCACTAATAGCTATATAAGTGTCAGGGGACCATTAATAGGCTACCAGTCAAGATCAATCTATTGTCAGATCCCAGCATTTAGTGGCAAACTGATTATCTAGTTATTTAGTGTTAAACGCTAGTTAATAGTTATATACTTTTGTAATTGTGTTTGCTGAAAATCTCATTAGTATATTTAGCTTTTCATTTAGTGATACATGTTCATTATTGTGTACCTTTGTAATTATGTGAGTTGACTAATCTCTGTATTAAATTACGTTAATCAGAAAGCACTGTGTGCAGGATAGATTAGTCCCACCAAGCCCATAAGTGGTTGAAGTAAATTTAGGTCACAGCTCTCAATATTCATACATTAGCTCATACATTCTTTTCTGAATCTAAAAATGCATAAACAAATGTACAGTGTGTCGCTATGGGCCATAGGCAGTGGCAGTAACATACATCCAGTCCCTAGAATATGGATTGGTTTTAAAGTATTTATATTGTTCTATACCTTATCTGGTGCCTGTAGATATACATCAATCAGCCGTAACATTATGAATGCCTGGCTAATATTGTGTAGGTCCCCCTTTCGCCACCAAAAAAACCCTGACCCGTTGAGGCATGGACTCCACTAGACCTGTGAACGACGTTAGCAGCAGATCCTTTAAATCCTGTAAATTGCATGGTAAGCGACGCACACACACCCGGCCATCCACGTGATGTAAAAGAAAATGTGATTCATCAGGCCACCTTCTTCCATCGCTCCGTGGTTCAGTTCTTATGCCCATGTAGGTGCTCTCGGCAGTGGACAGGGGTCAGCATGGGCGCTCCGACTGGTCTGCGGCTACAGTAGCTTGTCTGTTGGATTTGACCACACAGGACAGCCTTCACCCCCCATGCATCAATGATCCTTGGCCACCCGTGACCATGTTGCCGGTTCATCGCTTTTCTTCCCTTGGACCACCTTTACTTTTGCTCTCACTGATTTCTAGGCCTAGAAAGTTTTGTCCTCTGAAGTGACTATAAATTCAGCAGGGAGTTTTATCTCTGGATAAGTAAAAATCAAATAGTTTATTTTATACCTGGAAACAGATGACCAAATGCACAAACCAGGACAGGCTCTGCCACACCGACACGCAAACACACACCA
>VKOC01000001.1:38842576-38856399 GCA_009364415.1 Spea multiplicata
GCGCCCCTCTCTCCTCTGCGGCGAGTCTCCCCGTTCGGTCTCGGTGCCGACCTTTAATGCTGAGTGCCGGAAGTGACGTCAATTTCCGGCGCTCAGCATTACAAGCCGGCACCATGGCAGAGAAGGGAGACTCGCCGCAGGACTGTTTCAGGTAAGTACAAAGGGGGGGGGTAAGGGTAGATAATGGCGTTGGCGAAGTTTAAAATGCCGCCCCCCCCGGGGGGGGGGCTTTATTTTAAACTTCGCCCCAGGTGGCATTAAGTCTTGGGCCGGCCCTGGGCTTCCTTCTTAAAGTACCTGCTCGGTATATGTAGACCCTAATACATGCCCTCTTGCACCATTTACACTATTTGTACAATTGAATTTTTTTTTAGAATGTTTTAGAATACATTTGAAAACATACTGTTAAGTAGTCAGGCACTCCCAATTACCATTAGTCATGGTGTGCATGAGTCAAACATCTACGCCTCTTATGGTTACAATGTACGCTTGTGTGTTTTGCACTCCCAAACTCATTTCCTGTTCTGTCCAGCTTACTGTCCATTGATTGGATAGCTTTTGGTCTGATGGTGACACCATTAAACTGTCAAACTCTCTATAGAAACAAGACAGTCAGAAATTTACACAAGACCACCTCTACCATTTCCACACTACAATACATACAATCGCTGAATAAATCACAGAGCCCAGCTGAAGTTAATTTAGGTTCCCCTTGTATTTCCCTCTTTTCAGTTCCTATGCGAAAATATCAGATACAAATACCCACCTGTAGCTGTCCCCACGTCTGTAAGAACAAGTGTGTATTTATATACATGTCGCGATACAGTCGCGATAGGATCAAAAGAATGAACATCTACCTCCCCTCTTATATAATATCTCGTTACATCCTTTATATTTACTCATGTTTCCAGCACTCCATTGTGTAAGAAAGGCCTGTGCTTGGCGCTAGACTTTACTCTACTGAAAGCATGACAAAAACAGGTAGGTAGACGAACTCACTGTTCCTCCAGCTCCTCGGCCATCACAGGATCCGCTTCCCGAAGTCCCGGCATTACACAAGGGTAAGCAGCTGATCGGTAAAAAAATAAAAAAAAAAGACGGATGAATATTTGACACTGGGCGGGTACAGAACGTCTAGGAGGCCAATGGGCGGGCAGAGAATGTCGAATAGGGAAACGGCGGGCGTGACTGGAGCGTTGATAATAACAGTAGGCGGGGCCTTTAATGGTTTATTGCAAGCATGTACTTTATTGTTAGTTAGCGAAGCTTGTGTAACAAATGAAAGAGGGGCTGGAGATCGGCGGAGTAGGCGTGGTTTTGCACTTACATAAGTACATGTGGGTGTAAATCTGAGCAGCTAAACATGCTGTGTCACAGTGATGAGGAAATTCAAAGTGGTTTGGATGAAAGCGTGATGTAATAAATGATTCAGACAAAAAACATTGTTACATTTGCAGAAAGTTTTGCGTGTCCGTATTAAATGTATTTCAACTTTTATTTAATAGATAGCCAAATCCTAAATGTACTTACAATACACTGTTAAAATTTAGGCAACTGGTGAATTTACTCGATGACTAGTACGTCTCTTGTTAATCTTCCAGAATTTGTAGTCATGTTTAGTGATTTCAAGATACAGTGATGGCTTTGATTAGTGAAGCAGCGCTGGTATGTATGTAGGCAAATTGTATCAAATGACTTGTAGTATCTGGTAGGAGATAGTAACTTAGCTTCTACGTGGTTTGGCAAGCTTAGTCTATACAGACTCTAGACTGTAAGCTCACTTGAACAGGGCCCTCCTCACCTGTTGTCACTGTTAGTCAATTTGTTATGTTACATACTGCTTATGTTATGTTATGTCTTGTCTACCCATTGTACAGCGCTACGGAATTTGATGGCGCTATATAAAACAAAAAATAATAATAATAATAATAATAATTGAAGATCACAGTGGTCATACATTTCTTCTAAGAGTCAGCATTGAAACATTCATTATTGCCACAAACATAATACTCAAACTCTACAGAATCACAGCGATCAGGTTGATGCAAGCTGAAAAACGTAGTATATATTTCCATGGAGTGCAAGTCACAAATGAAAAACGACAAAAATAAGTAAAATAAACAGGTACAGCAGATCCCTAGATTTGGGGTTAACTCAAAAGGATGAGTTCCCATTCCCTGATACTAGCAAACCAGTTGGCAGCACGTCCACTCTAAGATTTTATGTGGCATCATCATAATTGGGAACTACTAGGAGCCTAATTCTACCAGCAGGGTCGGACTGGCCCACCGGGATACCGGGAAATTTCCCGTTGGGCCGGCAGATCTGTGGGCCGGGCGGCCGGCAAACTTACATTGAAAACAGCCGCTGAGCGGCTGTGAGAGGGATTGGAAGCCTCCTCCGGCGCCAGGGGCGGGCTGATCAGGGGGACAATTGCCCCCCAGGCCGCCCAAAATCTAATCTAAACGGCCGATCTAAACGCCCCCTTGTACGGAGTTACGGACCTTTCATCCCTCACACTGCTCCCATCACTATGCGGCCATCAGCTCCGGCCGGCAGCATCAGCTGTTTAGATTACTTTTCCAGCAGTCTGGCCGCATAGTGATGGGAGCAGCGTGCGGGGTGAAAGCTCACTGACATCCTGTTACCATAGAAAACGGCAGTCTGCAGCTACCAGAGGACGGAAGTCAAGATGAAAAAGCCCAAAGTGGAAGAAGTAGAAGGTCAGTAAACTAATTTATTTTTTGAACAAACTGTATATTTTTATGGCCCCACCTATATGCCCACTTCTTTGCCTCCCTTGATATGCATTTTATACCCTCCTTATATGCCAGTCTGCCTCCAGAAATCCTTATTAGCCCCCTATATGCCACTCTGGCCTCCCTGATATGCATTACTACCCTCCTATATGCCACTCTTGCTCCAGAAAGCCTTATAGCCCCTTATATGCCACTCTGTCCCATGATATGCCTTTTTAACCCCCTACATGCCTGATGGCATTTAGGGGCCTTACAAGGCATTCTGGAGGCAAGTGGCATATAGGGGTTAAAATGCATTATCATGGGGACAGAGTGGCATTATTAGGGCTATAAGGCATATAGGGAGCAGAGTGGCCATATAGGGGACATAACGCTTTTTCTGGAAGGCAAGAGACTGCCCATGATATGCCTTTAATAACCCCCTTTTATGCCACTTCTGGCTCAGAAATGCCTTTTAACCCCCTATATGCCACTCTGCCTCATAAATGCCTTTTAAACTCCCTATATGCCCACTTCTGCCTCCAGAAAATGCCTTATACCCCCCTATATGCCACTCTGTCCCATGATATACCTTTTAACTATATGGGGCTGGTCTCCAAATGTTTCCAGGCTGCTTTTCAGTCCCAGTCCGGCCCGGACTACCAGCCTTTGTCAATCTTTGTGGCAGTAATTTTTGAGTGGTTTTTCTTTCTCACACAAATTTACAGCTCCTTGTATATGTCACTGTCAAACACCCCAATACATGTTCAGTAACATCTCATGAGTACAGTGATATCATCCATGAATGGGTTTGTCAGGTTGTTGGGGGTGGGTAAACGGTCATATTTGGGACATAAGCAATTACATTTTTCAACTTGGCATTTTGACATGTTGAAAATTCTGTCTCAGTGTCCAATGTGAAGCTGGTCAGTTCAATTTACTCCCTTCAAACCATAGATGCTTGGAAAGTAGACACCCCTGGCAATTTCCACATCTGGTCAGTCTGTGGCATGTCTTATTTGTTCATCTTTGAACCCAACCATTATGAATTACCCCATCAAATGATACATTTTTGTCAAATGAATTTTGTAGACATAGTACTAATTTTAGGACTTGCTCATAAAAGTAAACTTTTTTTTACATGTTGCATGTATAATCTACACCTCGTACACACATATATTGGATACAAATACTTGGGGGGGGGTTGTACCCTATTAAGTATATTATTTGGTTTCTGATATTTTCATTCCATTCGGAATTTATGGCAACACAACAGGACAAAAAATATATATTATATAAATATTTATATACATTTATTACAAATAAAATAGATTATATACTGTTATTTCATATCGTGAGCGAAATTCAATATCAATAACGTTCTGAATAATTTTCACGCCTGCCTGTTGCTAGGCAACAAGTAGACGCGACTAAAAGTTCCACCGCTTCCGGCTTCCGCTTAGTAAAGGTGACGTCGGCCGCTGCTCCGGATCGCCACGTCTGTTTCAGAGTGCGCTTCCGTTGTGTCATTTCCTATCTCCGCATAAGGGACCGGTCATCATGTCGGTGTCTGTGCTGTCCGTCGTGTCCCGCTTTTTGGAGGAATATGTCAGCAGTACTCCGCAGCGGCTTAAGATGCTGGACGCCTATCTTCTGTACATAATGCTTACCGGGGTCATGCAGTTTCTGTATTGCCTGCTGGTGGGAACCTTTCCCTTCAATTCCTTCCTGTCCGGTTTCACCTCCTGCGTGGGCTCGTTCATTTTGGGCGGTGAGATACACACTGAGTATATGATTACATCGATAATAGAAGTCGCCGGTGCTAAAACAGTTCATATTTTTGGCTCTAGAGTTTATGCAGTCACTCTGCAGTTTATGAATATACACGCTGGGTTTCATATGTTGTGTTAACGAGGGGGAAGTGTACGTGCACTGCCAATAAATGTGTGTGCACTGCAAGTATTGTATTACTAGTTATACGGCGCTGCATTTTACTTTATGTAATGGCCGAAACCGCAGAAGTAAACCATTCTCTGTATGCATGAAACCGCCATACTTGGCCTATTCGAGGCCTGCATTGATTTCCCCTGATGTAGGGGCCCCTATATGAATCTATTCATTGCACTACTATATAGAATCATATTTAAGGAAATGCTACATTCTTGTTGGTCACTTTGCAGCACCTGTATAACCAAATGGTTTTGTTTCGGCTGGCTGATTAGACCTTCTTATATTGTTGTTTATAGTAGTGGCCCAAACTATTTGACAGTTGGTTTGTATTGCTGTCAAACATCTTGGAATGCTAAAATGCAGCTTGACTAGGTTGGATGTTCTTGTTAATTATAGTATTTTAATAACTATTTTAGCCTTTTGCATATGAAGAATGAACCGTACTGAAAATCAGATTTGCCCTGAATATTATCACTTGACAGACCTGGGAATTTCTAGTTTTCTTATTTACTTATGATTAATATTCACACTTTCTTGTGTTTATTTTCCACCTTGCAGTGTGTCTACGGATACAAATCAATCCTCAAAATAAGGGGGATTTCCAGGGGATCTCTCCAGAGAGAGCCTTCGCAGATTTTCTTTTTGCCAACACAATCTTGCACCTAGTTGTCATTAACTTTGTCGGTTGATCCATCGTTGTTCATATATCACGAGGTGAGTACATTTTAAAGAGCCAGGTGTGGTTCATCATTTGTCTTTTAATTGATCTGGATTGTATTGCTAGAACAAGAATGTGCGGATAAGAACAGTTGGGATTGCATGAATGCATGTGCATTATTTGTAGTAATAAAGCCAGAAATTATTTGTCTTTAAAGTGTGGAAAATTTAAAAATAAACATGCCTGGTAAAGCACCATTTATTCAGCGGTCTAGTCAGTATCCACAGAGAAAGTGCCAATGATGTAAGTAAATTGGAAAATCGCTACGTTGTAATTGTCATTCATGAGTGATTTCAGAATTTTCCTGTAATTTACAGATGGCATAAATTATTTTATCTTTAGTGTTTAAAATGTACCCGGACAGTAAGAAGTCACAAAATAATATTTTTTTTCATGTAGTGAATAAAGGCCAGTACCAGTTGCAGGCACGGAGGTTAATTACACAGTAGGCACCTCAACTTTTGGACCTTAAGATGGTGTGCTTTTAAAGACTGCCAAATAAGATTGAAAATGTAAAATCATTGCAAGGAACTTTGTTCAGTTATGTTTGCAATTTAAAAGAAGCAACGATACAGTGTATATAAACGTATTACTCTATAGTAGGCAAACTAACTCAATCGCATTATGTGTTATGCAAAGTAAGTTGGGGAATTTAACCACATTACCTATGTACTTTGTGGGCCCACTGATTCCTTTTTCTTCTTCCAAAATTATTTTACTGTTATGTATTTTGGATGTCAAGTCTTAGTTTTGCTTGTGTTCTTTTACTACAGGGCATGATGCATTTAACATATTGTCCTTGCTATATTAATTTTATTATTTTTATTATTGACAGTTACTCTCTTGATTTGAAGACGCATTCCGGGCTGCAGTACATCACTTTTTTAATACTCTTTTTTTTTTTGTGACCTTGCTCTGCTGCATTACAAGTTGATTGTAGAGCCACCATTTCTTGTCTGTTTGGACAGCTGAAACTGCCAATAAACATATGACTTTGTTTCTTGGAGTTAGTTTTTTGTCTTTTAATTAATATTTTTGTCTGCATGTCCATGACTTATAACGTTATATAAGACATATCACAGCACAAAGTCCTTGCACAGTAGCAGTTACCACACAGCTGTTTTTCTTATATGGCAGCATTAAGGACTCTCCTTATCCAGCAAAACCTCAATAAGTGGAAAGCTATTTTTAGTTTATGGGATTGTAGAATACACTGCGAATAGAGAGGAGACTAGTTATGAGTGACTTAAAAGAGACACTCCAGCCATCACATACGTTCCAATGAGTGGCAAGAACAGTTAGAGCAAAGAGCAGGGTATTTTTAAAACACACATATAATATAAGTACTGAGTAGAGTTGTGGATTAGGATTCGTATGAACTGCAAATTTTGGTAAATCTGCCGATTAGTACAAGGCCAGACCCCCCCATGAAATACTAGAGCCTACATTCACTCACGCTCTCTAAAGGTTTCGCTACCTTCTCTGCTGAGCACTTCTGCTATCTGTTATCTTCGTTCCCATCCTTGTTGATATAACCCGACGGGATCTTCTGCCAAAATGGTGACGCTTCCGTTGACATCCTCACCCCGATCATCCAATCGAGGGAGAGGATGTCACTGAAAGAGTTGCCATTTTGGTGGAAGTTCCTGCCGTGTTATGTCCATGAAGATCGCAGGATGGAGAAGTAGTCACCAGAGAAGTTAGGGAAACAGAGAGTGCGAGAAAGTGAACAAGACCGTGAGAGTGAATGTGGGCACTGAGCATTTTGCTCCCGAATCAGAGATTTCCCTGAATTTTCGGCCAAAACGAATGGGCAGGGAACAAAAGGAAAAATCCGTCCAAATCCTTTTTGACTCATTTACACATGTCTAATATGAAGAAGCAAGTGAGAAGTCAATTTTGACAGGTTGGTGTACACGTTTGGCCACATAAAAGGGTCAGCATGCAGCATTGTATATGGTTCTGTGCTCCAAAAAAATCTAGCCATATAGCAAATATAAAATTTGGAGTATTTAGTTGAAATTCATAACTGTCATTGAGCTTATGCTAACAAATAATTGAAATAACAAACACAATGTGTGTAAGAAGTTCACTACTACTTTCTGCTGTAGTGTACATGGTCTTTGAGCTTCTAAGATACACATTTTTCTGTCATGGATATGCCATTGCCCATTTGGTTCAGCCGTGAATCTGTTGGGTAAGAAATGATAAACACCTAACATAATAGCCTGGTAAGGATATACATAGGCTTCCTACAAATGCAGTGGATGATTGATCCTCTGTGGAGAAGAGATTAACTGAAGGTAGCAGAGGTTTATAATGTAAGTAAATTTAAACATGGGCTAGGCATGTCTAGCCTTAATCTAGGTTGAGACTAAGGACTGAATTAAGGTTTGAGTCCTTAAATCAGGACAAAACACAAAAATGGGTGCACAGGAGCCACGTAATCTGCCAAATTGTGTATTTCTATCAAAGGTGCATGTAAATTTGTACTCTCCTGACATTATGAATATCTTTTACCATCTGCCTGCTTGGACTTGGGTATATATACCTGAACCTTGAGCCATCTATGTTGAAAGGAAGAACACAAACAAAAGTGGCCTGTGGTTACAACTCTGGCACGGAATTTGGATTACATAATCCAGAGCGCAGACATGAAAATGTTTTTTAAACACATTTATCTTAACAATTTAAGAGTTCTTCTTACATATGGCTTGGAGAAAACATTGATGGAGGAAGTAACGTTCCAGGCTTGATCTTCCATTATTGACGGTTCACTTCTACTACTTTGTCGTTGGATAAGAAGAGCTTTCCTCGCTGGACAGCATATTCAAGTATACTTTCTGAGCACATTCAAGGGTGCTGCCAGCTAAGGCAAATGTAAACTGCAACAAGAAATATAGAAAGACTAACTAAATGTACCATGTTTTTTAACAATGATTATATGTATCATATAAGGACAAGTTTGCATGATAGGTCGTTCATGTACAGAAAGATGAATGGCAGGTAACATGAAATTTTTAATATAACGATACAGTTTAATGACCAATGTAATGTTAAATCTGGGATGCTGTTTTGACAGTTTAGTGGATACACCCCCTAAGATATTCAAATCATTGTTCAGTAGGATGTTTAAATCTTGAAACCTTGAAATGTACCATGTTAACTTAAACTGGTTGAGCCCATGTGACTAACATTTCCCAAAATCTGTGTTCCAACAATAGTTTATAATCCATTAAATTGTGCTCACAAAGCAAAATATCCTGTGTGTAAATCCGAAAGCAATACAAGTAGCCATTTAACTACTTACTGAATCTCCACAGGTACTTTCTACCAATTGGTAAAAGTTGTGCAGGTTACTGTCTAATACAACTTCTATAGCTTTATAAGAATCAATTTGTCTTTTTATTCTCTTTGCACCACAGTGCATATAAGTAACAGGGAGGGCAAAGAAAACACAATTTGAATGGGAAAATACTTCTGCCTTGAAATAAATTATGATGCACGTAACATTACCCCCAGAAATTATTTGAATGGCCTCAGACTAGACTTTTAAAGACATCCTTATAACTGTTGCCAGTGGGGTATATGACTGAGGCAGACTAGGCCTAGTGTCCTAAAGTCCAGAGTGCTGGATATGATGTCATCCCAACACTTAGAATAGAGGACAGCGACTTTGGACTGCCATACAGACTTTCTAATCCTCAGCAGTAATGGATAGCTATTCAGTAAGGAACATGACAATCTCACATCTCCTGACAACCTTCCTACATGATGTTTAGTCACAAAGTACAACAGTCTGCAAAGAATAATGTGATAAATAATTGATAAAGTGTGTGAAGGGAGAAGAACGTAGTAAGATTGGAAAATAGAGTCTAGATCTTCTCAAGATACTTACACTTGAAGCTACTGATCTCCAACAGTTGGTTGGAAGAGGTATAGGTATATTCTGGCTCCTTATCTGACCTGTATTCAGGTGACTGACATCTTTTATCTGTCCTGGAAACCTAGCTTCAGTAAACAACCTCTGTCATTTACCCATGTATTTCTTACCATCATAAAGCATTTGCTCATCCATATCCTGGGTGGATGTTAAATTTTCATATGGCTGCTAGAAATAATAAAAAAAGATGCTTTAGATACATTAAAGATGTAAGATTTTTTTCATGGGGGTCTACAACACTTCTCAAGGACCTATTCAAAAATCCAGATTTTACCTGTGCAAAACTCTAGATACATTTTTAAGATATTGGCAAATAACCCCAGGCTTCCACAAGTTGATGCAATTGCAGTCACCATCGATTTTAATGACTAAACAATGCAAGTTGAGGGAAAATGAATAATCCAAAAGAGAGTTTTACTTCAAGCTGCACAATTTGCAGGAATATAATGAGTTTCAAATAGTGTGTGAGCTAGTAAGGACCCAACGTGAGCTTGTCTAGGAGAAGAGTCAAGTAGTACTGAATGCTTAATAATATAGGTTTTTGTATGCCTACCAGTGCTCCTGTCTTATTTACCCTCTGTAGGAATAGAGTCAAAGACCATTTCAAAAATAGCAAAATGTTTTAATAAAATGCAATCACATTTCAACATGTTAACAAACATGCTTATGTTGATTTTCCTGGTTCAGATGAGAGACTACGTTGGAAACACTCCTTTTTTAGATGATATATGGTACTACTGGTAAAAATGTATGTAAAAATGCATTTTTAATCATTCTAACTTGATTTTATATTATTGACAGGGGTATTAGATGGATGAAAATGGGTAACTGCTCATAAGGCAGCCCTGCTTTAAAATCAATGAAATGGGAAAGTAAAGATGAGAAATTCCCTGTCAAATTAATTTGTTATTTCAATATCATTATAAGGTTGGGCTAGACAAAGAAATGTTTAAATGTAACTGAATAATGAGGTAACAAACTGTGGGATAGTTAATCTGGAAAGAAGCATTAAGATTCTACATATTATTAACATGCAATATTCAATCTCCGAGAAACATATTTGGAGCTGAACTAAGAGTGAAAATTATCACCACACTAATAATGCCTTCTGTACTTGAGTCTAAATAGCATTGTGATCTTTGTCATGGATATCTCTCCATTCAGAATAATTGAGAATATTTTGTGTGCCATAGTTGAATTTTATACCTTTTATGGGGCCGACACACAAAAAGATTGTGTCTAAATGCACTTCTTTAAAGTCTTGTAGGCCTTTAGTACTTTACAACAAATAAATGGTTCAAACTAATTATGGCATATAGGCCAGTAATTTATTAGGCTTAGAGCACAAAATCAGAAGGGTAGCAGGTTGCCCATGAGGTCACTATGATCTCTGCTGCTTCTCTGTGACTCTTTTGCTCATCCAAGTTTACTGTGAAGATGGTACGTAGAACACTTCAGATAAACTAGGATTATAATATGCATTTACATCGTTCCGGTAGTTTGACGTGGGGCTCTGGTGCGGCGACTGCCCCCCTCATCCGGAAGACCCGGTTGGGGTATTGGAGGAAGAGGAGGTACCCCCATTGGAGTGCCTGCTTGCTGCATGTGTACTTGGGTCTGTAACTGGTGTTGCTGGTCCTGTGCTCCCTGGACGGTCTGCGTCAATGTCACGAGTTGCTGGGTTAATGCATGAATGGCTTCAGACACCCCAGCAGGCTACATGGTATGACTTAGTTATTCTGTCGGGCTCTAGCAGGACTGGTTGGGAACGTAGAGCAGGGTGGCCCAGCAGAAGGGTAGGAACAAAAGACAAAGTCAAGAGGCAAATCCAAATCAGGGCAAGCAGCGAAGGTGCAACAACGGGAGATGAGCCGGGTGAGGACAGGAGAGAAACACAAAGTCCAGGAAACAATGCCGAGGTCAGATGCCGGGAGGTCAATCATATAGCAAGGGCACGATACGCAAAGGAACGGGTCAGAGCAGGGCTAAGGGAACCAGAGAGCTCAATAACTAAGCACAGACTGGAGGGTGTGCAGGGTACAGGTAAACACCCCTCCCACTGACTCCCAGGTGTTTCTGCCCTCACCTGTAAGGTTCTTCAACCCCCCTAAGGGATTACCAGCCTCTCTCTCTGTCTCCCACATCTCCAACAATGGGATGGGGTCCACGGGGGCCAGCTATCCCCACCATGGGGGTATGTGTGGGTCGCGGTACTGTACTCAGTACTCAGTACTCATTTCACAGAATTTCTCCCCATCTCATGATCTATCCTCTATCTCTCCACTTTATCATTTCCTACCTTTTATCAATCCCCTTTATATTTATCTCTCTCTTTTATCCTCCCCTCTCTCATTATCTCTTCCATTTCTTTTTATCTCAGCTATCACTTTGTTCTTTATCTCTCCTCCTCCTTCTCTCTCTCAATGTTTTCTATATCACTCTAATTTCTCTTTATCTCTCGCCTTTTTCTTTCTCTATATTCTTTCTCTATATCTCTCCCAATTCTCTTTAATCTTTGTTATCATTATCTCTCCCCTTTATCTTTACCTCTCTCATTTAGTTCCTCTCTCTTTATCACTACTACTCTTTTTTTTTACCTCACCCTTTCTACTATCTCTTCCATTACTCTCCCTGTTCTCATTATCCAGCCTTCCTTTCATTATCTCTCGCCTCCTCTCTACCTCAGTCTCTCTTCTTTCTATTTATCTCCCCCTTTTTCCCATCTCTCCGCCATCTCATTATCTCTCTCCTTTCTCTCTATGTCTGCTCATATTCATTTTTTATATTTTTCATCTCTCCTATCTTTCCCTTGCCTCTTCTCAGGTAACTTACCTATGCACTGGCATAGATTTGTACACACACTCTCTCTTTTACACACTTACTCTCTCATGCCAGCACACATGCACATATACTCACTTACACATACATGCTAACACACAAACATTTACACACCCATACCCACACATAAACATTTACACACCTATGCACACACGCATAAACATCCACATGCTTGCACATACACATCCATTGATCTCACACACATCCATGCTCACAGACACATGTACATTAAATGATACCTTAGCCACAATGTCTCCATTTGGGGGGTATAAAGTTGAGATTCAGAATTTCAGCCCCAGTAGCCCCCCCCCCCAACGACACCTCTGCCTCACACTCTAAGCACACCCCAGTAGTAAAATTGTATTTGGCTTTGTATAATGTTAGAAGCTAATGCTTATGTTGGGGTCTAAGATAAAATCTATATCTTTCAGCACTAGTTATTTCAGAGTGCATTTTTAGATTCAGTTAGTAAAAACAACCTGTAGGTGTCAGTATTTGATAGCCTACAAAATATTGTGGAGCTTGTTATTTTAAACAAGCCCTCAAGAACAAAAATGGAAACAAAAGGAATGCCAAAGTTTTTTTTGGCCCAATTTGTTCTTATAGTGAGTTTTTTGTCTATGCTCATTACATAGTTAATGACTGGTCATTGACACCATGGTGCACCATATAGTGGATAAGCATCTAGGAATTTTGTTTTCTGAAAACAAAGTGTTAATCCCCCATAAATAGCTCCATAAACTGGAGCTGTGTAAAACCTACCACATAAACCATGGCTGTAAAGGAGCCATGAGGGAGTGTATGTTTTTTTATTTCTTTGGTGCTGCACTCCTGTAAATGAACCTCACACTAACATGCAAACTCACTGTAAATCCATGTACTAACACACCATGCACCCATGCATACATACACACAAACTGTTTCCTAGGGACAGCTAATCCTAGGCTCATCCCTAACACCATAAAGTCACACACTGGCAAGGTGTTTTGCCAGAGCGATCCACAAGATGCTAAACATTTGCTTGCATTTCTGGAGCAATTCCAAGCTGTAGAACAAATGTACAAGAACCTGTGCCCTACTAGACTTGAATCCATTGTTCACCAGTTTCTAGAAGTAAGAAACCTGAGGAATCCAATGAAGCTGTCAAGCCCACTGATGTCACTGGGCGGTCTAGCTGACGTCGTGAGACACATGCTATTGTTGATGGGGAAGTGGGCAGGGAGTGGGGTTTGCTGTGACCTGGAGTTTCCCCGTAGTAACCCTGAGAAGCCATAAAGGGAATGAAAGGAGAGAGATAATAAGACATAAAAAGAAAGAAGAGAGATAGGGAGAAAAGGTGAGAGATAGAGAGAAAAATGAGAGATAAAGTGAAATAGGAGAGGTGAGATACAGAAAAAGAGGAGAGAAGATGGGAAGAGAACGTCAAAGAAAAGGGGGAGAGCTGAAAGAGGAGAGGTAGGGAAAAAGAGAAGAGAGATAAACGGGAGAGATAGGGAAAAGTATGAGGAGGAGAAATAAAGAGAAAGGATCAAGCGGTAAAGGGAACAAAGAAAGAGAAGATACGTGAGAAGAAAGAAGTGATAAAAATAAACAGGAGGAGAGATAATGAGAAGGTAGATCAAAGAGAAGTAGGAGG
>VKOC01000001.1:38856499-38871381 GCA_009364415.1 Spea multiplicata
ACTTAATTTACAGTAGGAACTATTTAGTTTTTACTTATCCAGAGGTAAAATGCCCTCCTGAATTTGTAGTGACTTCAGGGGACAAAACATTCAAGGCCCTGAAATCATTTAGTGGAAAAGATACGCATCCGTATCACTACAGGTACTCCCCGCAGGAGTTATTCTGTCCAGAAAACTGCTGTATAGGGTGAAGCCCCAACAGCGGTAATCCAGGACTTAGATGATCCCAACAGTGAGACACTCTCCATGAACACAGGTAGCAAGTAAGTACTGAGTATGAAAAACAGGTACAGGAGCTGGTAGTCAGACAAGCCGGGTCGGTACACAGGAGCAGGTTATCAGACAGCCTTAGATCTGCCCGTAGAGGAGTTCCCGGGACCGACCTTCCTTCTCCCGTGTCGGCGGTCAGTCTGCCCAGGCCTATTTTTTGTCCCGGTCCGGACCTGGCCCCCGATTGAAGGCTTTGGGGCTAAAGTATGCTTTATGGACCGGTTGAGGAGATGATAGATCTCACTCTAAGTGGCACTAAATAAAGGGGGCATGAGGTCTGCTTATACAGACCTCTGTGTCCCTGCTCCCCCTTGAAGTGCACTGGCTATTATTTCTGAGTGCCGGGCAATGAGACCATAACCCGCCACCCAGCACCTGTGGCGTGTGTAGGGGGGGGTCCGTCCTGGGTGCCATTCACAAGGGAGTACTGGTCCAAGTTAGGCAAGCCCTTTGTGACTGAACCAGGGAGGAAGAAACAAAGGGGGGGGCACATGACTCCACAGTTAAACAAAAGGCTGCTTGCACAATGTGAGAGCAGCAAATAAAATATGCAGCTGAGCTATGGGGGGTCAATGAGTGAGGGAAGGAGGGAGAGGATAAGAGGGGAAGGAGGGAAAGTGTATAAGTGTTTGTGAGCATGCATGTATGTATGTGTGTATGTTTGTATATATTAATAACATTCCTCACTTCTCTATTAAATCTATTATAATCCAATACTATTGGTGAACTTCTGTTTGTTTTTACCATATTAAATCTATAGTCCAAATGCTTACTTACATGAACATCTTTAATGTTCCTCATTGATTTATTCTCCTTGAAGAATCCTCCTTGTAATTCCTACTTAAGAAATCTCTCTCTTAATTCTCTGTCCTCTTAATTTTTGTAATTTCTCATTATCTCTCCTTCTTCTGCCCATCTTTTCTTATTACCCCCATAATCTCTCCGCTCCTCTTTGATTACACTTTCTATTATCTTTCCCATTTCTCTTTGTCTCCATATCTCTAGCCTTTCTCTTTATCTCTTCCATTTCTCTATCTTTTTTCTCTTTATCTCCTTTTTTTCCTCCTACTTCTCTTTGATCTACCTTCTCATTATCTCTCCTCCTGTTTATTTTTATCACTTCTTTCTTCTCACGTATCTTCTCTTTCTTTGTTCCCTTTACCGCTTGATCCTTTCTCTTTATTTCTCCTCCTCATACTTTTCCCTATCTCTCCCGTTTATCTCTCTTCTCTTTTTCCCTACCTCTCCTCTTTCAGCTCTCCCCCTTTTCTTTGACGTTCTCTTCCCATCTTCTCTCCTCTTTTTCTGTATCTCACCTCTCCTATTTCACTTTATCTCTCATTTTTCTCTCTATCTCTCACCTTTTCTCCCTATCTCTCTTCTTTCTTTTTATGTCTTATTATCTCTCTCCTTTCATTCCCTTTATGGCTTCTCAGGGTTACTACGGGGAAACTCCAGGTCACAGCAAACCCCACTCCCTGCCCACTTCCCCATCAACAATAGCATGTGTCTCACGACGTCAGCTAGACCGCCCAGTGACATCAGTGGGCTTGACAGCTTCATTGGATTCCTCAGGTTTCTTACTTCTAGAAACTGGTGAACAATGGATTCAAGTCTAGTAGGGCACAGGTTCTTGTACATTTGTTCTACAGCTTGGAATTGCTCCAGAAATGCAAGCAAATGTTTAGCATCTTGTGGATCGCTCTGGCAAAACACCTTGCCAGTGTGTGACTTTATGGTGTTAGGGATGAGCCTAGGATTAGCTGTCCCTAGGAAACAGTTTGTGTGTATGTATGCATGGGTGCATGGTGTGTTAGTACATGGATTTAAAGTGAGTTTGCATGTTAGTGTGAGGTTCATTTACAGGAGTGCAGCACCAAAGAAATAAAAAAACATAGACTCCCTCATGGCTCCTTTACAGCCATGGTTAATGTGGTAGGTTTTACACAGCTCCAGTTTATGGAGCTATTTATGGGGGATTAACACTTTGTTTTCAGAAAACTATATGGTGCACCATGGTGTCAATGACCAGTCATTAACTATGTAATGAGCATAGACAAAAACTCACTATAAGAACAAATTGGGCCAAAAAAAACTTTGGCATTGCTTTTGTTTCCATTTTTGTTCTTGAGGGCTTGTTTAAAATAACAAGCTCCACAATATTTTGTAGGCAATCAAATACTGACACCTACAGGTTGTTTTTACTAACTGAATCTAAAAATGCACTCTGAAATAACTAGTGCTGAAAGATATAGATTTTATCCTACGCCTCAACATAAGCATTAGCTTCTAACATTATACAAAGCCAAATATGTTCAATTTTACTACTGGGGTGTGCTTAGAGTGTGAGGCAGAGGTGTCGTTGGGGGGGGAGGGCAACTGGGGCTGAAATTCTGAATCTCAACTTTATACCCCCAAATGGAGACATTGTGGCTAAGGTATGATTTAATGTTCATGTGTCTGTGAGCATGGATGTGTGTGAGATCAATGGATGTGTATGTGCAAGCATGTGGATGTTTATGCGTGTGTGCATAGGTGTGTAAATGTTTATGTGTGGGTATGTTTGTGTGTTAGCATGTATGTGTAAGTGAGTATATGTGCATGTGTGCTGGCATGAGAGAGTAAGTGTGTAAAAGAGAGAGTGTGTGTACAAATCTATGCCAGTGCATAGGTAAGTTACCCGAGAAGAGGCAAGGGAAAGATAGGAGAGATGAAAAATATAATAATGAATATGAGGAGACATAGAGAGAAAGGAGAGAGATAATGAGATGGCGGAGAGATGGGAAAAAGGGGGAGATAAATAGAAAGAAGAGAGACTGAGGTAGAGAGGAGGCGAGAGATAATGAAAGGAAGGCTGGATAATGAGAACAGGGAGAGTAATGGAAGAGATAGTAGAAAGGGTGAGGTAAAAAAAAAGAGTAGTAGTGATAAAGAGAGAGGAACTAAATGAGAGAGGTAAAGATAAAGGGGAGAGATAATGATAACAAAGATTAAAGAGAATTGGGAGAGATATAGAGAAAGAATATAGAGAAAGAAAAAGGCGAGAGATAAAGAGAAATTAGAGTGATATAGAAAACATTGAGAGAGAGAAGGAGGAGGAGAGATAAAGAACAAAGTGATAGCTGAGATAAAAAGAAATGGAAGAGATAATGAGAGAGGGGAGGATAAAAGAGAGAGATAAATATAAAGGGGATTGATAAAAGGTAGGAAAGATAAAGTGGAGAGATAGAGGATAGATCATGAGATGGGGAGAAATTCTGTGAAATGATAGTACAGTACCGCGACCCACACATACCCCCATGGTGGGGATAGCTGGCCCTCGTGGACCCCATCCCATTGGTGGAGATGTGGGAGACAGAGAGAGAGGCTGGTAATCCCTTAGGGGGTAGTAGAACCTTACAGGTGAGGGCTTAAACACCTGGGAGTCAGTGGGAGGGGCATTTACCTGTGGATTATAGAAACCCTGCACACCCTCCAGTCTGTGCTTAGTTATTGTGCTCTCTGGTTCCCTTAGACCTGCTCTGACCCGTTCCTTTGCGTATCGTGCCCTTGCTATTTCATTGACCTCCCGGCATCTGACCTCGGCATTGTTTCCTGGACTTTGTGTTTCTCTCCTGTCCTGACCCGGCTCATCTCCTGTTGTTGCACCTTCGCTGCTTGCCCTGATTTGGATTTGCCTCTTGGACTTTGTCTTTTGTTCCTACCCTTCTGCTGGGCCACCCTGCTCTACGCTCCTAACCAGTCCTGCTAGAGCCCGACAGAATAACTAAGTCATACCATGTAGCCTGCAGGGGTGGCTGAAGCCATTCATACATTAACCCAGCAACTTGTGACATTGACGCAGACCGTCCAGGGAGCACAGGACCAGCAACACCAGTTACAGACCCAAGTACACGTGCAGCAAGCAGGGCCTCCAACGGGGGTACCTCCTCTTCCTCCAATACCCAACCGGGTCTTCCGGATGAGGGGGCGGTCGCCGCACCAGAGCCCCACGTCAAACTACCGGAACAATGTAAATGCATATTGTAATTACTGGCCTATATGCCATAATTAGTTTGAACCATTTATTTGTTGTAAAGTACTAAAGGCCTACAAAACTTTAAAGAAGTGCATTTAGACACAATCTTTTTGTGTGTCGGCCCCCAAATGGTATAAAATTCAACTATGGCACACAAAATATTCCCAATTATTCTGAATGGAGAGATATCCATGACAAAGATCACAATGCTATTTAGACTCAAGTACAGAAGGCATTATTAGTGTGGTGATAATTTTAACTCCGAGTAGAATTTACCTTTCACTTAGTTCAGCTCCAAATATGTTTCTCGGAGATTGAATATTGCATGTTAATAATATGTAGAATCTTAATGCTTCTTTCCAGATTAAGTATCCCACAGTTTGTTATCTCATTATTCAGTTAGATTTAAACATTTCTTTATCTAGCCCAACCTTATAATGATATTGAAATAACAAAACAAATTAATTTGACAGGGAATTTCTCATCTTTACTTTCCCATTTCATTGATTTTAAAGCAGGGCTGCCTTATGAGCAGTTGCCCGTTTTCATCCATCTAATATCCCTGTCAATAATATAAAATCAAGTTAGACCGATTAAAAATGCATTTTACATACATTTTTACCAGTAGTACCATATATCATCTAAAAAAGGAGTGTTTCCAACTTAGTCTCTCATCTGAACCAGGAAAATCAACATAAGCATGTTTGTTAACATGTTTAAATGTGATTACATTTTATTAAAACATTTTGCTATTTTTGAAATGGTCTTTGACTCTATTCCTACAGAGGGTAAATAAGACAGGAGCACTGGTAGGCATACAAAAACCTATATTATTAAGCATTCAGTACTACTTGACTCTTCTCCTAGACAAGCTCACGTTGGGTCCTTACTAGCTCACACACTCTTTGAAACTCATTATATTCCTGCAAATTGTGCAGCTTGAAGTAAAACTCTCTTTTGGATTCTTCATTTTCCCTCAACTTGCATTTAGTCATTAAAATCGATGGTGACTGCAATTGCATCGACTTGTGGAAGCCTGGGGTTATTTGCCAAATGGCAAATTCATCATTCCCAATATCCTAAAAATGTATCTAGAGTTTTGCACAGGTAAAATCTGGCTTTTTGAATAGGTCCTTGAGAAGTGTTGTTGACCCCCATGAAAAAAAATCTTACATCTTTAATGTATCTAAAGCATCTTTTTTTATTATTTCTAGCAGCCATATGAAAATTTAACATCCACCCAGGATATGGATGAGCAAATGCTTTATGATGGTAAGAAATACATGGGTAAATGACAGAGGTTGTTTACTGAAGCTAGGTTTCCAGGACAGATAAAAGATGTCAGTCACCTGAATACAGGTCAGATAAGGAGCCAGAATATACCTATACCTCTTCCAACCAACTGTTGGAGATCAGTAGCTTCAAGTGTAAGTATCTTGAGAAGATCTAGACTCTATTTTCCAATCTTACTACGTTCTTCTCCCTTCACACACTTTATCAATTATTTATCACATTATTCTTTGCAGACTGTTGTACTTTGTGACTAAACATCATGTAGGAAGGTTGTCAGGAGATGTGAGATTGTCATGTTCCTTACTGAATAGCTATCCATTACTGCTGAGGATTAGAAAGTCTGTATGGCAGTCCAAAGTCGCTGTCCTCTATTCTAAGTGTTGGGATGACATCATATCCAGCACTCTGGACTTTAGGACACTAGGCCTAGTCTGCCTCAGTCGTTATATCCCACTGGCAACAGTTATAAGGATGTCTTTATAAGTCTAGTCTGAGGCCATTCAAATAATTTCTGGGGGTAATGTTACGTGCATCATAATTTATTTCAAGGCAGAAGTATTTTCCCATTCAAATTGTGTTTTCTTTGCCCTCCCTGTTACTTATATGCACTGTGGTGCAAAGAGAATAAAAAGACAAATTGATTCTTATAAAGCTATAGAAGTTGTATTAGACAGTAACCTGCACAACTTTTACCAAGTGGTAGAAAGTACCTGTGGAGATTCAGTAAGTAGTTAAATGGCTACTTGTATTGCTTTCGGATTTACACACAGGATATTTTGCTTTGTGAGCACAATTTAATGGATTATAAACTATTGTTGGAACACAGATTTTGGGAAATGTTAGTCACATGGGCTCAACCAGTTTAAGTTAACATGGTACATTTCAAGGTTTCATTTAAACATCCTACTGAACAATGATTTGAATATCTTAGGGGGTGTATCCACTAAACTGTCAAAACAGCATCCCAGATTTAACATTACATTGGTCATTAAACTGTATCGTTATATTAAAAATTTCATGTTACCTGCCATTCATCTTTCTGTACATGAACGACCTATCATGCAAACTTGTCCTTATATGATACATATAATCATTGTTAAAAAACATGGTACATTTAGTTAGTCTTTCTATATTTCTTGTTGCAGTTTACATTTGCCTTAGCTGGCAGCACCCTTGAATGTGCTCAGAAAGTATACTTGAATATGCTGTCCAGCGAGGAAAGCTCTTCTTATCCAACGACAAAGTAGTAAAAGTGAACCTTCAACAATGGAAGATCAAGCCTGGAACGTTACTTCCTCCATCAATGTTTTCTCCAAGCCATATGTAAGAAGAACTCTTAAATTGTTAAGATAAATGTGTTTAAAAAACATTTTCATGTCTGCGCTCTGGATTATGTAATCCAAATTCCGTGCCAGAGTTGTAACCACAGGCCACTTTTGTTTGTGTTCTTCCTTTCAACATAGATGGCTCAAGGTTCAGGTATATATACCCAAGTCCAAGCAGGCAGATGGTAAAAGATATTCATAATGTCAGGAGAGTACAAATTTACATGCACCTTTGATAGAAACACATAATTTGGCAGATTACGTGGCTCCTGTGTACCTATTTTTGTGTTTTCTCCTGATTTAAGGACTCAAACCTTAATTCAGTCCTAAATCTCAATCTAGATTAAGGCTAGACATGCCTAGCCCATGTTTAAATTTACTTACATTATAAACCTCTGCTACCTTCAGTTAATCTCTTCTCCACAGAGGATCAATAATCCCCTGCATTTGTAGGAAGCCTATGTATATCCTTACCAGGCTATTATGTTAGGTGTTTATCATTTCTTACCCCACAGATTCACAGCTGAATCAAACGGGCAATGGCATATCCATGACAGAAAAATGTGTATCTTAGAAGCTCAAAGACCATGTACACTACAGCAGAAAGTAGTAGTGAACTTCTTACACACATTGTGTTTGTTATTTCAATTATTTGTTAGCATAAGCTCAATGACAGTTATGAATTTCAACTAAATACTCCAAATTTTATATTTGCTATATGGCTAGATTTTTTTGGAGCACAGAACCATATACAATGCTGCATGCTGACCCTCTTGTGTGGCCAAACGTGTACACCAACCTGTCAAAATTGACTTCTTACTTGCTTCTTCATATTAGACATGTGTAAATGAGTCAAAAAGGATTTGGACGGATTTTTCCTTTCGTTCCCTACCCATTCGTTTGGCCGAAAATTCAGGGAAATCTCTGATTCGGGAGCAAAATGCTCAGTGCCAATATTCACTCTCACGGTCTTATTCACTTTTTCGCACTCTGTTTCCCTAACTTCTCTGGTGACAACTTCTCCATCCTGCGATCTTCGTGGACATAACACGGCAGGAACTTCCACCAAAATGGCAACGCTTTCAGTGACATCCTCTCCCGCGATTGGATGATCGGGGTGAGGATGTCAACGGAAGCGTCACCATTTTGGCAGAAGATCCCGTCGGGTTAAATCAACAAGGATGGGAACGAAGATAAAAGATAGCAGAAGTGGTCAACAGAGAAGGTAGCGAAACCTTTAGAGAGCGTGAGTGAATGTAGGCCCTAGTATTTCATGGGGGGGTCTGGCCTTGTACTAATCGGCAGATTTACCAAAATTTGCAGTTCATACTAATCCTAATGCACAACTCTACTCAGTACTTATATTATATGTGTGCTTTAAAAATACCCTGCTCTTTGCTCTAACTGTTCTTGCCACTCATTAGAATGTATGTGATGGCTGGAGTGTCTCTTTTAAGTCACTCATAACTAGTCTCTTCTCTAATCACAGTGTATGCTACAATCCCATAAACTAAAAATAGCTTTCCACTTATTGAGTTTTTGCTGGATAAGGAGAGTCCTTAATGCTGCCATATAAGAAAAACAGCCGTTTGGTAACTGCTACTGTGCAAGGACTTTGTGCTGTCATATGTCTTATATACCGTTATAAGTCATGGACATGCAGACAAAAATATTAATTAAAAGACAAAAAACTAACTCCAAGAAACAAAGTCATATGTTTATTGGCAGTTTCAGCTGTCCAAACAGACAAGAAATGGTGGCTCTACAATCAACTTGTAATGCAGCAGAGCAAGGTCACAAAAAAAAAAAGAGTATTAAAAAAGTGATGTACTGCAGCCCGGAATGCGTCTTCAAATCAAGAGAGTAACTGTCAATAATAAAAATAATAAAATTAATATAGCAAGGACAATATGTTAAATGCATCATGCCCTGTAGTAAAAGAACACAAGCAAAACTAAGACTTGACATCCAAAATACATAACAGTAAAATAATTTTGGAAGAAGAAAAAGGAATCAGTGGGCCCACAAAGTACATAGGTAATGTGGTTAAATTCCCCAACTTACTTTGCATAACACATAATGCGATTGAGTTAGTTTGCCTACTATAGAGTAATACGTTTATATACACTGTATCGTTGCTTCTTTTAAATTGCAAACATAACTGAACAAAGTTCCTTGCAATGATTTTACATTTTCAATCTTATTTGGCAGTCTTTAAAAGCACACCATCTTAAGGTCCAAAAGTTGAGGTGCCTACTGTGTAATTAACCTCCGTGCCTGCAACTGGTACTGGCCTTTATTCACTACATGAAAAAAAATATTATTTTGTGACTTCTTACTGTCCGGGTACATTTTAAACACTAAAGATAAAATAATTTATGCCATCTGTAAATTACAGGAAAATTCTGAAATCACTCATGAATGACAATTACAACGTAGCGATTTTCCAATTTACTTACATCATTGGCACTTTCTCTGTGGATACTGACTAGACCGCTGAATAAATGGTGCTTTACCAGGCATGTTTATTTTTAAATTTTCCACACTTTAAAGACAAATAATTTCTGGCTTTATTACTACAAATAATGCACATGCATTCATGCAATCCCAACTGTTCTTATCCGCACATTCTTGTTCTAGCAATACAATCCAGATCAATTAAAAGACAAATGATGAACCACACCTGGCTCTTTAAAATGTACTCACCTCGTGATATATGAACAACGATGGATCAACCGACAAAGTTAATGACAACTAGGTGCAAGATTGTGTTGGCAAAAAGAAAATCTGCGAAGGCTCTCTCTGGAGAGATCCCCTGGAAATCCCCCTTATTTTGAGGATTGATTTGTATCCGTAGACACACTGCAAGGTGGAAATAAAACACAAGAAGGTGTAAATATTAATCATAAGTAAATAAGAAAACTAGAAATTCCCAGGTCTGTCAAGTGATAATATTCAGGGCAAATCTGATTTTCAGTACGGTTCATTCTTCATATGCAAAAGGCTAAAATAGTTATTAAAATACTATAATTAACAAGAACATCCAACCTAGTCAAGCTGCATTTTAGCATTCCAAGATGTTTGACAGCAATACAAACCAACTGTCAAATAGTTTGGGCCACTACTATAAACAACAATATAAGAAGGTATAATCAGCCAGCTGAAACAAAACCATTTGGTTATACAGGTGCTGCAAAGTGACCCACAAGAATGTAGCATTTCCCTTTTTCATATTTAAACTTAAATATGATTCTATATAGTAGTACAATGAATAGATTCATATAGAGGCCCCTACATCAGGGGAAATCAATGCAGGCCTCGAATAGGGCAAGTATGGCGGTTTCATGCATACAGAGAATGGTTTACTTCTGAGGTTTCAGCCATTACATAAAGTAAAATGCAACGCCGTATAGTAATACAATACTTGCAATGCACACATATTTATTGGCAGTGCACGTACACTTCCGCCTCGTTAACACAACATTTGAAACCCAGCGTGTATATTCATAAACTGCAGAGTGACTGCATAAACTCTAGAGCCAAAAATACGGACTGTTTTAGCACCGGCGACTTCTATTATCGATGTAATCGTATACTCAGTGTGTATCTCACCGCCCAAAATGAACGAGCCCACGCAGGAGGTGAAACCGGACAGGAAGGAATTGAAGGGAAAGGTTCCCACCAGAAGGCAATACAGAAACTGCATGACCCCGGTAAGCATTATGTACAGAAGATAGGCGTCCAGCATCTTAAGCCGCTGTGGAGTACTGCTGACATATTCCTCCAAAAAGCGGGACACGACGGACAGCACAGACACCGACATGATGAAAATCACCGGTCCCTTATGCAGAGATAGGAAATGACACAACGGAAGCGCACTCTGAAACAGACGTGGCGATCCGGAGCAGCGGCCGACGTCACCTTTACTAAGCGGAAGCCGGAAGCGGTGGAACTTTTAGTCGCGTCTACTTGTTGCCTAGCGAACAGGCAGTCGTGAAAATTATTCAGAACGTTATTGATATTGATTTCCTCACGATATGAAAACAACAGAAAACTATTCAATATAATAAATGTATATAAATATTTATATAATATATATGTTTTGTCCTGTTGTGTTGCCATAAATTCCGAATGGAATGATACAAATATCAGAAACAAAATAATATACTTAATAGGGTACAACCCCCCCAAGTATTTGTATCCAATATATGTGTGTACGAGGTGTAGATTATACATGCAAAGTGTAAAAGAAAGTTTACTTTTATGAGCAAGTCCTAAAATCAGTACTATTGCATGGGAGGTGTTAAAATACTTTAATTTTAAATGCCCACAAGGTGTCTAGTTTAACAAAAATGTATCATTTGATGGGGTAATTCATATTGGTTGGGTTCAAAGATGAACAAATAAGACATGGCACAGACTGACCAGATGTGGAAATTGCCAGGGGTGTCTACTTTTCTAGCATCTATGGTTTGAAGGGAGTAAATTGAACTGACCAGCTTCACATTGGACACTGAGACAGAATTTTCAACATGTCAAAATGCCAAGTTGAAAAATTTAATTGCTTATGTCCCAAATATGACCGTTTACCCACCCCCAACAACCTGACAAACCCATTCATGGATGATATCGCTGTATTCATGAGATGTGACTGAACATGTATTGGGGTGTTTGGCAGTGACATATACCAGGAGCTGTAAATTCATACCTGAAGTAACATGTGAGAAAAAAAACCCACTCAAAAATTACTGCCACAAAGTTTGACAAAGGCTGGTAGTCCGGGCAGGACTGGGACTCAAAAGCGGCCTGGAAACATTTGGACACCAGCCCCATATAGTTTATCTTGCGGTCACGCTCTTATACCCACACACACCCCTTGTACATATCCGAGTCACACTATTTGCCATACAAATAACTAAAACATTCTTTTTATCACATTATTTGTATTAAAATGTCAGAAAGCAAAAGTGTTGAAAGGCCCTAATAAATGAAATACATTAGACAGAATGAAATCAAAACATTTGCTACTGCAAACATTTTTAGATGAAAAAGTTCCATTTTATTCAGTGGAACAAAACAGTGATCACATTATTCTTCATGATATTCTTGTAAGAAACTTTTGGCTATTAATACCACCACAACTGTTCTAGCACTGCATCATCCAAAAAATACCTCAGCCCAGATACATTATTTTTTTTTTAAATGCACACAGTTCATGGTGCAAAGTGGTCTGCCAGTATGTTTATATAAAAGGTCCTCTCTTAAGGGGGAACGACTGTGAAACCAACGGGAATAACGAAATTAGGCCTTACAACTAAATTGGGTTTCACTCTGAAGATCCCAATCAACATTCAAGTTTCTGCGATTAAGCCTTTGTGATAAAATATGCAGATTAAAATAAGAGTAAATAACACAATATAATTACTCTTCCTCTCACTCATTTCTGGGCCTAGAAAGTTTTGTCCTCTGAAGTGACTACAAATTCAGGAGGGCGTTTTATCTCTGGATAAGTAAACATTAAATAAATCAATTTATTACTGCAGTAAGTACAGTGCACACCAGGACAGCATTTGCCATATTGAAGCATAAAACACTATGTTCTACACTGCTTTGTCATTAACTCCCCCTGTCATTAATCCCCTTTTATATTGATGCCCCAGCCAGGTCCCCCTTTAGTATTGATTACTGTCTTCCCCCTTTGTGCATTTATTCCCCCACACCCTTGGGTATTGCCCCCCAGCATTGATTTATGTGATACCCCAAAACTTTTGTGAAGCACACTTGTCTATTATTGGTGCCTTACTGCCGTGTATTACCCCCAGCCACTCCCTCCTTTTGTATTTAATTTTAAAATTTAATGAAGGCAACCCCCCCTCTCTTGAATATGGGTCTGCTTTCCCCTTTAACCCCATTACTATATTTTTGCCCAATGGCCGTGCTGCAGCTCTTCATCCCACCCCACAACACGTTCAACACAGCCACCGTGTGGCTGCAGCGTAAGACAGCCGCTGAGCGGCTGCAAGCAAAATTCAAAGCGGCCACTGCGCGGCTGTCACGCAATGCGCTGGCCAGAGGCCTTCGTCCCACCCCTTTTGTGCTGCTTATAAGAATTAGCAAATGAAAACTCCACAGGAGTGCAATCAAGGACAGGATGCAAAAGGTTACCTACAGCAAAAAAGGTTATGGTTTACCATTGCAGTGCCGTAGATATCTATACTGTAAAATTAAACTTTAAATAATATTTTTAAATATCTCAACCAAAACACCAATTTATAATAGGTGAAAAAATGGGGAAAGAAAAAGGACCTAAGGAGTTCTGGGGATCTCAAGGTACTTCTACTTAAGTCTATTCCACATATCCACCACTCTCTCACTAAAGTAAGTCTTCATTACTTAATAAGCAAATTACAATTAATCATTTCAGTGTCTGTAAGGAAAGCTGCCCACTATCTTACCTCTTCAGACAAGCAAATATTATATTATAATTTAGAGAAGCGTCTATTGCAGCCACCGTGTGTGTGCACTACATGCCCCTCCACTTCTTCTGTGTTTTTTCCTATGCAGCAGAACACTGTCTCACACACTGACCCCCCTGCTCCCCTGTCAGCATTGTCTTTGGATCTTCCAAGAAATTAGTGGAGATAAGAAAATGGCTGTTTTAAAATGACATTTATGAAATTAAACAATGAACAATAAATTCTGACAATAAATGACCTTTTAATCATCGATTTTCAGTATATGTTTATAAAAAATATACTTAAATCTACACATATCCAATACAATGAAGGGGATGTTATAATTTAAATATATTGGAACAAACATTATGCATTTTGTTGTCTCAAGTCCACTACCAATGAAAAGTTATATAGTTTTCCATGGGTAAATTGAAAACTTCTCCTGAGAATAGGGATTAAATGAAAGGATGCAGAAATTGATGAAAATGTCATGGTCTCTTAATTGTCTCATTCTCAACTGGAAAAAAATGGCCAGACCTCTGGCACTGAAAGTGTTAAAGCAGCAATGAAACTGGAACCCATTAAAACAAATGAAAATTACACTATATGTATATTACATACAACTGTGAAGTTACCACTATCTCAGAAGGACCAAAGTTTTGCATGCTACTCAATAAATAAATACTGATATTAAAGTTGAACCAAGAATTGTACCAAAAAAGATATTACCAAGACATACTCATAATACGGTTCCGAAGTCATGAAAAGCAGCAAATAAACAAACTTGAGAATACTAAAATGAAATAATCCAGGCGCTTTGAGGGTAGAACATTTTAACAGAAACCAGAAGAAAGACAACCAAATTCAATTTGTTCTGGATGTTTATGGGTTTTCCTGCTGCTACATGTCATGCATTGGCACCTCATTGATGCTGGTTTGCTAGTGCTTGTGCTCTGTCTTTGTTAAAGTACTTCTTAAACAACTGTCATAAATGCTGAGCAAACATGTGTGATCCTTCAGCTTCAGGGCCCACCACAAGATGCAACAAACAAGCCTGTGGGGAAGAGGAAAGTTGTAAGGCATACAACATGGCAAGTCATAGCCAACCTCAGACTAATCAGGACAGCCAAACATTCAACTGCTAATGTCTGCTGCTTGCATTTAGCGTCATATGATCATGAACTACTTACCTGAAACATTTGTTTCTGTTTATAGTGTCACAAAATTCCAACCTTTAGATCATCCCTTCGACTCTTTACGTTCTACACTAATTTTCCTCACATCCTGATCTGCCTTGTCAACATCAACATACAATTAGAACATATAACAATGGGCTAGTCCTTGCCAGAATCTGACACAACCATTGTAGGTAACATTGGCACCCCTAAATGTATGTTGCCTTCAAAACTGTCAACGTTTATGCCCTGGACTGATGTCACATCCGCTGAGGAAGAGAGTAAATGGTAGCACCAATGCACACTTATTTTGGTGTCCACTTTTCCCATTGTAGTTATGGTCCTG
>VKOC01000001.1:38871481-38881952 GCA_009364415.1 Spea multiplicata
GAGCACAGGACCAGCAACACCAGTTACAGACCCAAGTACACGTGCAGCAAGCAGGGCCTCCAACGGGGGTACCTCCTCTTCCTCCAATACCCAACCGGGTCTTCCGGATGAGGGGGCGGTCGCCGCACCAGAGCCCCACGTCAAACTACCGGAACAATGTAAATGCATATTGTAATTACTGGCCTATATGCCATAATTAGTTTGAACCATTTATTTGTTGTAAAGTACTAAAGGCCTACAAAACTTTAAAGAAGTGCATTTAGACACAATCTTTTTGTGTGTCGGCCCCCAAATGGTATAAAATTCAACTATGGCACACAAAATATTCCCAATTATTCTGAATGGAGAGATATCCATGACAAAGATCACAATGCTATTTAGACTCAAGTACAGAAGGCATTATTAGTGTGGTGATAATTTTAACTCCGAGTAGAATTTACCTTTCACTTAGTTCAGCTCCAAATATGTTTCTCGGAGATTGAATATTGCATGTTAATAATATGTAGAATCTTAATGCTTCTTTCCAGATTAAGTATCCCACAGTTTGTTATCTCATTATTCAGTTAGATTTAAACATTTCTTTATCTAGCCCAACCTTATAATGATATTGAAATAACAAAACAAATTAATTTGACAGGGAATTTCTCATCTTTACTTTCCCATTTCATTGATTTTAAAGCAGGGCTGCCTTATGAGCAGTTGCCCGTTTTCATCCATCTAATATCCCTGTCAATAATATAAAATCAAGTTAGACCGATTAAAAATGCATTTTACATACATTTTTACCAGTAGTACCATATATCATCTAAAAAAGGAGTGTTTCCAACTTAGTCTCTCATCTGAACCAGGAAAATCAACATAAGCATGTTTGTTAACATGTTTAAATGTGATTACATTTTATTAAAACATTTTGCTATTTTTGAAATGGTCTTTGACTCTATTCCTACAGAGGGTAAATAAGACAGGAGCACTGGTAGGCATACAAAAACCTATATTATTAAGCATTCAGTACTACTTGACTCTTCTCCTAGACAAGCTCACGTTGGGTCCTTACTAGCTCACACACTATTTGAAACTCATTATATTCCTGCAAATTGTGCAGCTTGAAGTAAAACTCTCTTTTGGATTATTCATTTTCCCTCAACTTGCATTGTTTAGTCATTAAAATCGATGGTGACTGCAATTGCATCAACTTGTGGAAGCCTGGGGTTATTTGCCAATATCTTAAAAATGTATCTAGAGTTTTGCACAGGTAAAATCTGGATTTTTGAATAGGTCCTTGAGAAGTGTTGTAGACCCCCATGAAAAAAATCTTACATCTTTAATGTATCTAAAGCATCTTTTTTTATTATTTCTAGCAGCCATATGAAAATTTAACATCCACCCAGGATATGGATGAGCAAATGCTTTATGATGGTAAGAAATACATGGGTAAATGACAGAGGTTGTTTACTGAAGCTAGGTTTCCAGGACAGATAAAAGATGTCAGTCACCTGAATACAGGTCAGATAAGGAGCCAGAATATACCTATACCTCTTCCAACCAACTGTTGGAGATCAGTAGCTTCAAGTGTAAGTATCTTGAGAAGATCTAGACTCTATTTTCCAATCTTACTACGTTCTTCTCCCTTCACACACTTTATCAATTATTTATCACATTATTCTTTGCAGACTGTTGTACTTTGTGACTAAACATCATGTAGGAAGGTTGTCAGGAGATGTGAGATTGTCATGTTCCTTACTGAATAGCTATCCATTACTGCTGAGGATTAGAAAGTCTGTATGGCAGTCCAAAGTCGCTGTCCTCTATTCTAAGTGTTGGGATGACATCATATCCAGCACTCTGGACTTTAGGACACTAGGCCTAGTCTGCCTCAGTCATATACCCCACTGGCAACAGTTATAAGGATGTCTTTAAAAGTCTAGTCTGAGGCCATTCAAATAATTTCTGGGGGTAATGTTACGTGCATCATAATTTATTTCAAGGCAGAAGTATTTTCCCATTCAAATTGTGTTTTCTTTGCCCTCCCTGTTACTTATATGCACTGTGGTGCAAAGAGAATAAAAAGACAAATTGATTCTTATAAAGCTATAGAAGTTGTATTAGACAGTAACCTGCACAACTTTTACCAATTGGTAGAAAGTACCTGTGGAGATTCAGTAAGTAGTTAAATGGCTACTTGTATTGCTTTCGGATTTACACACAGGATATTTTGCTTTGTGAGCACAATTTAATGGATTATAAACTATTGTTGGAACACAGATTTTGGGAAATGTTAGTCACATGGGCTCAACCAGTTTAAGTTAACATGGTACATTTCAAGGTTTCAAGATTTAAACATCCTACTGAACAATGATTTGAATATCTTAGGGGGTGTATCCACTAAACTGTCAAAACAGCATCCCAGATTTAACATTACATTGGTCATTAAACTGTATCGTTATATTAAAAATTTCATGTTACCTGCCATTCATCTTTCTGTACATGAACGACCTATCATGCAAACTTGTCCTTATATGATACATATAATCATTGTTAAAAAACATGGTACATTTAGTTAGTCTTTCTATATTTCTTGTTGCAGTTTACATTTGCCTTAGCTGGCAGCACCCTTGAATGTGCTCAGAAAGTATACTTGAATATGCTGTCCAGCGAGGAAAGCTCTTCTTATCCAACGACAAAGTAGTAGAAGTGAACCGTCAATAATGGAAGATCAAGCCTGGAACGTTACTTCCTCCATCAATGTTTTCTCCAAGCCATATGTAAGAAGAACTCTTAAATTGTTAAGATAAATGTGTTTAAAAAACATTTTCATGTCTGCGCTCTGGATTATGTAATCCAAATTCCGTGCCAGAGTTGTAACCACAGGCCACTTTTGTTTGTGTTCTTCCTTTCAACATAGATGGCTCAAGGTTCAGGTATATATACCCAAGTCCAAGCAGGCAGATGGTAAAAGATATTCATAATGTCAGGAGAGTACAAATTTACATGCACCTTTGATAGAAATACACAATTTGGCAGATTACGTGGCTCCTGTGCACCCATTTTTGTGTTTTGTCCTGATTTAAGGACTCAAACCTTAATTCAGTCCTTAGTCTCAACCTAGATTAAGGCTAGACATGCCTAGCCCATGTTTAAATTTACTTACATTATAAACCTCTGCTACCTTCAGTTAATCTCTTCTCCACAGAGGATCAATCATCCACTGCATTTGTAGGAAGCCTATGTATATCCTTACCAGGCTATTATGTTAGGTGTTTATCATTTCTTACCCAACAGATTCACGGCTGAACCAAATGGGCAATGGCATATCCATGACAGAAAAATGTGTATCTTAGAAGCTCAAAGACCATGTACACTACAGCAGAAAGTAGTAGTGAACTTCTTACACACATTGTGTTTGTTATTTCAATTATTTGTTAGCATAAGCTCAATGACAGTTATGAATTTCAACTAAATACTCCAAATTTTATATTTGCTATATGGCTAGATTTTTTTGGAGCACAGAACCATATACAATGCTGCATGCTGACCCTTTTATGTGGCCAAACGTGTACACCAACCTGTCAAAATTGACTTCTCACTTGCTTCTTCATATTAGACATGTGTAAATGAGTCAAAAAGGATTTGGACGGATTTTTCCTTTTGTTCCCTGCCCATTCGTTTTGGCCGAAAATTCAGGGAAATCTCTGATTCGGGAGCAAAATGCTCAGTGCCCACATTCACTCTCACGGTCTTGTTCACTTTCTCGCACTCTCTGTTTCCCTAACTTCTCTGGTGACTACTTCTCCATCCTGCGATCTTCATGGACATAACACGGCAGGAACTTCCACCAAAATGGCAACTCTTTCAGTGACATCCTCTCCCTCGATTGGATGATCGGGGTGAGGATGTCAACGGAAGCGTCACCATTTTGGCAGAAGATCCCGTCGGGTTATATCAACAAGGATGGGAACGAAGATAACAGATAGCAGAAGTGCTCAGCAGAGAAGGTAGCGAAACCTTTAGAGAGCGTGAGTGAATGTAGGCTCTAGTATTTCATGGGGGGGTCTGGCCTTGTACTAATCGGCAGATTTACCAAAATTTGCAGTTCATACGAATCCTAATCCACAACTCTACTCAGTACTTATATTATATGTGTGTTTTAAAAATACCCTGCTCTTTGCTCTAACTGTTCTTGCCACTCATTGGAACGTATGTGATGGCTGGAGTGTCTCTTTTAAGTCACTCATAACTAGTCTCCTCTCTATTCGCAGTGTATTCTACAATCCCATAAACTAAAAATAGCTTTCCACTTATTGAGGTTTTGCTGGATAAGGAGAGTCCTTAATGCTGCCATATAAGAAAAACAGCTGTGTGGTAACTGCTACTGTGCAAGGACTTTGTGCTGTGATATGTCTTATATAACGTTATAAGTCATGGACATGCAGACAAAAATATTAATTAAAAGACAAAAAACTAACTCCAAGAAACAAAGTCATATGTTTATTGGCAGTTTCAGCTGTCCAAACAGACAAGAAATGGTGGCTCTACAATCAACTTGTAATGCAGCAGAGCAAGGTCACAAAAAAAAAAAGAGTATTAAAAAAGTGATGTACTGCAGCCCGGAATGCGTCTTCAAATCAAGAGAGTAACTGTCAATAATAAAAATAATAAAATTAATATAGCAAGGACAATATGTTAAATGCATCATGCCCTGTAGTAAAAGAACACAAGCAAAACTAAGACTTGACATCCAAAATACATAACAGTAAAATAATTTTGGAAGAAGAAAAAGGAATCAGTGGGCCCACAAAGTACATAGGTAATGTGGTTAAATTCCCCAACTTACTTTGCATAACACATAATGCGATTGAGTTAGTTTGCCTACTATAGAGTAATACGTTTATATACACTGTATCGTTGCTTCTTTTAAATTGCAAACATAACTGAACAAAGTTCCTTGCAATGATTTTACATTTTCAATCTTATTTGGCAGTCTTTAAAAGCACACCATCTTAAGGTCCAAAAGTTGAGGTGCCTACTGTGTAATTAACCTCCGTGCCTGCAACTGGTACTGGCCTTTATTCACTACATGAAAAAAAATATTATTTTGTGACTTCTTACTGTCCGGGTACATTTTAAACACTAAAGATAAAATAATTTATGCCATCTGTAAATTACAGGAAAATTCTGAAATCACTCATGAATGACAATTACAACGTAGCGATTTTCCAATTTACTTACATCATTGGCACTTTCTCTGTGGATACTGACTAGACCGCTGAATAAATGGTGCTTTACCAGGCATGTTTATTTTTAAATTTTCCACACTTTAAAGACAAATAATTTCTGGCTTTATTACTACAAATAATGCACATGCATTCATGCAATCCCAACTGTTCTTATCCGCACATTCTTGTTCTAGCAATACAATCCAGATCAATTAAAAGACAAATGATGAACCACACCTGGCTCTTTAAAATGTACTCACCTCGTGATATATGAACAACGATGGATCAACCGACAAAGTTAATGACAACTAGGTGCAAGATTGTGTTGGCAAAAAGAAAATCTGCGAAGGCTCTCTCTGGAGAGATCCCCTGGAAATCCCCCTTATTTTGAGGATTGATTTGTATCCGTAGACACACTGCAAGGTGGAAAATAAACACAAGAAAGTGTGAATATTAATCATAAGTAAATAAGAAAACTAGAAATTCCCAGGTCTGTCAAGTGATAATATTCAGGGCAAATCTGATTTTCAGTACGGTTCATTCTTCATATGCAAAAGGCTAAAATAGTTATTAAAATACTATAATTAACAAGAACATCCAACCTAGTCAAGCTGCATTTTAGCATTCCAAGATGTTTGACAGCAATACAAACCAACTGTCAAATAGTTTGGGCCACTACTATAAACAACAATATAAGAAGGTCTAATCAGCCAGCCGAAACAAAACCATTTGGTTATACAGGTGCTGCAAAGTGACCAACAAGAATGTAGCATTTCCTTAAATATGATTCTATATAGTAGTGCAATGAATAGATTCATATAGGGGCCCCTACATCAGGGGAAATCAATGCAGGCCTCGAATAGGCCAAGTATGGCGGTTTCATGCATACAGAGAATGGTTTACTTCTGCGGTTTCGGCCATTACATAAAGTAAAATGCAGCGCCGTATAACTAGTAATACAATACTTGCAGTGCACACACATTTATTGGCAGTGCACGTACACTTCCCCCTCGTTAACACAACATATGAAACCCAGCGTGTATATTCATAAACTGCAGAGTGACTGCATAAACTCTAGAGCCAAAAATATGAACTGTTTTAGCACCGGCGACTTCTATTATCGATGTAATCATATACTCAGTGTGTATCTCACCGCCCAAAATGAACGAGCCCACGCAGGAGGTGAAACCGGACAGGAAGGAATTGAAGGGAAAGGTTCCCACCAGCAGGCAATACAGAAACTGCATGACCCCGGTAAGCATTATGTACAGAAGATAGGCGTCCAGCATCTTAAGCCGCTGCGGAGTACTGCTGACATATTCCTCCAAAAAGCGGGACACGACGGACAGCACAGACACCGACATGATGACCGGTCCCTTATGCGGAGATAGGAAATGACACAACGGAAGCGCACTCTGAAACAGACGTGGCGATCCGGAGCAGCGGCCGACGTCACCTTTACTAAGCGGAAGCCGGAAGCGGTGGAACTTTTAGTCGCGTCTACTTGTTGCCTAGCAACAGGCAGGCGTGAAAAATTATTCAAGTAACGTTATTGATTGAATTTCCTCACGATATGAAATAAACAGAAACTATTTATGTAAGAAAATGTGTATATAAATATTTATATAATATATATTTTTTGTCCTGTTGTGTTGCCATAAATTCCGAATGGAATGAAAATATCAGAAACCAAATAATATACTTAATAGGGTACAACCCCCCCCCAAGTATTTGTATCCAATATATGTGTGTACGAGGTGTAGATTATACATGCAACATGTAAAAAAAAGTTTACTTTTATGAGCAAGTCCTAAAATTAGTACTATGTCTACAAAATTCATTTGACAAAAATGTATCATTTGATGGGGTAATTCATAATGGTTGGGTTCAAAGATGAACAAATAAGACATGCCACAGACTGACCAGATGTGGAAATTGCCAGGGGTGTCTACTTTCCAAGCATCTATGGTTTGAAGGGAGTAAATTGAACTGACCAGCTTCACATTGGACACTGAGACAGAATTTTCAACATGTCAAAATGCCAAGTTGAAAAATGTAATTGCTTATGTCCCAAATATGACCGTTTACCCACCCCCAACAACCTGACAAACCCATTCATGGATGATATCACTGTACTCATGAGATGTTACTGAACATGTATTGGGGTGTTTGACAGTGACATATACAAGGAGCTGTAAATTTGTGTGAGAAAGAAAAACCACTCAAAAATTACTGCCACAAAGATTGACAAAGGCTGGTAGTCCGGGCCGGACTGGGACTGAAAAGCAGCCTGGAAACATTTGGAGACCAGCCCCATATAGTTAAAAGGTATATCATGGGACAGAGTGGCATATAGAACAAGGCATTCTGGAGCAGAGCATATATAGGGAGTTAAGGCATTTATGGTAGGTAGCATATAGGGGTTAAAGGCTTTCTAGGCCAGAGTGGCGCAAGGGGTTAAAGGCATATCATGAGCCTCTGCCTCCGGCGTTATAGCTATTTTCTACTCTATTAATATATATAGCTATATATATACTCTCTATCTATGATATACATTTCTTCTATATACGCGCCTCCAGAAATGCCTTGCCTTCAATGCCATGGCATGTAGGGGTTAAAAGGCATATCATGGATGAAGTGTATATATATGAAACTATAAAACATTCTGAGCAAATTGGCATAGGGTATAATGCATATCAGGAGGCAAGTGGCATATATAAGGCTATAAGGCATTTCTGGAGGCAGACTGGCATATAGGGTATAATGCATATCAGGGAGGCAGAGTGGCATATAGGGGGGCATAAAAAAATATACAGTTTGTTCAAAAAATAAATTAGTTTACTGACCTTCTACTTCTTCCACTTTGGGCTTTTTCATCTTGACTTCCGTCCTCTGGTAGCTGCAGACTGCCGTTTTCTATGGTAACAGGATGTCAGTGAGCTTTCACCCCGCACGCTGCTCCCATCACTATGCGGCCAGACTGCTGGAAAAGTAATCTAAACAGCTGATGCTGCCGGCCGGAGCTGATGGCCGCATAGTGATGGGAGCAGTGTGAGGGATGAAAGGTCCGTAACTCCGTACAAGGGGGCGTTTAGATCGGCCGTTTAGATTAGATTTTGGGCGGCCTGGGGGGCAATTGTCCCCCTGATCAGCCCGCCCCTGGCGCCGGAGGAGGCTTCCAATCCCTCTCACAGCCGCTCAGCGGCTGTTTTCAATGTAAGTTTGCCGGCCGCCCGGCCCACAGATCTGCCGGCCCAACGGGAAATTTCCCGGTATCCCGGTGGGCCAGTCCGACCCTGCTGGTAGAATTAGGCTCCTAGTAGTTCCCAATTATGATGATGCCACATAAAATCTTAGAGTGGACGTGCTGCCAACTGGTTTGCTAGTATCAGGGAATGGGAACTCATCCTTTTGAGTTAACCCCAAATCTAGGGATCTGCTGTACCTGTTTATTTTACTTATTTTTGTCGTTTTTCATTTGTGACTTGCACTCCATGGAAATATATACTACGTTTTTCAGCTTGCATCAACCTGATCGCTGTGATTCTGTAGAGTTTGAGTATTATGTTTGTGGCAATAATGAATGTTTCAATGCTGACTCTTAGAAGAAATGTATGACCACTGTGATCTTCAATTATTATTATTATTATTATTATTTTTTGTTTTATATAGCGCCATCAAATTCCGTAGCGCTGTACAATGGGTAGACAAGACATAACATAACATAAGCAGTATGTAACATAACAAATTGACTAACAGTGACAACAGGTGAGGAGGGCCCTGTTCAAGTGAGCTTACAGTCTAGAGTCTGTATAGACTAAGCTTGCCAAACCACGTAGAAGCTAAGTTACTATCTCCTACCAGATACTACAAGTCATTTGATACAATTTGCCTACATACATACCAGCGCTGCTTCACTAATCAAAGCCATCACTGTATCTTGAAATCACTAAACATGACTACAAATTCTGGAAGATTAACAAGAGACGTACTAGTCATCGAGTAAATTCACCAGTTGCCTAAATTTTAACAGTGTATTGTAAGTACATTTAGGATTTGGCTATCTATTAAATAAAAGTTGAAATACATTTAATACGGACACGCAAAACTTTCTGCAAATGTAACAATGTTTTTTGTCTGAATCATTTATTACATCACGCTTTCATCCAAACCACTTTGAATTTCCTCATCACTGTGACACAGCATGTTTAGCTGCTCAGATTTACACCCACATGTACTTATGTAAGTGCAAAACCACGCCTACTCCGCCGATCTCCAGCCCCTCTTTCATTTGTTACACAAGCTTCGCTAACTAACAATAAAGTACATGCTTGCAATAAACCATTAAAGGCCCCGCCTACTGTTATTATCAACGCTCCAGTCACGCCCGCCGTTTCCCTATTCGACATTCTCTGCCCGCCCATTGGCCTCCTAGACGTTCTGTACCCGCCCAGTGTCAAATATTCATCCGTCTTTTTTTTTTATTTTTTTACCGATCAGCTGCTTACCCTTGTGTAATGCCGGGACTTCGGGAAGCGGATCCTGTGATGGCCGAGGAGCTGGAGGAACAGTGAGTTCGTCTACCTACCTGTTTTTGTCATGCTTTCAGTAGAGTAAAGTCTAGCGCCAAGCACAGGCCTTTCTTACACAATGGAGTGCTGGAAACATGAGTAAATATAAAGGATGTAACGAGATATTATATAAGAGGGGAGGTAGATGTTCATTCTTTTGATCCTATCGCGACTGTATCGCGACATGTATATAAATACACACTTGTTCTTACAGACGTGGGGACAGCTACAGGTGGGTATTTGTATCTGATATTTTCGCATAGGAACTGAAAAGAGGGAAATACAAGGGGAACCTAAATTAACTTCAGCTGGGCTCTGTGATTTATTCAGCGATTGTATGTATTGTAGTGTGGAAATGGTAGAGGTGGTCTTGTGTAAATTTCTGACTGTCTTGTTTCTATAGAGAGTTTGACAGTTTAATGGTGTCACCATCAGACCAAAAGCTATCCAATCAATGGACAGTAAGCTGGACAGAACAGGAAATGAGTTTGGGAGTGCAAAACACACAAGCGTACATTGTAACCATAAGAGGCGTAGATGTTTGACTCATGCACACCATGACTAATGGTAATTGGGAGTGCCTGACTACTTAACAGTATGTTTTCAAATGTATTCTAAAACATTCTAAAAAAAAATTCAATTGTACAAATAGTGTAAATGGTGCAAGAGGGCATGTATTAGGGTCTA
>VKOC01000001.1:38900691-38910889 GCA_009364415.1 Spea multiplicata
AAAGGGCTAGAGAAATCCCTAGTGCTTTACAGAATGTTCTCCAGAAGGTGGCAGTGAACTGAACCCCTCTATCAGACACAATCTGCGTCGGGAGACCATGGAGTCTAACGATTTCTCGTACAAAAACAGGTACCAATTCAGGTGCAGAGGGGAGTTTGGGCAAAGGGATGAAATGTGCCATCTTCGAAAACCTATCAACGACGACAAAAATAACGGTACAGCCTTCAGAAACAGGTAAGTCCACCATAAAATCCATAGCGATATGGGACCAAGGACGAACAGGAACAGGCAGAGGTAGTAACAATCCGGCAGGATGGGAGTGAGAAGCTTTGGCAGTAGTACATTGAAGACACGCGATTACAAAATCATGACAGTCGGATCGAAGTTCAGGCCACCAAAAGTCCCTAGAGATGATGTCCGCTGTGCGCCGAGCATTGGGATGTCTAGCAATAAGGGATGAATGAGCCCAGTATAGCACTTTATGCCTTTCGGATTCAGGTACAAATAGAGTGTCCATGGGCCAAGCACTATGAACCGGAGAACGAGACTGAGCCTTCAATATGCGCTTCGTCAAAGAAGAATCGAGTTGTGTGGTAACCGCAGAAATTATACGAGCTGGAGAGATCTCCACCAAAATAGTGTAGGAGGAGAGCAAAACAAACGCAGAGTCAGATGAGCCAGGGGTCATACACGGGACGGGTAGACAGCCAGAAGGTCAGATCCAAAGCGGGTAGTCAGACGATTCAGGTCATACACTGTCACGACCAGGTTACAGGGTCTGGATCCGCGCTGCATAATCAGCGCCCTCTGGAGGAGAGAGGACGTACTGCCACCAGGCAAGAACACCACCAGGAATAATATAAAGGTGGAACTCAGGAACAAAAATAAAATAAAAAATAATAACGGTATCCAAGGGGTCAGGCAAAAGAGTAGTCGGGGTCACAAGCAAAGGTCAGGGCAGGCAGCGAAACAACAGAGGTCAGGAACAAGCAGGAGTCAAAACCAGAAAGCTTAATCAGGATACAACGCTAGTGAAAGGCAACAAGGCACTAACACAGGCAATGGTGTAGTGCCAAATGAGGGTTTAAATATCCCTCCAACAATATGGATCCTCCTACCCTCCTAATTAGGGGGAGGAGGAAAAGGAATATATGTCGCTTTAAGAGCGACATGAATATTCATTAGATGAGCCGTTCGACGCAGAGGCGCGCGCCCCGGAATGATCCCGCGAACACGCCGGGGGCGCGCGTCTCGCAGGAGAATGGACCCGGCGGCAGCATCACCGCCGAACGACACGAGCAGGGAGCCGACGCGGCGGCTGCGTCTCGGCGTCCCTGCCGGCAGCTCGACGGAGGAAGGTAACATACACGAGAGGAACAAACACAGCCAAATCGTAGAGCAGAGGGTAGTCAGGACAAGCCAAAGGGTCAGATAACTCATAGAACGCACAAGAACAATAACCAGCAAAAGACCACACCAGGGTACCGGTAACAGGGCTTCCGGATTTTTAAATTTGGCGCCGGTAGCCACCACGCCCCCAACGCTGACGTCACACGCGCCCCCTACCTGCCAAAACGCGGCAGCTGCAGCTAAACCTAGCTGCAGTAAAGCGCGTGTCCAGCAGGGGGAGCACAACCGCAATGCCGAGCACCCGGCCGACGCTTCCTCCTGACCTCGCCACGAGGTAAGTGTAGCGGCGAGCCGGGAGCCAGCGGATCCACGGGAGCGGGTGACAGTTCTCTCATAGAGCTCTAGATAATAGAGTACCTAGGGGGGGTGTGGGGGTGGTCTGCTCCGGGTGGCATTCATCAGGGGGACGCCCCCTGGCTGGCATTCCTCCAACTGGCTTAAAATCAGTCAACGGAGAGGGAGGTCTGTTAATCCACACGGCAACTGTTACTGTGCGTCTGGATTTGATGTCATATCCCGGCGCACAAAACTAAAGCTCCACCCACCGCCTTCTGCACTCACTGCACCAAGAGGACGCAGAAGAAGAAGAGCCAAGAGAAAGAAAGAAGAGTCATTATTATTGGCTGTGTGTTGAGTTATTTTGAGGGGACAGCAAATTTACACTGTCATACAGGCTGTACACTCACTACTTTACATTGTAGCAGAGTGTCAGATGTTATTTACAAAAATGTGAGGGGTGTACTCACTTTAGTGAGATACTGTATATAGAAGATATAATAATCAAAATGAAAACATTCTTCAAAAAAGAAGATGTCAATAATTTTATCAGTAAGGATAGTGGCCATCATTTGCCTTGCTTAAATGGAGTCCCAAAAAGTCAGGCTGTGAGGATTATGAGACATTGCTCTGATGAAAAGATTTGTGAGGAACAACTACAAATATTAAAAGAAAGGTTATGTAAAAAAATATTCAGAACACAAAATTGTAGTAGCAATAGAATAGTAAAACAGGTAGATAGAAAAGAACTGTCTATCTACCTTGCATGTAAATCCACAAAAAAAAATATAAAATAAAAGATATGTTAGCCTGTAATACTACACGTGATATATTTATTAGAATGTACATGTGGTTTACAGTATGTGGGAAGGACCACAAGAAAGCTCAAAACACATGCCAGTGATCCAAGAAACCTTACCTTCTGTGCAACAGCTAAAGGAAAAAAATATTGGTGAGAAGGAGATATGATAAAAGAATTGGTGAAACTTGAGATGAAGTGGATCTTCAATTTACAAACACTCACTCCTAAAGATTTACATGCTGAATTTGAGTTATATAATTTCTTGTTAAGGTGGGGGAGGTTTGCCTGCTAGAGAGCAGAGTGGACTTTGACAGACTTTTCAAGTCTTTTTTATTGTTTTTTTTTTAATTGTTTAATTTATTTTCTAAAAATCTACAGCTCAATGAGAGCACTTTCGCATTTAAGGAAATATTTTTTTATAAATATATCTGTTATTTTTAACCCTTCTCTGCCTCCATTGAATATTCATCTTAAGGAATTGGACCCAGGAAAGGAAGAGCACAGCTACCCTAAGGGTATCATCTCCACACGAACCATACGAGCAGTAGACTGCTCAACAAAGTTGAAATTATTTTTTTGTTTACTATATTATACTATTGTGTTTTCTATTTTTGTCATTTATACATACATATGTATGGAGTTACGTTTGGAATTTGTAAGGTGCCATTTTTTCATTTTTAACGCTTGGGTGTATGAAACACACTATCCTAAACTGATTTAATATATTTTCTTACATTTCTGGTTGAGACAACTAGAGGTGCAGTTGGTATAGTGAAAGGTGCAGTGCACACAACACTGTTTTATTACAGTAGTTTATTTAGGATTCAACACTTTTCTATGTTTATACACTATTCAACAACTAGCATTTGTATATATTTCTTCAGTCTATTCAATAGCTGAGTGGTCATTTTAACCTATGTACCCATTAATAGGAAAGGCTGAACTTGATGGACGCATGTCTTTTTTCAGCCTATATAACTATGTAACTATGTAACTACTTTTTATTAGGCCATATTTGCTCAGAAGCTTTCACCATCTGCACTCAGGCTGCATTTCAGGTTAGTGATTGTCATACTGCACATCCCCTCTGGTCCCCCTTGACATCAGGGGCATCCCTGCCTGTCGTACAGCCCCCCTCTATCTGCAGCACCTTCGGTCCTACCTACCTGCGACACCTTCGGTCCTAGGCGCAACCACCTAAAGTGCTCTTACACAGATAAGGATAAGATAAAACGGAGGCTAAATATCCAATCATAGTCCTCCCATTCTTCCTCCCTGGGAAAAAAGAAGCTGGCTCTGCAGTTGATTAACCCTTTTGTGACCAATGACATTTTAGGTACATCATTAGAAAGTGTTCCAGTAAGACCAGTAATGTACCATGGGTTACAAAATATACACTCTGTGATTGCTAGGGCAATGCTGCTGCTGTCTGCCAGGATATCCACAAAACTTTTGATTGCTCCTATGGAAGCGATCATGCAGACTTAACCCCGTCATTGCAGGTTTGCCAGCGATTCCATCCCAGCTGCCATAGGCAGTTTTAAACACTACGTATATTCGGACAAGCCCTAACCTTCCCCTGCTGCCCGATTGCTCTGTGAGTCTGTGCAGTAATCTCTCGTGGGGACTAAATCACAACGGTGTTAATTTTGACAGGAAATTGCGATTTAGTTTTGGTCATAGTCTTTTGACTAAAATGCCATTTTAGTTTTAGTCGTATTTTAGTCATCTGAATTGTTTTAGTTTTAGTCTAGTTTTAGTCGACTAAATCTCCAGTAGTTTTAGTAGACTAAATCCAAATGTAATCACACACACACACCAGGCCATGCTCAGCCACACAGACACCCACAAAACATACACACCAGGCAGGCTCAGCCACACCGCCACATAAACACATACACATCAGGTATCTGGATCCGTCTGTGCTTTGCCTACTACAATCAGTACCACATGCCTACACCTGAGAATCCTCATTCTTGGGATTATCCAACCTACTCTTCTCCCTCACACGAGGGTGGTAACAGTTAAGCTAGAACCCACCCCCAAAACTAAAAAGTGTAAACATGTCACGTATGCTGTACATGACCTGTGGCATGCTATTTAACCCTTTCAAGACCGAGACGTACCTGGTACTTCCAGGTCAAAGGTCACCGGCAGACCGGGACGTACCAAGTACGTCATCGATGATACGCAATCCAGCGTTGTTTTGAACGCTGGAATCGCGCGGTATCCCCAGAGATCCGTAGCAGCCACTCCCCCTCAATTCCATGCACGTGATCACTTTGCAGCGAATCACGAGCACGAAATTTAAATATGTAAAAAAAACCTGCGGTCTTCAAGGGAAGACGCAGTTTGCTAACGCTGGTCCGGAAGGGGTTAATTCAATAATTGGTTACACTGTATATCGGATTTAAGAGTACATATAGCAAGGAGTAGATACACTTTACACAGATTGATACCTAAGCATAGAAAGATGTGTTCATAATTTACCAACTGGCTGTACATGTAGTGCCAATGATGATAAGGGAGATGTTTATAGGCTTGTCCAATCAGCAATGAAAGCAGACTATTTACAGTGAAGGAAAAAATTATTTGATCCCCTTCTGATTTTGTATGTTTGCCCACTGATGAAGACATGATCAGTCTATAATTGTAATGGTTGGTTTATTTGAACAATGAAAGACAGAATAACAACAAAGAAATCAAGAATAACGCATTTCAACATTAAAGGCTTTTCCCCTTTTTTTGTATAAAATGAATCATAAGAAACAGAATTTGACACCACATGAAAACCATTTGGCCCATTTGATCTTTTTAAAGTTTTTATAACTAAGTATTCGGAGAGAGTTTAAATTTAGAGTGTTTTTAAACTCAGCATATACATTTAATTTATTCAATTCAATTTATAATATAGATAATAATAATCAGATTGTTGTAGAATTACAGGTATAAATAAGAAAAGTTAAGATGGATTATTATTAATATATATATATATATTGTATATAAATATAAAGAAAGTTCATAATCACCTATTGATAAAATAAAACATTCATAATCAATTATAACTATATGATAATATATATATATTCTATTTATATATTATATATATAAACAAATATTTAGATGTATGTGGGTATAAAATCTATATGTATAGAGAATTTTGTTGATCATATATTGGATTCAGAAATTGTGAAAATGTGTACATGTAAGGCGTTTTCCATTCATTGAAGGGCACTGATGTATATGAAGAACGGGCCCTGCAATAGGCATATTCAAATAAGGACAAGTGGGAGAAACTGGAAGCCAACAATTCAAATCATCACAGACACAAAGAAATGGCTTCACAACAAACAGATTCCTTTTTTTCACACATTGTGACACAAACTGACTCAGATGATTCAGAGATTATATATTTAGTAAACTGAGATTGTTGCTTATTTGATACTATTAAATTCTATTTGTAACCATTCACCGTCTCTCTATTTTTTCAATATACCTGCTTGCACGTCTCTACAACGTTATCCTGGAATGGATTTATAAGGGAAACAATTCTTTATAAGGCAAGAGTCTGTCTATTTCTTTTGCATTTTACCTTCATACACATCTAATCAGTGCTACATTTCTCTTTCTAATGTTCTAAAGAGAAAGTACCCAATTTATATAATTTGTTTATTTTCACTTGGTACTCAAAACCTTTGTTGGCTATTGTCCCCTACTGTTTTAATGCAAACCGCAAAAAAAGGAAACATTTCAACTTATATTGTAGTATAAAATTAGGTTAAAACATGAATTAATTAAGGTTAAGGCATGGAATTAATTAATTTGAATTAATTAAAATACCATTGTATTAATTAAATTAATTTTTATCTAAAATTTTTGTAAGTCATTAAAGTATACGCAGAGCCATGGTTTTTATACTCTTTTTTTCCTACGGGGAGAGGATATAACCATAATGCACCAGTACCTTAAAAGATTGTGAATGGATTTTAAATTGTTTATGTCTATTTTTGGAAAAAAAATACAAAGAATATAATTTTTATACGTAGTTCGTGTAAATAGACATCATCAGTTGGTGTATACATTTGTGTTGTAGGTGTCCCTTTTATGGGGAACACCACGATATCAAAGTAAATATACTGCTGACAGTTTAAATTAAAGTGACTTGACATCATTTTAGCCTTTAAAACTCCCTCCTAGTATTATTTTACTGCATGCTTGTTCCTTTCATACTTCCATAACCAAGGTACTTGCCCAGTTCATAAATCACAAACTTGCATTCAGAAAATTCTAGAGAAGTCCTTTCTACATCTTCCTTGATTATATTGTTAAATTTACTGCTTAATTAAAGTTTCAGTGATCATAGCTTATTGCTAAACAGTGATGATTTCCAGATGAATAGAATTTTAAATAGAATTTAGTTCAAACAAATTAGTATATGCAATAATGCAAGTATAGGTTAAACCATTGAGACATGTCTTCAACAATCATTGGATTGACTTTTAGATTTTTCATAGAAATACCCCAAAATCATTGAAGTTCCTGAATGTTTTTTCATGTTTGTGTTAAATTCCATAAAAGTTTCCCTTACACCTACCTCCGTAAGTTTAGACCATCTTATTGCACGGACATAGGAGACAGAAAAACTGGCAAAAACATTTTTTGTTTAAGTTCTTGATCATACATGTACACGGTGTCTTAGCAATGATTAAAGGAAACAATGTTTTTTTTTGCGGCTTCATAATTCATTTTTTATAATGATGCAACAGACGTTATGGCTAGAAATGATTTTTATGCACTGATATTACTAAAATAAACACAATCGCAAAACTGAAGTCATTCATTTTTCAGAGTAGATGGCCCACCCATGTCACAAGATGTCCTCAGTAAGGCGACAAAATAAAATAAGCTTCATGAAAATCATATTTGCTATTTATTATACTGAACTTTCCTCCCCCAAAGTTTTTTCATAGATGTTTTAACCTCCTTATTCCTTAAAGTATAGATGACTGGGTTCAACATGGGTGCTATGACTGTGTAAAATACTATTATCACTTGGTCAGCTTGTAGAGTGGTGGATGGTCTCATGTAAATGAAGACACACGGACCAAAGAAAAAAGTCACTACAGTCAGATGTGAGGCACATGTAGAAAAGGCCTTACGTCTCCCCTCCACTGTCTTAATTTTTAACATTGCAGAAACTATACCAATGTATGAAATCAAGACAGTGAGAAAACAACCCAATGAAACAAATCCACTATTGGCCACTATCATGGCATCAATAATGGTTGTGTCAGTGCATGCCAATCGTATTAGTGGAGGAATGTCACAAAAGAAACTCTTTATTTCATTAGGACCACAGAATGGCAACTGCATGGTTAAGGCTGTTTGAATGTTGGAGTGGACAAAGCCAATCATCCAAGTTGCTGCCACTAAAAACAAACACAGATGTTTGTTCATGATTGTGGAATAGTTCAATGGTTTACAAATGGCCACATAACGATCATATGCCATGGCTGTGAAAATAAAACATTCAGCACATGCAAAAAAATGGAAAAAGTATAGCTGGGTTATGCAAGCATTATAGGAGATAACCTTTCTCTCAGAAAGGAAGTCAACTAACATCTTGGGCACAGTCACTGAGGAGTAGCAGAGGTCAATAAAAGACAGCTTACCTAAGAAAAAATACATAGGAGTGTGCAGGCGAGGATCTGCTCTGATGGTCATCATGATCAGAATGTTTCCGCTCAAAAGTAAACTATAGATGAGAAGGAAGATCAAAAATACAATTTGTTGTAGACTTTGGGAGAATGTGAATGCCACAAAAACAAATTCTATCACTTCTGTTGAGTTTTCCATTAAAGATGATAAAATGCAATTATCTTTGGGAATCACATGGAAATCAAGAGATACATTGTTGTTGAGGTCCATGAGTCTAAAATATAATTAAAGAATTAAAGAATGTTAAGGTTGTCTTCAGATGATTGATAAACTGAATAAAGAGACATGAATATATGAACCATGCATTAGCCATTTTTATGTATATCCCTTTGAATATCTTAAAGCATAAATGATACAAAACACACACAGATACTTCTTGTTAGTTCATAAAATGAATAGTTATGTTGGATGACATATGCCTGACAGACAAGTCAAGTTGTTTTGTCATGTGTTTTAGTTTAGTAATAAAGGTACAGTCCACAGAAATACAAAATAATGTCCTGCATATGTGGTCTTCTAACAGGGATAGACAAACTGTCCTTAAAAGGACACCCATGTCTGTGGTAAGGTTTGTGAAGGTCCATAAAACATCAGTAAATTGACCCCCAGTAAATTGACCAACATAAGCAATATTGGTAGCTATTCCTGTATTCTACTAATAATTTACTTCATGTCTTTCATATTGATTTTATTCCACATATAAACTTTCAGGTTTCAAAGATAATGCCTAGTTTGTAAACGATCAACTATGTGAACTCCATACTGTTTGTGAAGTTGCACGCTAAAATAAGGAAACGTATGCATTTCCATTCAGATTTTCCTAAATTTCAATTGTTAATGGTAGGGAATGTTAAGATTGTTAAAAAATAAAACATGAATAAAATATGTTTCAAGGTACACATATATCTGAATGATACTGTTTGTTTATGAAATTTAGGTGCAATTAATCATTTATGTCCCCATACCTTAGATGCAGGTGAAGCTGAAGATCCTCTCAGTCTAGTATTATGCATATATATGCCATATTACTCTATGTCCAACTTGTGCCTTTTATATCCCACGTTGCTCTGATTCTAAACAATAGAACCTCTAGTATAACATATAACTTGACTATACACCAAATGCATAGCTAGCATATGCTTTATATGGAAGAGTATCCATTGGGACTAACAAACTATCGATGGTTACACCTGCTCTGTGTTAACTTGTTAGCTGCTATAGAGAAAGACACCTATTCTATGTATACATGTTTATGTCCCTCAGTGGATGATGTGACACAAACTGTTATCTACCATTAAGTTATATCAGTACTGTGGTACTGATATAACAGTACAGTACTTCATTAAATGACAAAAAAAGACTACACTAAAATGGGAAATGAGTAACAAAAAGAAAAACAAAAAGTAACAAAAAAACCCAAAAAGTAACAAAAAGGAACTCTAACTAGTAGTTAGTAGATATCGCCTAAAGGATCTGTGGGCTAAAGTTAAGGAAGCCCTAAAGAAGCTAAGTGATCTATACTGGCCCCTGCTTATCATTTCGTGTATGAAACAATACTCTGTATGGCTACAGTAGTCCTCTACACATTAAGTATCATGGCTACAAGTAATTCAGTTATCTCAAAAGTCAAGTTTGAGCTAGCTATAGCAGTAAAGCTGATGCCTGTTTCATCAAAAAGAAACTCATGTGTTCAGAAAACATGGGAGATTATCTTTTTGTGTTTTCTTTCGTGTTCCAGGTAGCTACAGCATCTATTCTCAAATATGCCTGGAGTATGAAACAAATGGGGAGAAAGAACATAAATCAGGGCCGGCCCTACCATGGAGCAGAGTGGGGCAATTGCTCCAGGCGGCACTTTTGAAGAGGCGACACTGTGCCGCCCCAAGCGGCTTTTTTTTTTTAAGCGGAAAAGAGGGGTGCCGAGTGGTTTTCGCTTACCAAGTTGTCAGTACCCGCTTGGCGCCCCTCTCTCCTCTTCGAGCCCTCTAGCTC
>VKOC01000001.1:38939006-39007205 GCA_009364415.1 Spea multiplicata
ATTTTGTCTGCTCTGTTCTGTTATGAATTATAATGTATTAGGGAAATTTCAATTTTTCTCCTTCAGCTGCTGTAAGCTTTTAATCCACCAGTGATAATGGAATCCCTTAAAAAAGTTTAGGACAAATTCTAACTATAATTAGGTGCTTTATTTACTTGAAAATATTAGACATGCTACAGTGGAATATTAAATGTACAGTCATTCTGAATATTTTGACTTTTAACTACCTTTGTTGACTTAACCAAATGCATATGTGTGGTCAGATTGTAATGGGTATAAATACAATCACTCCCTGTCTTTCTCCATCATGTTGGCAATTATATACACCACATGGACAAAGGTATTGGGACACCTGACCATTACAACAACAAGTACTTTGATGACATCTCATTCTAAATACATAAACATAAATACTGAAATTGATCACCCCCTCTGCAGCTAAAACAGCTTCTAGGAAGTCATCTGGGCAGGGTTTCCACAAAATGTGTTTCTGGGGCAATATGCCCATTCGTCCGGTAGACCATTTGTGAGGTCAGGTAATGACATTGGATGAGAAGGCCTGGCTTGCAATACCTGTTCCAGTTCATCTGAAGGGTGGTTAATGAGGTTGAGGTCAGGGTTCTGTGCTGGCCAGTTCTTCCACACCAAACTCATCCAGCCTTGTCTTTATGGACCTTGCTTAGCTAGACCCAAGGTATCTGCATACTGCATATACTACGTGCAGATGCATTGGAGACGTGCATCTGTTATCAAAAGCAAACATGTGAAAGGTAAATATGATATTTTCCCTTCTGTCCCCTTTCTAATTATCTAATACCTCATCACCACCAACTACCTGAATATTGTCGATGCCCATTTTTCAACTCTTGACAAAAACATTTGGCTATACTCCACATTCAAAAGTAACTGGTTGCTAAATGTGTAAAAAAACCACAATTGTATTACAATCCTAAATTATTATATTTATTGATTATATGATCACCATTACTTGTATACAAACTTTAATGTATAGTATTTGTAGAATATTTGACCTTATTTTATCATAGTAATCCACATACACTCAAATACATACACTGATTTACCATAATACGGCATACATATTAAATGATGCATGCAGAGTTATTGAATAGGGTTTCATATCTGCAAAGGGAATTGAAAACCTGTGCCAAACACCTGCACCAGGATTGTTAGGTTTCTGTGTAATATTCTTTTGCCCTGCCTAAACTCATATTTTACATCAGGAATGTAATCAGAGGCATCCGATAATATTTGCAGAGACACAGCAAATGGGGGAAAGGCAGACATCAATATCCAAAGTTCAGGAAAACAAATTTGTGCCTGTCAAGACCTAGTCAACACATAGTTAAGAAAATGCATTTCAGCTCTCTACTTGTATAGAAGGTCTTCAAATTCTTGACCCAGCGTGGCTCTTTCTGTAATAACCCTCTGGAGAGATGTTATATACAATTTATTCCAATGCTTGTCACTTTCATTCAGTTTCATTATTCCTGTAACTATAAAGATGGCTCTCTAGAGTTGTGTATGTTGTCATGGACTAAAAATACATATGGAACCATATGTCTATTTAATCCAATTTTATAGGCTTGCGAGTTTGTTTTACCTCGCAGTAACCAGAGGGTATTTTATCAAGTAAATTACTTTTCTACTGTTACAAGAAAAGAAGTTTCTTTATTACCTCTCATACATTATAGAGTATATTATAGTCCTGCATGTATGATTCTACTGCAGTGGTAGCGGCTAGTATTTTCCGGTAGTCTGCTTAAAATTCTAAATAGAATTCTAAATAGAAATTTAAAAAATAATATTGTCTACTAAAAAAAAACCTTTGAGAATGTACCTATTGCTTAAAATACTTAATTTCTAATATACCTGTGTACTTTACTGCATAATACTTGCACTGCTCATAAATATCATAAGTGGCATTACACAGCAAGTAGTACGCTCTATTATTTCTCCTTAAAAATGACCTCTGTTTTAATTAACTGTTTAAAAAATGAATTCATTAACTTACTTTAGTGAGATACCTTTTGATATTTGCAGATTTTAAATTAAAATTTAGCCGCCTATATTTTCTTTATAAATTCTAAAACAAAAAACATATAACCTAAGAACTAACGCAGAGGCTTCCTGATTCCAGATGTGGATGAACAACCTGCATATCTGATGCATTTTCTATGAAATGTTAAATTTTATGACAATAATAGTTACATGAGAGAATTTGCAGGAATCATTAACTATAATGCTTGTTTGGCCATTTATCTTCTCTGCTGCAGCTGTGACCTCTTATGGAGGTCGCTTGAAGACATTTAAAGTGAAGGTCTAAGTACACTGGTAAAAAACACAGTGTATTTGAATTATATTATGCAAAGTATCAAAGTGATCAAAGCAGTTATCCATATCATAGAAAAAAATTCCAGAATACCTGACAGCAAAAAGTGACATATAACATCTAAGACTGTCCGGTTACAGCAGAGTCCTCATTTTAATATCCTGCTTCGTAATATATATACTTGTAGTTGAGCTAACACAATTGTAAAAGGGTTTTCTAATAATCAATTAGCCTTTTAAACTTGAACTTGGATTAGCTAAAATATTGTGCCATTGGAACACAGGAGTGGTGGCTGCTATGTTATATGTTAAAATGATTAAAATACAAGAAAAAAAAAACGATTAGTTTAGTTTACAAAGGTTGTGTCTACAATATGAGTTTCTTGTCTCAGGTATGAAACAGTGATCTATAACAATACATAATTACGATCAATAATTATGTTTGGGTGATATTATTATACATACTTTTAAAAGGAATGACAAAACTAGATACATGTAATAAAGAGAGACTGCTAGGAAGCATACAATCTGGAGGGTGTATATTGGTACAAATTGCAGTAACTGTAGTTAAACTAGCACATTTTACTGAAAATGTTAAAGTTTAGTGATTAAGACACAGGGAAGTCTAGGGAAGACTAGAGAAGTGAAAGAATGCACGTTAAGATGGTTAGAATTGATTGCTATAATGAAAACAACAATGACAACACATTCTTAGTATTTTAATAAAACTAATACAAAAGTCAAGATTTTGTTGCCAGTCTGAAGGATACGTCGTTTTTCTACTGCATATGAATCGACTGGAGGCTAAAAATCAATGGAATCCCTTGGTCCTTGAAGTCTTGCAAGCCAAATGGAAATTGTGTTGACAGATCCCCCAAATTGTTTAACATAGGGAAAATCACACTTTCCTCAACCAAATTTCAAGAAGTATATTAGGTTTTGTTGTTAACACTTTGGGGAAAACAAAACTACTCACTGAATAGAGAATTCAGCCAAATACAAGTGCATTCAGTTTGTATTTGAAACATATTTGCAATGTGAAAATATTTACTGACCACTCTAGCATATTCACCAATACATTTAAATAATCAAGTATTTCCTCCCATTTTGGAAACATGTCATATGCTTTGGATAATATATTAGAAATAGCTGTTTTGAAAATTTGGTATGCAGGGACATTACCGAAGTATTTACCACAATGTTCTAGGCTTGACCTAAAACAGGGACCCCAGCCTCCCTCTCCTCATTTGCACTGCATTAAAACTCATGTCATGCCTTTTAACGCATAGCAGGGAAAGTGGGCCTCCACGGCCATCTATATAGGTCATAAGCGGCAATTATCACCGTACACAGCCTCATCAGCGGCCTTTAGTTGGTTCAAACCTGCATGATCCCCATAGGTGGCTTCAGGGACAGGTTTGGGGGTTTCTCCATTCCCCACACGAGTGTGAGGCCCAGCCCTGACTCTCTTTTTGCTGAATGATTGCCCTCATAGAGCATTAGCCCCTTCAGTGTCTATGGAGCACTAAAACTTATATAGTTAACCCCTTTCTCTCTCTCTCTCTCTCTCCCCCATTCATTGTATATCAGTTTTGCTGAAACATTTATTATATATTATTTATATTAATAAATTTAAATAATATTAATAACCCAGGTATACAGCTAAGTAATAATACTTTTGTAATTGTCTATCGTTTGTACTAGATGATTCAAATATGGCTATTATTATCATTATTTATTTACAAAGTGCCATCATTATTGTTCTAGATGCAGTTCTTCGTAATATAAAAAGACATTTGGAAAACATTTTTTAAAGTATTTTTGCTTTTAAAGAACAATACAGAAGTTAAAAAATATGAAAGCAAAAAATATTTCCATCTGCTCTTTTCATTTTAACATCAACTTTAACACTTATGTCTTATGTCAGTCTATCTTCCTTTACTCAAGTGCTACATTATTACTCCCTCTCATTATATCTCACACGTTAGTTATTGTTGGTCGCTGATTCTCATTGATTGGTTCAAGCAGCCTTTGTAACACAAGTGCAATAGATTAGAAGAGAGTATATTAGGAATCTACCAAAGCAAAGCTGTATTTCCCACACTATCAATATTGCATCATGTTTACACAATTAATGGCTACACACAAGGGTATAAAAGCTTAAGTTCTTTGTTCCAATAATATAAACTAATTATACATTGAAAATCCAAAGTAATGGCAAAAGGACACATTTTTTAAAACGAATCAGTAGACCAAGAAAACAGACATGTTGAATCACCATTACATACTGTAGCACTTTTACCAAGGGAGGATAGTTTGTAAGCATTCCAAATTGCATATTAAGAATTATAAATACAATTTAAATCACACTAACCTGTGAGTGCTTGCAAGTTGGCTAAAGGTGCAATTCTGGCAAAAGTTTAACCCCCTGCTTAAAAGAAAATACCTTTTTGACATAACAACTACCAAGTTGCATCAAAGATGAGCTTCATTTCTTAAACAATTCTCTGTCAGGGAAGACATGCTTGGCAAAAAAAAAAATGTGTAAAATCAAGTTGTAGTTCAACAAAACCTGGAGAACCATATGTTTCCCAGACTTGAGTTGGGCGTTTATTTACTAAAGCAGACATATCCAGACAAATTTGTAGGAAATACAGAGATGAGTTCACTCAGTATAATTAATAGGCAGATACGTTCTTGGAAGTTAGATCACTAAATGATGCATTATGCAAGGCCATCACCACCGCCTTGTAGGAGAAACTCTCCAGGGTTTCGACTTGTTATGTATAATAAAGCAGGTGAAACCGCAACTTTCCTGCTAACTTGCCTGTAAATGCCTGCTTTCGTAAATAAACCCCTTAAAATATTCATATATTTCACGTGGGCAATGATGCAATTTATAAGCCGTGAGAAGCCTTGTAAGGAAGACATTCCTGTTCTAATTTACTATGGCTACTTTACAAAATCTGTAAATACTGCTACATAAATTATACCTACTTAAGATTTGTAACAGCACTCAATTTTATTTATTAAACAATGTGTCAAGTAGATAAATTGCTTGCAAAGTTTTATCTATTGTCAGCACTAATGGTACATTAGGCACAGGATTCTGTTAATAGAAAAAAAAAGATATTAGCTAAAGCATTCAGACATACTGTAGTTTTAATTAATGGTCATGAAAAAAATATATCTTAAAGAACTAATAATAGATGTTACAAGTGATGCTGAAGCACATAAAGATGGATGAGTAAACTGACATTGGTAGATGCAAATTTTAATGTAAATGAGAATAAAATACAGTAGCATGTGTAGATTTATGGATATATTTAGTAACAGTGAAATTAAGGAAAGCAATAATATTATATCCTACAAAATAGCCCTTTGCAACACTTTAATAAATGGTTTTCATTTGATTATGTTGAATGTTTAATCTGCAACTTAAAGAAAGTAATTGGAATTTTAATTATTATGCGTTCTGTGTCTCACTAAGATAATAGTTTGCAAATAACATATTTCTAAAGCAAAGCAGTGACTGTATTCATCGTTCTGGAATTCATAAGATTAGTAACAATTAACTGGGTTATTTTGTCACCTCGTGTATGAAATAGACTAGGAAAGTCTAAAAAGCTAAAGGTACATTAAGCTTCTAACTGGCCAAAAATATATTCACACAGACCTTCACTTAAGTGCTCTCTTGTGGTGCACGCCATTCCATCGCTGAGCATTGGGTTATAACCTCATATCCTGGCGCTCAGCATCAATGGCCAGCACACACCGTGAGGAAGCACTGAAGTGAAGGAACAGACCATGCACTCCCACCACAAAACAATCAAGGGTTAATGCAGGTCAGGAGAAAAAAGGGGACGTAAGAGAGTGCGAGAAAAGGAAGAGTGAGAGAAAAGAGAGAGAGAGGAGCACAGTAAGAAAGGAAGGACAAGAATATGAGGGAAAAGGAAGAGAGTGAAAGAAAAGAAACAAATAGAAAAGCCGGCGTGAGCCTTACAGGGCTACCCAGAAAAAGTAGACATTGGGAGAAAAGGAAAAGCATGAGAGTGGAAGAAGAGAGAGAGAAAAAAGACAATAAGGGAAAAAGGAAAGGAAAGTTGTTAAGGCAAGTGTGGCTATTTAAGGGCAAAGCAGGTGTCTATAGGGGGGAGGTTTATGATAGGATCATTATGATTTGGACCTTTTTAAAGATCATAAAATAATTAATTCTAACACATTTTTAACCTAGGGGAACTAGAATAGTATTTTAAATTGAAGAAAAAACTAAAAGGTGTTCCTGTAGGCAAGAAGATAAATTGTTCAACTACAAAAATATCTTTGGTGTTATTTAAACCTAGTTTTTTTTTACCTGCCGATACTATTAAATATTGCATTATATGTATTAATATGATTTTAAAAGAATGGTTACATGTCCTGAAAAAAAGAAAGGAAAAACAAGTATGTATAATTTATGTAAGCATAGAAAAAGGGTAATAATGGTTTAACAAACATATGGCAAAAATGGCAAAATATTTATACCTTTAGGAAATAAAAAGCTTTTGATCATGAATGGTTTAAACAATTAAATGCTAGGCCAAACAAACTATTACCTGTAGTAAATTAGCAACAAATGCAACCAAGCAGCATATTCTCTAATTCACTATGTATTGTGTTGTTGTTGTTATACTGAACAGTTAATCAGTGTGTTAAATATAATTATAATATTATAGATTGATACTTATAATATATTATTTCTGAATAACAAACATATATAGTAATTCATAAGAGAATGTGCACTATAATATGTTATAGCCTACCAAAGGGTAGCAGGGATAGGTTTCTGCAGGGGCAACAAGGTAACAGAAGCACATGGGAGCCAAGGTACCCAGCGGTAGAAGGGCAGCGGCTTGCACAGAGAGTGCAAGCTGCAAAGAAGACAGGGCTCTGCAAGGCAAGAGAGAGGAGGAAGGAGAACTGCAGGGATTTCTTGCATTATTGCTTATTTGCCACATTTCAATGTTTCAGATCATCCAACTAATTTTAATACAAGACAAAGACACGAGTAAACACAAAATTCAGCTTTTAAACAATCATTTCATTTATTGAAGGTAAAGAGTTAATTGAAATCTGTGTGGAAAAAGTACGTGCCCCCCCTAAACCTAATAACTGGTTGGGCCACAACTGCAATCAAACACTTAGAGGGTTTTCGAGCATGAACTGTGTTTTTAAGGTCATGCCACAGCATCTCAATTGATTAAAGCCAGGATTTTGACTGGGCTACTCTAAAGTATTGAAAACCCAATTAAAATGGACCCAGTTATGAATAAAATTTGGTTAATTGGTAGCCATAGTAACTTAGGGAGCAATTACTTTTTCTCATAAGGCCAATTAGGTTTGTATAGCTTTTTACCTTCTGCACATGAAATGATAAAATAGTATGAGAGATTTTACTATGGAAAATATGCAAAAAATAAAATAATAAATGGGGATAGGGGCAAATACTTTTTCACAACACTGTATATGTTTGTGTCAAAAAAATATCAATCATTTGTGGAATAAGATGACTTTTAAAGAAGGGCAAAATAAGATCAGGTGTGGTTTTGTGGCACCCCAATCCAGCCTCCTGCTTGGTGACTCTGGCATAGGGGTACCCCTGTAATGGAAATCCAACTTTAGATACAGCACAAACACAGTAATATATCTGACTGCCATTTTTTTAAAAAAACTTCTTTATTCCACAGAGAAGACAAAGCATAACACATAAGAATAAGTTTACATCCATACATGTTGACATGTTTACAAAACTTGACATGTACAAAGACAAGTGATGCACAGTTTCAACATAACGTACAGAACAAACAATGATCTGAGAGACCAAAGTAAGATTAAGCGGAGGACAATCATGGAAATAAACGGAAGGTACAGAATTTTCCCTTCACAAAGGCGTCATTACCCCCACAGACGCAAAACCTTAGGCCACAACATGCATCCATCCCGCCCATCATTAAGATCAAAAAGCCTGGGACGGGGCGAGTACCTCTCAGGACCTGAAGGCAGTACCATTCTGTGGTATTAAATGTTTGGTATAACGACAACCTGGTAGTACTATCCAGCGTCGCAATAAATGGGGACCAACGGTTAAACACAAATTTAACTTTGCTTTCCTTATGGAGAATGGCATTAAGCCAATCCATCTGAAACAAAAAGTGTAAGCGCGACAGGACCATAGGCAGACTGCCATTTTGAACTTATGCACTGATGCATTTCAACAGAAAACGTTTATTTTTTAATTATTGAACTACCTTTATATGATTTTAAATGTCAGAGACCATTAAAAAATATATGTATTTAATTGGTCAACACACTGTGTCTCGATACAATGTATTAACTACACAAAGATGGCTAGATCAGGATTTGTACTCTGCTAACAAAAAAAGCCCAACAGCAATAAAAAGCATCTAAAGGGTTAAACTGCAGCTTTGTTTTTTTCAAAATGCTAGTTATTACACACTTCAATAAAATTTACAACACCATAAATATTGAAGGAATAATTTACACTTCATGGAAGATTATTTCATTTTTTATTGAAAAATAAATAAGCAAATGTCAGAAGATAACTCAGCCAGTTAGAAGTCATTAATAAATGGAAAACACTAGATGGTTGAAGATGCTTCTGAAATTCAATAGTTCCGATAGAATATCCTGGAGCCAATCTTTCTCTGTAAGGCTAGGTTTATCCGAAAATATTTTTTGTAATTATTTCAACGAAAGGGAAACACATTTAGAATATATACAAAAAACTTGATACAGGAACTGTCACATCTGGATCCTAATTTTACACTTATATACCGGTACATCAAATTTATCAATAAAGTCACCTATATTCATTTCTAATGGGCTGTGTGAGGGTGCTGCCATTCAACACATTTTAAATTGCTGTTCTTAGATAGTCATTAGAATAATTTTACAGAAGAAGTGTAACATTGTAAACTGTAGGGTTGCATGTGTTTGCAAAACCAGTACAAAAAGAACACAGAGAGAGAGTAGAGTGGTAGGAGGCTACCGATGTATTTTTTAAAGAAGGGTCCTTGGAAAACGTTGTATGAAATCCCTTGTTGGGGCTGTAGTAAGCGTCAGATTCAGTTGTAGTTTCATCTCTGATGGGATTGTTCTTCCTTAGAAGGATACATTTATGTAAATAAAATTTATTCTCTAGCCTTTAAAATCTTTAGTTGATACAGAACTTTATGTTGTCTTCATTCTAAAAAGATGTCAAACCTTTAATACCCAATAGTACTACAATGGACCATTTTTAAGGTCAGTCATTTGTTGGTATTCTTATTACACTCCAGGAAATCTTCGGCAAGCTTGATCCTTCTAGAGAAAACAAATACTGCCTGATTCATATATTGGCACCTTTGATGGACTGTTCTCCTACTATATTGGCCCCACAAATTCTCAGTCTCTCATTTAACTGTTTATCAGAGTTGTCACCCTGGCCATCTTTCTTTGTGTGTAGTCTTAGGGTTTCTGCTTTCTCATTGATCCATCATGTGCTCTAACGTCTGATGTATACTGATGCCATATAGGTTGTCCCTAAAAGGAAACTGGATTTTAATATGACATCACTCTGATGATAATTAGCCCCATTATCAATGATATTTCATTAATTTCTTGGACAGCATGTATATGCAATGAGATAAGTGTCACAGTTCCTGGTCGAAGTTCAATACCTGCAACTCTTTGGTTGCAGGGTCTGAACACTGTTGAGAGATGTTTGTTTTGCAACTGAGAAGAAGGCTTCTTGCTTAACTCTAGCTAGGGACCTCACATACGTGGAGGATCAGAGTATCAGTTCTAGCTGCTCCTCATTACAGCCTTTAAATAGCAGCATAGACTGTCAGCCTTTGCCAGTGCATTGCTGGTGATCTAATTCCTGCTTGTTTTGCACGTCTTCTGATTTATGGCATCCGACCTTGGCGTTAGCATTCAATTATCCGATTTCTGACATCCTGACTTTGGAATCGACCACCCGATTTCTCCTAACCTGACTTTGTGTCTCGACTCACTATCCGGCAGTTATCCAACTACCAGATTGAAGGAGGCACTTGAGGTTCCTGTTGGATTATCAGTAAGTCCCAAGGCCGCTTGAATCGAAGGGATCAACCTGAAGGGGAACCAGTTAGAGGGTGAAAATATACACTTTGATTCTAAAGGTGTCTCTCTTCTTTTGATATACATTGATTGCCACTGAATGGTTCCGCTTTGACACGCTGATCGTAACTGTATGTATTTTAGATCGATAGTTTTATTGATAGATACAAAGCAGACAATTAAAGCACATATTTTAGTGTATATTTTAACAGTGTTTTATCAATTAAATTGTGCTACTTTATGACGTATACAGTAGATGATCGTGTCAAGATGTGCTAATTTTTTATCATCCTTGAATACCACTATAAAAATATTCTGAACAATGAAACTTCACATTGACCTGATTCAATATTTGTATTTCTGACAACCTTGTAATCTCTATACAGACATACTGCATCAAGCTGTCAGATGTTCTCCACATTATGCTCCTGTAAGTACAAACGAAAGAAATGTAGAGCAGGTTAAAGTATACTGCAGCAGTTTTCAACGTATCTGTCTAAAAGGATATTGTTCGATGAACCTCACCATCACTTTGCATAAAGTCACAATAAAGATGAACCAGCAGTTGTACAAAGGGAGCAGTCCTAAATGTCATGTAAAATAATCAGGATGTTACATGTTTTACATTAAATGAAGCATTACACAATAAGTGGAATTGTTTAGCTTTTTTTTTTTTTTTTTTTTTTTTTTTTTTACTTTGGAAATATTTCAGAGCTCTTAGGAAAAAAGATGATTAAAAACCACCAGATTTCCTTCAGCTTCATAAAGCAAAACCAGAGCCCAGAATGAAATGAATTCACACATGCCTACTTTGCTCAAATGAGAAGAAGGGAAGAAAGAAATATATGGCTACATTTCCGTTTGCCAATGTGCATGTAATCAACGTTTTGTATGATTTAAAAATAACTGAATTGAATACTATGTACACACACACATCAACCTTAATTTATGTTTAGTGTTGTTTAATAACAATCCTTAATAATTTTACCTAATGTTACCTTGCCCTTTTAAGTGACCAAAGTATGCTACTATATATATTACTAAAGTAAGACCACAAAAGGTTAAAAAACATAATTATTTTACCCATTAACCTGGCATGGGGATAAAGAACAGATTTAGCTGTGATCTTCCTTTAGCCTTGGAGACCAGGTATTATTGACGTCCAAATTGTTTTTGTATTGCTATACCAAAACTCAAGAGATGCAAATAACGAGAATAAAGAATGTTTTGAACAAAGTATATAAATATCAAAAATCAACACACAAAATTATCTATATATATATATGTATTGTACTATATATTTCAAATTACTACATGATTAGTTCAAATAAGAAGTGATAGAATCTTGAGTTTTTGCTGCATCTTGTCAACTGCATTCTCTCCAGCCATGGCTCAATTTAAGCATTGCAAATGCATGTGTATGAGAATCTCAGATATCTATTATATGTACTAAAGGGTATGTGATGTAACAAAAATAGTTTAATTTTTAAAATGTAGGTGATAATAATCTTGTGCCCATAAAGGTGGTACCTTTTTTTAAGTGTATATTTTTAGTTTTGCTTGATTAGTATGGTCAAGAAGTTTGATAACATGGTAATCATAATAATAAATAATAATAATAAATTAATAAATAATAATAATAATAGAAGAAAATGTTCTCTTGAATTGATTTGGTTAAAAACTATTGTGTTTTAAGATATTTGCAGTATATTTCACATGTATATAATTGCTGATTCACAAAACATGTGTCATATGTATTTATTAGTGGATTTTTCCCAACAATACAGCAAATGCAACAGTGTGCACACACAGACTTCACCTTGAAGATATGTTCTTTAATAAAATCCATTCTGTAAGCTCAACTTTTTCACGCTCAATGTTCAGGTTTTCAGATATAAAAATAATAAAGTGGATTACAATTTCAAATATCCTTTGAACTTGTTTCTTGATATAACTCGCTTTAAACATCTTCAGCTAATAAATTACTTTTATGTTAGATAGTATTTTGTGACTCCAGGGTGTTTTTTTTTCATGCAATACTCTTCATTGTCTGAATTTATAGCATAATATATTTCCTTCAGAATGTAAACAGATAGAACGCATACATTTACATTTTCATGTCATGAACTTGGTGGGTGACTTGACATTTTTATCTATTGCAAATGATATTTCACAAATATTTCTGCCAGTTGCTGAGAAGAATACAGGTGGAGCAATGGATGTTGGAAGAAGAAATCTTTAATATTTTGTATATATTTAATATATTAAACCCTATTCGCTTTCATTGGTGGTTTTTCTGTATACAGTTCACAAATATGTTCCTATGATGAACCCAGTGTTAAAATTGATTGATTGATAAATTAGGCAATCACATCTTATTGTGGAGAAGACATTCTAAAGTGTCATGTCTTATGTGTATTGCAATACTGAGTTAATATATATATATATATATATACAGTGTATACTGTATGTGTACTTTCCTATTTTAATTACTGAATACTTCCTAGTAATTATAAGAACCGAACACCACCATCCTTTCTGTGAACTATATAAAAGTTAAGCTTTTTTTAGTTCTGGAAAAGCTGATTCTTTGGTAGACTGGAGATTTATTTGTGCACTATAGGGGCATCAGAAAGAACTGAAAGATGTAATACTAAAGGAAACATAACTTTGAGTCAGGCATGTTCATGAAAGCAAAAGAAATATATGGTTCTCTGGAGAGGTGTCTTAAGGCTAAGAAGAAAGCTTTAAGAAATATACCATTAGGCCTAGAAAAAATGAAAGAAGAGCCTATATAAGCTTTCAAGACTGACCCTGTGAGCCCTAAAAAAAACTAAAAATATGTAAGTATTTATAGATTCACACATAGTTAAAGAAAACAAGTATTCTACCTACCCATTATATAAAATACAAATGACATCAATAGTTATAAAAGTGGTGTAATGTACATAATGACTCTGAAATAATCTAATATGAAGAACATAAAAAGGTTCCAGATTATTGGAGATTTGTTAGTGTAATTTTTATGCTAATAATAGTTGAAAGAGATTATGCCAACTAGCAATTGTAGTGTTTATGTGTTAATGAAGATACTAAAATATTTGATAAAGGCAATGTGTCAGAGGTCACCTTTATTTATTAAAAGGACATTTATACTGGTTAACAGGAGTAGTAAATCAATGTCTATCTGCTTATGCTAAAGGAAAGGCAGTGATCTCATTTACATATAAAACGGATTAATATGAGAAAAACAATCCTATACGAGAATACATATTGTAATTTGTGTCCTTACACATCTTGTAGCTTCTATAGATAGATGTAGACAAAGGGACACTCCAGTTTCTTAGGCAGTGCCTGTAGGATTGTTGATTTGACCTGTGACTAATGACAACATGTATTGAATGGACTTCAATGCACGTAATTGAAGGATGCGTCTGTTACAGAGTGGTATCCTCCTTTGTATTAGGATTAATGTTTTTTAGTAACAGTAACAGTACAGTTCTTTTGTTTATTATTATTTTTTTTTACAGGTTGGGCCCTTTGAGTGTGCCAAGGGAGTGGACTGGGATTTCAGTTTTCTACCTTCCTGGCACCCTAAGGGTGCATTGGATATATCTCATTGATTGATAGCATTTGAAAGCATGCGACTTGAGGGTGGTCAGACAAGTTACTCCTTAACTCAATTGACCATTAACATTTTTAGTGAACGGAAAGCATATAGGCTTGTTAAAGGACCATGACCCTAGACAGCTTTTCGTCAATGGATAGTGGGTAGAGTGTGGAAAGGCAGTGGAATTGGCAAATGCCATACCCGGAGAAAGAAAACATTGACCCAGAGACCCTGGAAAGCAGGGCTTCAACAGGAGACTTGTTGTCAGCCACAAGTATCCAAGATTCCCAGGGTTTTTTGGGGCTACCTTAATAGGACCTGCAGAGAGACCAATGAATATCAATTTGCAAAGATGCAAATGCTGTCTTAGTATGTTATGTTTCTTAAAGCCATTGTAGCTATTTAAAAAAGACAATAGATAATACAAAACGATTACCAATAAAATGTACCACAGCTGTAGGTAGTTACACACAAATAAAATATTCACAATGTTTTGACTTTTGGCTTTCTGCTTACATGGATCTGTGCTAGCAGATGTTGTGTAAGACAGCTTCTAAAGACTAGCAAGGATTGGATTCATCACCATCAAATAAATACTCGCAGGGACTTATCTGTGGGAAACCTATCAATCTTGTTTGTCAAGTACAACTGGATTATGATTTTGTCTGGGAAAATATAGATCATATTTCTCAAACAGCAAACAAAATTGTTTGGAGTTAGAGACGTGACAATAGCCTCAGGGGTATCATTTTATATGTCAATGTTATTTACATTCTAATTTTGGACAACAAGAAAGCCCCTTGTTCAGTAGGACCACTACCATGTATCTGTCATTGATGGCTTCATGTCACAAATCAATGGTCATAATTTCGATACGGCAGTAGAGGCGTTATTATGGACTCATTTATGCACAAGAACCCATTTTTTTCTACCATTTTTCCTGCTAACAATATTATCAGACCAGATTATCATCTAGACAAGTGCAGTCTGTAAGCCTACATATCAGTAAGTCTAAGAAATGATATCATATCCTGGTGATCTGCTTTATCCAGCAACATTTGTTTGACAAACAATCTGATGTAACAGCAAGCACGTTGTTTTCCATATCACAGTAAATTTTAAAAAAAAAATTACACACTTGCAAGTTATTTAAGTAAAGGTTATACAATAATTAATTAATAATTTATCAATTATTAATTATATAATTTATATATATCTATATATATTCTTTGTGGTTTTTTTTCTTCCAGCTTCATTCAGATCAAGATAAAGGTGATGGTAGTCTTAAATATATCCTCTCAGGAGATGGAGCTGGCACACTTTTCGTAATTGATGAGAGAACAGGTGACATTCATGCAACACGGCGAATTGACAGGGAAGAAAAAGCCTTTTACACCTTGCGTGCCCAAGCAATAAACAGAAAGACAGGGAGACCTGTAGAACCGGAGTCTGAATTTGTCATAAAGATACATGACATCAACGATAATGAGCCAACATTTCTAGAAGAGATTTATTCTGCCAGTGTCCCTGAAATGTCTGATGTTGGTAAGTAAATTGTTTTTATCTCAGCTATTTAACTTGCTCTTAAGAGGGGCTTTTTATACACATTTACATATAATATAAACGATGGCACAAATACAGATGAAAGTCATTTTTACTGAAGTCAAAAAAGAGAAGATTGATTCAAAAGAAAGAGTTTTTAAGTGACATGACAAAGTCGTTCTTTGCAAAAAGTGAGTTTACACGTTAAATGATTATCACTCAGTTGAAATCTCTGCAGACTTGATTTGAGACAGGAAGGTGGAAAAATAAGTGTTAAACTTACCAAGTATTTGTAGCTTTGCAAAGATACTGTTATTCTAATACAAGAGAACAAAGGAGATGACGAATCAATGACAGAGAGGTATAGCAGATAAACAATATAGCATTATGTAAAGAAGTCATTGCAGTTCACATTAATGGCATCGGCTCCTTGGGATCAGTTCAAGACCCCTCAACACGTTGTTTCACAGCAACTGGCTTTTTAATTAAATCCAACGGCAGGACTGTAACTTCCATGGGGTAAGAAAGATAGCTGCCAATGGCATATAATTGTTCTACCAGTTGGAACAAGGAGACAACTTTTATCTTGGAGGACAAGTCCGGGACAGGAGCAAGTACAGGAAAAGGACCCACTAAAAGATATATAAAATATATAACATATAACATAGAGTAAATTATGTTTCTGTCACAAAGGGAATTAGTTCTTGGTTTTCTAAACTGTAGCCACTGTAACTATATGTTCTATTGAAACACTCCCCAAAAAGTAATCATGGTGGCCCAACTACTTTCAAATCAAGGCTGCTCATGGGGTATTTCTCATGTGCAGTTCTTGTTAATGCTCCAACTTCTCGTGGTCCAACCATTTAGTCTAACGTGGCAGTGCATGATAATAGGGAAGAATAAACAGTTCTTTTGAGTGTTTCTCATAGAAACACTTTGCCAGGCACAGGGTATATGATACTGTTGTCTTGAGTACTCTTTCCAGCCTGGGAATAAAATTTGACTAAACAAACTTGAATCAATATTTATTGCACCACTTTCTACTTAAAAGGTGTATTGTAAAGACTAACATCAGTTAGTTTTTTTTCTGTTCTCTAAGAATTTATCCAATAAATTAAGTGAATTGCGTTCCAAAATAGCAATCAAACAGGAAAAGCTGCTTATTTTTCATTGTAGCTTGTCATAAAGTTATACGACTGTGGCTTTGGGTTCAATATTAAATGCATGACACCTTTAGTGCATTATAAATAAGATCCAAAATCAAGATCGTATATTTTCAGATTTAAACATGAAATAAATTCAGTTGACATCAATAATTCTTTCCTCTAAGTATATAGTTTAATTGAAAGATATCGGAAGATCATTAAGGTCTCATATTTTGAAGATCGAAGCACTTTGTATATATATATGGTACTTTATCAAAAAAGTCAACTTAGTTTATATCTTAATGCGTATATAGGAACACAATACATTTTAGGAGCTAAAAAATCTCCAACTCTAAATCTCTATAATAATGAATGTTTGAGACATAATGATGCTTCTTTACAATGTTAAACAAGAATTGCCTTCTTTCATCTTCAAAACTAAGATGAAAGATCTTCTACACACAATTAAAAGCTGCTTTGGAGAACCAACGTATGGCTATTCTTTCCTACCGTTTTCATGTCACTCCTTTTGATTACAATTTCTTGTGAGAAGAAATCTTTTTTTTTTTTTTGTTCTTGCGAGACTTTTATAACAGCTACACCAGCTGTAGAATCAATACAGTTTGCCACTCACTGAGAATGGAAGGAATTGAATTCCACTTAATTGCTAGATAAACATACAGGGTTTGGGAAACACTGTTGCACTAAAACATAACTTTTTATTAACGTACACTGGGGAACAGCCAAAATAAGAGAATTAAATAGTTAAAAATTAGGGTACACAATTATCACTGGCAGGGTACTATTTTATATCACCCCATCATGTGTCTAATAACTTTTTCCAGATAAATACATTTCCCTACCTAAAAAAAAGAGAGAAACGTTGTTTCAGAGGCATGGTCCTTTGAAACAATAAACAGCACTAACATAAGTACATTTTTCTTATTGTCACTCGGTGACCCCGCTCTGTGACTTTTCGTGGTCTTCCGCTTCGTGTTACTGCTCTCCATAAACGATTCCACTTTCCAACAATACCCCTTACAGTTGACCGTGGAAATATCTAGCAGGGATGAAATTTCACAAATTGACATCCTATCACAGTACCACGCTTGAATTCGCCAAACTCTTTTGTTTTCATAAATGTTTGTAAATTTAGACTGCATGGCCTGAGGCTTGATTGTATACAGCAGTGACAATGGATCTGATTAAAACACCTAAATTTGATAATCAAGAGATGTGTCCCAGTACTTTTGTCCACTTAGTGTGATTCACTAAAAACCCTCACTTTGCCCTGGTCATTCTCATGAAAAACCTACAGTTATCAACAACAGAAAGCATTTTCCTTTCCACAGTAGCAGAATACAAACAAAATAAACGTTTAATCAGACCCATCTTGGGTAAATCCCTAAACCTGCAAATACTGAATGTTCCAAAACTCTGTTTTGCCTAATACAGGTACATTTGTTGTGCAAGTGACCGCAGCAGATGCTGATGACCCTTCTTATGGAAACAGTGCCAAAGTTATCTACAGCATACTTCAGGGACAGCCATATTTTTCTGTGGAGCCTGAAACAGGTAGGTGTGTTTTCTAAATAATAAATATCAACCTAGGGCAATTGAGCCCTGATTTAGTATTAGTATTTGTTACTAAGGATTATATTAAAAATAGTAAAAACATAAGTAAATGTATATGAAATAGTGAATGCTATAGAATACTGTTAGTAAGGAAACTGGGGGACAATTCTGTATATGCAGTCTATTCACTTAACCTCAAATAGGTGGCAGCCAATGTAATTTGTAATAAAAAAAATACCGATAAAAAAGGGCACTCCAACATATCAAAGCTTCATATGGCAGGAAATAGGGCTTATTAAACCCACGAGAAAATCATGTCATTATACTGGTTTAGTTATACTGTATGTTAAGCAGGATCATCTTGCTTACATTTTGAAACTTAGCCTTATTTACGTTAAAATTGCCATAATATTGACCCATCTATGGTGGCCAGGGCAGGATATGTCATACCAGAACCATCTAATTGTTGCTCGAAGCATAGTTGAGGATGGCGAATGTTTGAAATGTGCCATATGATTAGAATTCCCTTCACCCTACTGATTCCATTCACAGGTCTCTTTACAGAAAATAATAAAATAAACGTGCCAAATTATGAATGAGTCCTCTGAATTCCTTTTGTCGAAAATGCTATTGTATTACAACGGCAATGCCCCTTTACAAATATTTCATTGTAGCATTGATTAAAATAAATATCCTGCAGTATAGCGATCAAGGCAAAACAATATGTTCTGAGAAATAAAATAAACTTTTTTTTTTACTTCACTTTTAATTGCATTTTTGTTGTTTTGATTTGTTATTTACAACCCTGCTGTTCTAAAGTAGATTACAGCTTTGACTCTGTGATCTTGGAGGAATACATGCTGTGAATTACTTGAGTACTAGGACAAATTGGGATAAAATCATTATAGATGTTTCCTTTCCTTAACCCGCTGTAACAATTGAAATTAAAACTGCTGCTCTCCTTGTAATATTAACTTGTATTCTGCAAAAGTTGCTGCTACATTAGGAAGATGCATTTCTTAGTTTCTTATCAGGTCCCTTGGGTTTTTGTGTAACTGAAAGCTTTTTTTATTAAATATATTTGTTTTCCTTGTCACTTTTCCGCAGGATATGTGAATACTATCAGAAATTATGAATGCTCGCCTTGTGTTGTGTATTAAATGTATTTACATTAATTAAAGTCATGTGAATGCAAAACTAGTCGTTTAGATAATAATGAGAATAACAAAGCAACAGGAATAAATATATTAATTTTGTACCTAACACTTAACCATTGCTTTGGTTTTTAAAATAATTTAGACAGATAAGAGGCTTATTATGGACCAGACGTATATTATCTACCAATATATAACACAAAAAGTGAAATGGATTTCTGTCTCTGCTTATAGTGTACATACAGCGGTGCAATTTACACATATATCATAAATGTATGTGCATTGCTAGACATGCTTTAATTTTCTGGTGTTAAAAAGCAGATTGCATGTTTCTTTTATAATAAAGGTATTATACGAACTGCCTTGCCAAACATGAACAGAGAAAACAGAGAACATTACCAAGTGGTTATTCAGGCCAAAGACATGGGCGGCCAGATGGGAGGATTATCTGGGACCACCACGGTGAACATCACACTGACTGATGTCAATGACAATCCTCCTCGTTTCACCCAGAGTAAGACATTTAAGGATTATTGTAATATAAAATCGATTCAAAATATTAGTTATACTAAATGTACTGTATTAATTGCAGATTTTGTTATCATAAGACAGATGTTTTAACACAAGGATACAATGTATATCTGCCCACCACAATCTGGTTTAAACAAGAAAGTTAACATTGTGTGATACTAAGTTTCAGTAAATTTTATGAACCAAGATGCGGACACTCATAATGTGTGATGAAAGGTTAAAAATACTTATCGATGTATGAAGTCAGCATGTCAGCACAGACCATTACTTGGATTCTGGAGAAGATGGTATTTTCCACGTAGGAACAAAGGCATTCAAAAGGTGTAAACTTTGTGAATATAACATAGAAAGTTTACTAAAAAAAAATAGGGAAAACATAAGACCTAAAAGTAGCTTAGAGTAGTACTGGCCATCAGACAAAGTAGCCAAATTCTGTTTCGGCTGTGTTCAATTGCACACCTAACATACCTTTGTTGCTGCTTATTAGGTAGATCATGTTCTTTCGTGTGTGGCCTTTGGTTCAGTTATTGGGCCTCTACTCTTCAACATCTACACCTCTTCAGTTGGACAACTCATACCATCTTTTGGTTTTCAATACCATCTATATGCAGATGACACCTTCATCTATATCTCCTCTCCTGACGTTTCATCTAACTCACGTCACCGTCTGTCTTTTTGGAATTGCATCATGGATGGTGTTGCATTACCTGAAGCTCAACATCTGCAAGACCAAGCTTATGTTAATCCTGCCATCAGCTCTGTCCACAAATCCTGAAATCTCTATCACTGTTGACAACTCCACCTGTGTCACGTTTGACTCTGCTCTCTCCTTCTTTCCTCACCAAATTCTACTGCCATCACCTGAAAAACATCTCCCAAATCCACCCTTTGCTCATAAGAAACTACCAAAATACTAATTACCTCCCTTGTAATGTAGCGCGTGAATTATTCCAATTTCATAGTAATTGGTCTCTCCCTCTTACACTGCTCCAATCTGTCTTCAACACTATAGCTAGTTTAATCTTTCTCTGTCACTGCTACTCATCTGCCATTCCTCTTTGTCAATTGCTCTACTCCACTGGCTCTCCATACTTTAAGAGTCCAATTCAAACCTACAGAGACCTTAACAACTCCGCATCACCATCTCATGACCTTTGTCTCTCTTCTACTATCATTACCTCTTCCCACTCCTGCATCCCAGATTTCAGCCGTGCTGTTCCCCTTCTCTGGAATTCCCTTCCCCATTCTGTCAGATTTTCTCCCTCATGCAATTTTCAAAAGCTTTCTGAAAACCCACCTCTTTCGAGAAGCATACAACCTTTCTGCATAACACCGTCAGCCAGCATCCTAACTCAACCAACTCGTCCAAGCAGTCCTACTTGGACATTATATATATATATATGTATATATATATATATACATATATATAATTTGTGTAAAGTAAAAATCTCAGGGGTTCTGTGGACCCCAAGCTACTATAATTAAATGTCAGTGTGCGCTACTGCTGTGAGGGCAGTACAAGGTTCCTCGTATTTAACAAACAGTGACTAGAAAACTATTGTTGTCTCACTCAGCTGCCCTAAAATATGATAATCCTTAACATCTAACAGGTAACATGTATGATGTGTAAACCATTAAGCCCAACGCATTTGTCTGCCATTGTGGCTTCGTACCATCTTTTTACCTCTGTGATTAAGTTAGGAATCAATTCAAGCCACTGTTTTTTTTATTTTTGGGGAATCTTGTGCTGCTCCCACAGCAGGAGCGGAGACTAAAACTGGTAGATTCGGTGTCTGAAAACGAATGAGCCAAAAATGAAACAAAACATTTATCCGAAATTATTTTGGCCCTCATGCACAAGTCTATTTAACATATTCTGAGTAATCTTAAATATGAATTGCAATCAGGTTCTCTTATCAAGGACTAAATACATTTAATAGATTTAATACACATTTTTAATAATTTGCAGATTTATACCACCTAAGTGTCCCGGAATCTTCTGCTATTGGGAGTACAGTTGGTCACATAAAGGCAGTTGATGCTGATATTGGCAAAAATGCTGAACTGGAATACAGAATTACAGATGGAGATGAATTGGGAATGTTTTCGATATCAACAGAAAAAAGTACCCAAGATGGCGTCCTAACCATTAGGAAGGTAAGGGAAATATGAGATTAACTTTTATTGGACTTTATTTCACATTGTGGCAATCAGGTTTTATTTCAAAAGTAAATATTTATATATATAATAAGTAAATCCAATTAATATTATTTTCAGATATGTTGGAAGGAGAGTTAGTTGTGGTGAGTGCCCTGGTTAAAATAAAACAAAGTAAAGACAAATTATATGAGCATTATTGGCTACTGGTAGCCAACAGGGTTACTTACCCGCGGGGTATGGGGGTCACCTCACATGATCCCTCAGAAGGTGATCAAGGTGCATGACTCCCCACCAAATAATGGTGATGCTGGCTCTGCTTTTGTTGCTTGGCATCCACATAAAATATTTATTTACTGTTGCTGGCATTTTGTTTTATTAAATGTATTAATGTAAGGTATTTGCTTTAGTCTTAGTATAAAATGCATTTACCGCCGCAGCTGGCTATTTTTTTATTTTGGTTTAGAGTATTTTATTTATTCTATTATTTATGTTTTTTATATTTGATTAATTCTTGTGCTATTCATTAACATCAATTAAATTGTTTTATGTAAAACTATACACAGCTGACATACACAGCTGGAGAGGAGTGCTCAATGGGGTAATGTTACATTACCCAACATAACAAGTGTGTGTGAATGTGCGTACATTGTGTGTTTGCACACTTAAGAGCCTGTAAAGTTCTTAATCTGGCACTGCTCAGCATTAAGATATCCCACCTCTTCCCTTCGGGTGCGTATAACAATGTACGGTATAGATGATGTACCATAGTTATCAGATATATCTGAAACAATTACATAAATTCAAAATAAAGTAGTCTTAATGAACAAATTTAAGAATTTTAAAAGCTATGAATGTGCTTAGAGCTTTTGACGATGTGGATTTAGGATCAAAACAGGCAGCTTAAGCCAATATGTAATTAGTGTAAAGTCAATGGTAATGTCCATAAAGTATATGTTGTATTATATACGTATACTTAGATATTATTGCAATATATATATTTAATCATATATGTTATATACTATTATTTAACAATACTTAACTTAAGTAATACGAATAAAATTGTATATTTTAAAGTTCAACAACAAGTGGAACAATCTTGAAAATTGACTTTTAACTGCTATTTTCTTTTTGCTTATGTGTACATATTTGGGAAGTTGGTTGTTTATGTATAAAATGTTTTATTGGCTATCACTATGAGGTTAAAACATAAATGTCTAAATTGCGGTTTATAAAATGTTATTAGTGTTATAAGCGTAGATTTTGATTTATAACACTATAACATACACTATAACAAAAATAGTCAATATTATATGGAAATTTAGAAAGAAATGTCATTACCCAACATGTAAAAAAATGTTTATGCTAATCAATGTGGTTATCAGCTTCATTAAGTTTAATAAAAAAAAATGTTTTGGAATTCTCGGAAATAATATTAATTAATCAAATTGAATTGCATGTAAATTAGCAGTATTATTGCAACAGAGAACAGCATGCAGTAGAATACAATGTAACAAAGGGAAGCTGTCATTCTAATGAGATGGCAACAATAAATTATCACAAAGCATTTTCTGTGCCTAATTTAACACCTCAGAGAGAAGTCAACAACAGCAAGAGAACACTAAGTCCCACAGGCTCTGCCTTTAAACACAGATTTGAAAATTTATGAGCAATGAATTCCCAAACCAGAAAATACAGAATAAAAATTCATTAAAAAGGTGAAGATGAATCACACAAGACAAATCATACGTTAAGAACTATACATCAAAATGTGCAATAAAAAGTTTGCATAGGAATGGTTTTGCTTAACTTACCTTTAGAATTTTACTTTAGGAATTAGAGTATGTCTGGTGTTACTTTATTTCCTGGCCAGTGTAGTAAAAAAAAACCCTAGTAGTGCTAGAACACGGAATTTTTTTAGAACTATCACATTACACTATTCATTATATGTGTAATTGTATTTGTTGTATTGTTATACAGTGATGGAAAATATTACTTGATCCCCTGCTGATTTTGTACGTTTGCCCACTGACAAAGACAGGTGTCTTTTATACAGGTAATGAGCTGAGATTAGGAGCACTCTCTTAAAGTGAGTTCAGTTTGTTACCTGGATAAAAGACACCAGTCCACAGAAGCAATCAATCAGATTCCAAACTCTCCACCATGGCCAAGACCAAAGATCTGTCCAAGCATGTCAGGGACAAGATTGTAGACCTACCCAAGGCTGGAATGGGCTACAAGACCATCGCCAAACAGCTTGGTGAGAAGGTGACAACAGTTGCTGCGATTATTTGCAAATGGAACAAAACACAAAATAACTGTCAAACTCCCTTGGTATGGGGTTCCATGCAAGATCTCACCTTGTGGAGTTTCAATGATCATGAGAACGGTGAGGAATGAGCCCAGAACTACACGGGAGGATCTTGTCAATGATCTCAAGGCAGCTGGCACCATAGTCACCAAGAAAACAATTGGTAACACACTATGCCGTAAAGGACTGAAATCCTGAAGCGCCCGCAAGGTCCCCCTGCTCAAGAAAGCACATGTGCAGGCCCGTCTGAAGTTTGCCAATGAACATCTGAATGATTCAGAGGAAAACTGGGTGAAAGTGTTGTGGTCAGATGAGACCAAAATCAAGCTATCTGGCATTAACTCAACTCGCTGTGTTTGGAGGAGGAGGAGGAATACTGCCTATGACCCCAAGAACCCCCACTGTCAAACATGGAGGTGGAAACATTATACTTTGGGGTTGTTTTTCTGCTAAGATAACAGGACAACTCCACCGCATCAAAGGGACGATGGATGGGGCCATGGATCATCAAATCTTGGGTGAGAACCTCCTTCCCTCAGCCAGGGCATTGAAAATGGGTCGTGGATGGGTATTCCAGCATGACAATGACCCAAAACATGGCCAAGGCAACAAAACAGTGGCTCAAGAAGAGGCCTAGCCATAGAAAATCTGTGGAGGGAGCTGAAGGTTTGAGTTGGCGAACGTCAGCCTCGAAACCTTAACGACTTGAAGAGGATCTGCAAAGAGGAGTTGGACAAAATCCCTCCTAAAATTCCCAACTACAAGAAACATCTGACCTCTGTGATTGCCAAGAAGGGGTTTGCCACCAAGTCATGTTTTGCAAAGGGGTCAAATACTTATTTTTCTGAGTAAAATGCAAATCAATTTATAACTTATTAGAAATTTGATATTCTGGATTTTTTGTTGTGATTCTGTCTCTCACTGTTCAAATAAAAGTATAGACCGATCATGTCTTTGTCAGTGGGTAAACAAAATCAGCAGGGGATGAAATTATTTTTTCCTTCACTGTATTAGTAGTCTAAAGCTATTTTTAAACAATTTTAACATCATTGAGTTTGATAGTCATTATAGTATAAAACAAACATGTAGACATTTACTCTGCTCTGGTATACCTTTGGCCACTAGCTACAAACCTGGTTGGCAACAACACTTCTAAGTAGAGGCTTGATGCATGCTAAGAAACATGTTTTGTAGCCAGAAGAGCTGTTAATTTAGTACAAAGAAATATTCTTCAAAAAAGGTTTACAAAGATGTGTACAAAATGTAGTGATATTACAAAAAGTCTCAAAGGGAAGGCATGTCTTTTTTCCAGATACACAGGTCTGCAACTGGGTAGACATTCTTGATGGAGAAAACTAAAGGGGGAATGATTTCCTATTGATAAATTCAAACTAATGAACTTGGGTTGTAAAATATAGCTTAAGGGGTACTGTGCTTTCAGCTACAGCAGAAGAAAGAGACTTGGTAGAATTGTTTCTTAGGACTTAAAGGTAAGCTAGCAATGCAACAGAGCATCAGCAAAAAGTAAGCAAGGTGCTGGGTTATACAGCAGAAAAAAAGTGAGGTTGTTATGACACTTTACAGATCTGTGGTCAAACCTCACCTAGAGTATAGTGTTCAGTTCTGGAGACCCCATCTGCCTGACGAGGGCTACTAAAATGGTGAATGGCGTGCAGGATTAAAATTATCAGGAAATACTAAGAGATCTCAGTATGTATACCTTGAAAGAGAAAAGTAAGAAAGATATGATAGAAAAAATTTAATACATAAAGGAGTTTTTTAGAAGTGAAATGTAAGGATCATCTAAAACTAGAGTCTTAGATGTAAGGTAAGGAAGATTTACTTTAAAGGGGGGCTGGTAGGTAAGTGGAAAGCCTTCCAGCAGAAGTGATAGAGGTTAATACATGCATGGGATTGAGATAGAGCTATCCTGAATCCAAGATGAGATCAAGGACTTCTTAAAGCTCGATCATAGAACTAATCAAAGAATCTAAAACAACATTGCTTGTCCTGCCTAAGTGCCTAAGGGTTTCCTTTAGATACAATAATGATACTTCAGTGTTGATGTATAATACATATTTAATGATTTCACTCATGGGATTTAGATATTTAGAGGTTGAATAAGGTCACACAAACAAGTAAACAACTCTGCAAATTCTCCTTTCAACTCCTGTTTTAGTCAATAAACCCTTCTCCTCTGTTGCTATCTCTATACTCTGCTTATGTGCTTTTTGATGTTGTCTTGTTAAGGGTCCAAACAGATGCAAGATCTAACGGTTTTGCATGTGTTTATATAGGTTATGAGTTCATAATAACATACACATTTTTTTTTTAAACTTCTTTATTACACAGAGAAGACAGAGCATACAGCATAAGAACAAAGGTACCAATAGCCGAGGTGACAGAGTAGATGTGTACAGGTACAAGTAATGCACAATTCCAATAATACATACAGTGTAGGTAATATCACCTCCTTAATCACAGAACACCGGACCACAACACAGATACGTCCTGTCCCGCAACAAGATCAGAACCCCAGTATGGGGCGAATACCTTTTAGGACCTGAAGACAATACCACTCTGTGGTATTGAACGTTTAAAACAGTGACAATCTGGTAGTGCTATCTAGAGTTTTGCGATAAATGGGGACCAGCGATTGAAAAGATATTTGACCTTGCTCTCCTTATGAAGGACAGCTTCGAGCCAGTCCATATGAAACAAAAAGTGCAGTCGCGACAGGACCAGAGGAAGCAACGGAGGTCATGGAGCAATCCATTGGGACAATATTGCCCGTTTTGCCACTGCGGAAAGAATGAGCAAGAGAAATTTAGCCCTCGCTACAGGTGGGGGAATGTGGTCAGGGAATATACCAAAAACATTCAACAGATATTACAAAATGAATGCCCAGAGTGTCATTGATGTATGATTGTAGAGCTTCCCAAAATGGGACAATAGAGCTACAAGACCACAAGCCATGCAAAAGATCGGCCTCAGGTAATTGACATTTTAAGCATCGGGAGTGATCCGCTAAGCCTATTAAAAACCGAATTTTAGGGGTGACATACGCTCTATGCACAATCTTGAGGAACATTTCACTATAGTCCTTAGAGACCAGGACTTTAGAATTGAACATATACGCCTGAAGAATCCGGTTCGATGTTAGATTTGGAAAATCAGAACATACACATTTTTAATGGATACAATGTCCTTTTCCTTTGTGAGGAACAATTTGTTATTTAGCCCCAAACCTATTGAATGTGTCTTTTTGAACCATGTTTTATATGGTTGTGCGGCTTATTTCAAATTGTGTCTATGCGAAACATGGATTCCAGGACTGACTGATAATGCCCAGTTGGTATTTCTTTGTTCAAGTATAGTCACTAATCCATGTAACTGGAATTAGCTGCAAGCTAGATAAGTATGGTTTTGTGTTTTATGCCACATCACCAAATTTGGCCCACTAAATCTGAAGATAGAAGTATCACACAGCAGTAATTAACTAAATAAAGACATGTCCTTGTTAAATGTACTAAATTTGTCAGAATATTTAAATAGAAACAGCAAACAAGGCAGTCTTGAACATTTTAGCTATTCTAGTTTTTTGGCATAAAATATAAATCATCACTAAAATAAATGCATCTAGTTTGTTTTAAAACTTAAAGAAGGACAATTTACTATGATCAATTATTTAAACATTTTATAGCAAAAATGCAAGAGACATTTAAAAGTAAGTGTTCCAGTTATTGAACATCTATTGAATATCTATACACATTTTCTATGCTACAAGTCTCCCTCTGAGCCATTGTACGGTAAGCACACACACACACTGTTCAATAAACATAGACAAGTCCAAATTAGAAACACAGTTTGTTTTTCCTTTTAGTTCTCTTTGATAATTTATTTAATACCAGGAAAAAGGAGTGAAAGGAAGACAAAATGCCAATGACACATTTCTTTACATCATTCTGCTTAATGAGTTAGTGTTTTAGGGTTCTTTTCATATTTTATACTGTTTGTTTTTCAAAGTTGTCTTAATATTTCTTCATTCTATACATTTTGGTTATGGTTTATTGTTTATTTTAATGAACAGTCATATAATTTTGTTTATGGACAAGAAGGCCTGGCTTGCAATTGGCATTCCAATTCATCCCAAAGGACAGGCCACTTGAGTTCCTACAGACCAAACTCATCAAATCATGTCATTATGGGCCTTGCTTTGTGCACACGGACACATCCATGCTAGAACAGGAAAGGGCCTTCGCCAAACTGGTCCCCCAAAGATAGAAGCATACAATTGTCTAATTGACCCAGACCATTATACCCCCTTCGTCACACCTTAGTGTATGCACTATGTATTCCTGTGGGTCTCCTGGCATCTGACAAGTACAGATTTCATCCACCAGACTGCCAAATAGTTAAGCATGATTAATTACTCCAGAGAAAACATTCCACCCTTCTAGAGTCCAGTGGTTGTATGCTTTACACGAGTCCAGCCGATGCTTGCCACTGCGTCTATTTACCCCATCTTCGATGCAGATCACACATGATGCAAGCTGCCTCGCTACTATTACAGGGTCACACAGCATGACCTTGCTGATCCTCACCTCCTCCAGGAAATTAGGGACTATAAGAGGTAAGTCTGTGGCTCTGGAGTTACCTCTATATCCCTACCACTGAAGCATACCACTAGAGGGGGGTGATCTGCCCAAGGTCCTTAGTCTTGTCTTATGGATATTCCATGCATGAGCCAAAGAGAATACACATACACAATAAGGAAATACACTAACAGCTATTTATACACATTTATATAAGAGAACTGTGAAAGGAACACTGGCACCAGATTACACAGATACACTATGATAAAATACTGAATACTTCAAAAGGACCAAATCGGGAAAATGTTGGTTCATAGAACCATAGAACCATAATATGATCTCATGTAAAACATATGAATGAGTTTTGTTTTTTTGTCCCAGTATAATGTTTGTCCACAATCATGTCTCCTTTTCTGAAGTCAGAAAAGTTCTGCAACTTGATTTTCCATGGGAAATAAAATGAGCACTCATTAACATAACACTTCCAAGATTTCTTAATGATATGTTGCCAATTTCATTGTAATCTAGTCCTTTTTCTATTTCCATCAAAGCTTCCATCAACCATAACTTACAGATTGGAATTGTTTTAGGCCCACTAAAGTGTAGAGGGAAACAATATTGATTTTTGTATCTTTTTTTCTTTTTCATTTTGTGCTAAGGCTATTGAGGATTGAAATACCCAACTAACGGAATAAGTAATTTATTGATTTGTTTTCCTATATTTTGCTATTGTCTATTGTGGATCAGAACTGAGAATTCCCCCCCCCCACCATAATCAAAACGATGGAAATTGTAGATATTTCTTTTTTTTGTTTGTTTTTATAAATAATTTGCCCAGTCTTTTTAATTTTCTTTTCTCATATCTTAAATTTTTAGGTGACGTAATAACATTCATTATGTTATGCTATTTTCTAAGGATTCCTTACCTTGGTTTTCTTTACTTTTATCTAGATTGTATTCTCTGTATGTTAAGTACAACAAAGCATCAAAGAAATTAACAGTCATAACAAGTAACCAAGGACAAAGAGACACAGCAACAACATAGCCAGTTCTATATTCAAAAGTAACCTTGCCCCATTTCTAATTATAATGCCAAATAATGTTATTCATTTCCCATGCCATTATTTATAGCACTGCAGCAATACGTAATAACAATACTTATCACTTATGGGCAACTTGTAATCGCTGCACTTTTTTTCCTAAAGAAAAAAGTGCTTTTGTTTCTTCTTTTAATTACCTCTCTGTAGGCTGACTCGGACAATTAAACAGATTCCGTTTTGTGTCAATATCAAATCTCCCCTGTAACATCTGTAGAATGTTGATCTGAATATGATTTCAAACATTGGTGGCTATAGCACAGTCTGAGGGAGTTTTCACACGACATTATATTTAATTAGATTTTATTCAAGAAATACAATCATAGATAATCTGAAAATGAGCAACCTATTTTAGCCCCTTGAAATATCGCTTGAATGGCAGTACTTTTTAATTATAGCACTTGCCATGACAGTTTATTGTCCTTAACCCCATGCCATCATTTTCTCCATGCTCAGATACAGGTCCAATTTCTTATAGCCTTACCCTCATCTACTGTTATCTTAGATTGTATTGGTATGTTTCCACATTCCCTTTTGGATATTTTGAGTAGTAACCAAATAGATTACAACAATCAAGTCTGTTATGTTTTTTATTAAATAATGGTGGGGGGAAAAAACAATGTAAGTGCAACCACGGATGAACCAGCTTAATCTATTTACAAAATTTGACAAATTAGCAGGCCTTCTAATTGTTATTCCCATGCAAGTGGTTTATTACCATAACAACCATTGAAACCTTTCTGCTGATTGGACTGTACTATTGGTTGCCATGGTGATAGGACCACCACCTAAACGTTGGATCAAAATCCCTTCCTATACAAAAGGGGCTAATCATGCCCCTCTGCCGCACCCAATGGCCACCCGAGGCCCTTATGGCCTCACTCAAGACTTATGCTGAGACCAAGGTATAATCATAAATCTATGGCATATCTAGAGTATTACTCAAAAGTAGGAAACTGCTCCAGTACTAAAAAAGAAACCACTTAAGATACTGCATCCTGTTGTCCAAACCGGCACTCTGTATATGTACTACGATTTATTATTAATTGTGCTTGTATTTCTTCTTCTTGTCTCGGAAACAGAGATTGGACTATGAAAACAAAAGATTATACACTTTAAAAATGGAAGCAATGAACACGCATATAGATCCACATTTCTATTATCTTGGGCCTTTTAAAGATACTGCTACTGTGAAAATTTCTGTGGAAGATTCCGATGAACCACCTATGTTTAGCCGAGCCAGCTATATGTTTAAAGTGCATGAAGATATTGAAGTTGGGACAATTATAGGTACTGTTATGGCAAGAGACCCTGATGTTGCTTCCAGTCATATAAGGTATGTTTGATGCTACTTTTTTATTCATTTAAATACCAGGTTCAAATATTAACATTAATAGAAAAATGGATATGACACGTTTCTGTGAAATAAAACAGCAGAAGCCAAACTTATTATTAAAAGTAAAAACATATCATTTTATATAAGTTCTGACACACAAAGTGTAAATTAAAATACACTGTGGCAATCATAGGAAACATAATAAGAATGATTCAGTATAATGTAATATTTGTGCGTGTTACTGGATTATGAGATTATTTACAGAATTGCATCAAACCCTCATATTTCTGATGATCATTTGCAATACTAAGCAGTTTACAATCTGACACGTTTCACCGACTACACAGCTTCTTCAAAAGTGAGATTAAGTGAGCTCTGAACAAACCGCGTAGTTGGCAAAATGCACCAGGTAGTAAACCATTTAGTATTGGGCACTGAACAGGATCGTCCAAAATATGGAGGTTTGATGAAATTTGGTAAATAACTAAAGAATACAGTAGAACACATAAATATTACTTTATCTTGAAAATTGTTATTATGTTATCCTGTGAATTATGATGTATAATATTAGATACGTTTTGTATGTCAGAACTTTTTGACATTCAAAGCATTAGGTTTGGGTATGTATGTTAGTGATCTGGGTACGTTAGTGTGTGTGTCTGTGTATGTTAGCATGTGAGCATGTGTCTTTGTTAATATGTGTGGGTCTGGTTGTGTTAGTTTGAGTAAATGTGTATATTTGTGTGGCAGTCTGGTTGTATATGTTATTGTGTTCGTGTGTGTTAGTGTCTGGTGTCTGTATGTTAGTGCTGAGTGTCTGGATGTGTGTGTAAGTGCAAGTGTCTTGTTGTGTGCTAGTGTGAGTGATCCTCCAGAGATCAGGCTTTGGATAGATCCCCTGGCTTAGCATTTAAGCCATACACATCAAATAGAGCAGTGAGAGAGAGGCCTCACGTTCCCACCACAGGACAAAAGTAAGGTATGTGATGAGGAGAGAGAGAGAGATATAGTGAGAAAGGAGAGATAGTAAAAATCGAGAGCTAAAGAGGAAGATATAGGGGTAGATAATGAGGAAAAAGAAAGGAAAGGAATTGAAAGAAGGGTGACATGATGAGAAAGAAGAGAGATGTGAGAGAAATGAGAATTAGAGATGGGGAGAAGATGCAGAGAAAACAAGAAAGGGAAGAAATAATGAGGAGGAGAGGTGTGGACAAAGTGGAGAAATAAAGTTAAATGAGAGAGAGGAAGAGATGAGGAATAAAGAAAAATAGGAAGAATAGAAGAGATCAATAAAAAAAGAGTTAATGAGAAAAAGAGGGAGGATTAAAGAAAATTGGTAGACCTATATACCTGAGTGAATGAGCAGGAGAGATTAAAAAAACAAAAGGTGAAAAAAGGGAAAAAGGTGGGGTAAAGAGGACAAAGGAGGAGAGATAGAAGGAATATATAAAGAGAACGAGAGATATTGAGAATGGATCAAAGAGCATGGAGAGAAATAAAGAGAAAAAGCAGAGAGGAAGAAAAAGAGAGATAAAAAGAGCTGGGAGATGCATGCTGGTGCAAGTCCAGTGTGTGCAATCTGGGTGCTGGAACCAGTCCTATGTGCGTAATCTGGATGCTGTGCCAGTCCTATGGGTGCTGGGCCAGTCCTGTGGATGCAATCTGGGTACTAGGCATATCCTATGTGTGCAATACAGGTACCTAGGCTGGCCTTTGTGGTGTATGACCAGTGGTTTATGCCTACAATGTAGGTGCCGCCAACACATGGAGGATCATGGGTATGATGCACTCATATAAAGGGCCAAACTATTCACCCATTTCAGGGAAATTGGTTGTAAATTAGCAAATTTCACAGCACATACATTTCAAACGTCATAAAAGATGTGATGTCCATCTTTGCTTCAGTAGAAATGACTGCAAAAGCAGCTGAAAAAGGCTAGCTCTTTGTAATAACTCTGACAGATGCAATTTCACCCAGCTCTATTTATGAACCCATTTGCTGAGATTTGGGTAATTATATTTTGATTTACTGTGGTTACTGCATTGAGTTGTGTTTCTTCCCGTATTTTCCAACTATTATATTATATAGCAGAATAGCTAACACATTTATGCTTATTTAAACAATTACTGTGCCTAGATTACTAGTGCAAACCAGTGATTGTTTTCACCCTTGATATTTATAGTGCAAGTTACATATTTGACCTACCCTCATTATCAGATTTAGTGAGATATGCTTCATGTAAGGGGAGGATAATACATCTAGGAGTGCACTCATGTGCTTCTGCTGTTTCTTTCCTGCTCAGTATAACGTCTGGAATAATTATTTCCTATACAAGTGTTCTTCACAATAACAGTTTATGTCCTCCCTTCAGGGCCGGCCCGACAATGGAGCCGAGTGGGGCAACTGCTCCAGACCAACTGCTCCAGACGGCACTTTTGAAGGGGCGGCACATTGCCGCCTCAAGCCCTTTTTTTTAAAAAAGCGGAAGAGAGAGAGGGGCGCAGAGTGGTTTTCGCTTACCAAATATTTGCTAAGATATTTGGTTTGCAGAGTTAAAAGCATTAGCTTATCACAATTGCTTCATGTCACAGAAGTTATACATTTGAGGTGGGGTCTCCAGCTTTCATATTTAGGGGGGGAACATGGGGGGCAATTTTAAAATGCTACATATACACTATATATAGTATTATAATATATAATATATATATGGGCATTTAGACATGCTTTTTAACTACATATGTCTTATCTCTTTGAAGTAAAGACCTTGATTTAAGTATGATTTAAAAACAGCAGATACCTGGGCAATTATTTCTTCATTCCTTTAAATTAGACGCATGCTCGATATATTATTAGACCGGTGGGTAGCAGCTATATAATTAATATTAGACCCTGCTGCCGATATATATTAATATTAGCCCCTGCTGGGGCTACCTATGCTTCTGACTCCCTGGTGTGTAGTCGGGGCAGCCGGTAGAGGTTTACGCGATTTGCGTAGCCAACTTCCACTGCAGCCGCAAGGAGGTGCCATTAGCAGCAGGGGTTGTCTGCGTCCATCACGCAGACCTTCCCCGGCTGTCAGAGAGGAAAGTTCCCTGCACAGCTGCGAGGAATTCTCTCTGACAGCCGGAGAGTGTGTGCGTGATGCACCTCCGCTAACTTTCAGCAGCCCAAATTTTAATTTTATACTCACAGTTAGATGAGTTGCTGAGCCATGTGGATGCTATAGGAAATGGGCGGGGCCAATCGGCAGTGTGGTTGCAGGCAGGGACTAGGAGAAAAAAGAGGCGGGCCAATCATCAGAGTGATTGCAGGGAGGTACTGTAAATAGTAACTGCTGAATGAAACGGAAAGAAATGGATTATAAAAAGAGGGGTATTTTTCAGAGCATTTGCTGTGAAAAAACCCTCATTTTATAATCGATAAAAATCAATTCAACTAAATGGTAATGCAATTAGTTGGCAATGATTTTCATTATCGATTATTATCGATTAGTTGTTGCAGCCCTTAAATATATATATATAAATTTATATAATAATAATTACCCCTCTGCCAATATATCAATATATATATATATAAATATTAGCCCCTGCTGCCAATATATATATAAATATTAGACCATGTTGCCAATATATTTTATAGTGAAAAAATTGGACCCTACCCAAGCATTTCCTTGGGCCCCACTCCCTAGCATACAATCACTCCCTCCGCCACCACACACACAAAAAAAAATTGCCACACTGACTGCAGATTAGGGGAAGACTGTGAGAGTCAGTGCAGTCTTCTCTCCTTCTGAATGCACCATGACATTGAGAGGTCCTCTCCCAACTTTATCATCCCCTTTGTCTCCTCATTCACTAAGCCATACCTCTCTTTTACTTACTCCCTGTAGTTCTGGTATAGATCAAATAAACAACACATGGAAACAGCACGTGCAACTGAATAAAACATAAAAACCCTGTATTTGCAGGTATAAATAAATATTATATGAAAACAGAGCATTGCAGGTATAGATTACCAGAACACACAAACCCAGCATTGCAGTTATAGATGAACTGGAACTCGCATGTAAACTCAGCACAGAGGGTATAGATCAAAACAACACATGGAAACAGCACTCCATGTATTGATCAACTTAATAAGATATACAGACCCTGTATTTGCAGGAATACATGAATAATGTCTGGAAACATAGCCTTGCAGATATAGATTAACAGAATAACACAAAAAACAGCTTTGCAGGTATAGATCAATCAGAATTCACATAAAAACTCGGTATACATAAAACCGTCTAAATTACAGGCATGGATCACAAGTTGCACACCTCCACACTGCCCACATAGAACCTGACCAGCACCCAAATCACACACACACACACAGGACGTGCCATCTTTGTCCCCAAATAGCCGAGACTACCCCACCTCCCTATCTAATCCCTCTCCCTCCCTTCTCCCTATCTAACCCCATTCTCACTCCCTTCTCCCTATCTACTAAAAATATAGTATATAATAAGTATATGGATTTTCATTGTCCATCAATGTTTATACTAACTTATTTGTTTTCTTTTATATTAGTTAATAAATAGAACATTAAATACTTTTTAGGCTATACAGATATGCAATGTGTCACTAGTATGTGTTTTTCCTTCTAACTTTTTCTACTTCATATTAGGTTCTCTTTGGATCGCCATACTGACCTTGACAGAATTTTTAATATACACTCAGGAAATGGATCAATTTATACTGCAAAACCTCTGGACCGTGAAATATCCCAATGGCATAATCTTAGCATCATAGCTACGGAAATTAGTAAGTTATTTCATAATCATTGTTGTTTACTGCATTTTTCAATTCAGTAGCATCTATTGCTTTAATCACTGAAATCCTATACTGTGACCGTCTTATATATTAAAATCAGGGCCTTCATTCATTCTAGATATGAATCGAAATACGTATTCTCTGGTTACACTGGTTTTATAAGTATATTGGTTATTATTTTTCTTCATATGTTTCCTTTAATGGGGTGATGCAGGATTCAGCTTTTCCGCTTTAGCATATAGTATAAATATGCACATTATGCACTGTGCACAAATATTATCTTTATTTCTTTATATCACTTTCAAATATGTCCCATGTGTCAAATTATTTGATTAGGCAAAGATCATCTGACTTAACATTCAAGCGCGAACAACCAAAGAACCAGGGGGGTTTGACTCTTGGACTGCTTTGATTTAAAGATTCTGGGCCACTGCTTGAAGCTTCATTGTATCTTTTCCTTGGATGTCCACATACCACCACCAGGGTATCAAGGAAGAACTGATGTGCAGTATGTGCAGTATGTGCAGTATGTATGTATAAATCTATGTATGTTAGTGTCAGTGTGTATGTATAAGTATGTGTTCTATCATCGATGTGTGAGTGTGAGCATTAATGTGTATTTGTAAGTGTGTGATAGCATGAATATGTATGTGTAAGTGTGTGATGGCATTAATGCACATTTGTAAGTATGTGTGAAGGGCTATGTGTTAGCATGAGTTTTTAAGTATGTGTTGGTGATCATGTATAAGTTTGATGTGAGAGTGTGTGTAATTGCAGTGGGGCAAAAAAGTATTTAGTCAGCCACCAATTGTGCAAGTTTTCCCACTTAAAAAGATGAGAGAGGCCTGTAATTTTCACCATAGGTACACTTCAACTATGAGAGACAGAATGGGGGTAAAGAATACAGGAAATCACATTGTAGGATTTCTAATGAATTCATTGGTAAATTCCTCGGTAAAATAAATATTTGGTCACCTACAAACAAGCAAGATATCTGGCTCTCACAGACCTGTAACATCTTCTTTAAGAGTCTCCTCTGTCCTCCACTCGTTACCTGTATTAATGGCACCTGTTTGAACTTGTTATCAGTATAAAAGACACCTGTCCACAACCTCAAACAGTCACACTCCAAACCCCACTATGGCCAAGACCAAAGAGCTGTCAAAGGACACCAGAAACAAAATTGTAGACCTGCACCAGGCTGGGAAGACTGAATCTGCAATAGGCAAGCAGCTTGGTGTGAAGAAATCAACTGCGGGAGCAATTATTCGAAAATGGAAGACATACAGGACCACTGATAATCTCCCTCGATCTGGGGCTCCACGCAAGATCTCATCCCGTGGTGTCAAAATGATCACAAGAACGGTGAGCAAAAATCCCAGAACCACACGGGGGGACCTAGTGAATGACCTGCAGAGAGCTGAGACCAAAGTAACAAAGGCTACCATCAGTAACACACTACGCCGCCAGGGACGATTTGGATGATCCAGAAGAGGATTGGGCGAATGTCATATGGTCAGATGAAACCAAGGTAGAACTTTTTGGTAGAAACTCAACTCGTCGTGTTTGGAGGAGAAAGAATGCTGAGTTGCATCCAAAGAACACCATACCTACGGTGAAGCATGGGGGTGGAAACATCATGATTTGGGGCTGTTTTTCTGCAAAGGGACCAGGACGACTGATCCGTGTAAAGGAAAGAATGAATGGGGCCATGTATCATGAGATTTTGAGTGAAAACCTCCTTCCATCAGCAAGGGCATGAAATGTGGCTGGGTCTTTCAGCATGACAATGATCCCAAACACACCGCCCAGGGCAACGAAGGAGTGGCTTTGTAAGAAGCATTTCAAGGTCCTGGAGTGGCCTAGCCAGTCTCCAGATCTCAACCCCATAGAAAACCTTTGGAGGGAGTTGAAAGTCTGTGTTGCCCAGCAACAGCCCCAAAACATCACTAATGTAGAGGAGATCTGCATGGAGGAATGGTATTGGAATGGTATTGATATGAACTTTTGTTATTGACCAAATACTTATTTTTCACCATAATTTGCAAATAAATTCTTTAAAAATCAGACAATGTGATGTATGGACTTTGTTGTCTCATTCTGTCTCTCATAGTTGAAGTGTACCTATGGTAAAAATTACAGGCCTCTCTCATCGTTTTAAGTGGGAGAACTTGCACAATTGGTGGCTGACTATTTTTGCCCCACTGTATATGAGCTTGTTGCAAATCTTATTCCAAAACCATGGGCATTAAAATATACTTTGTGGATATACTAGCTTCCATTCTGTAAAAGCTTTTCACAAGATTTGTGGCTCTGGGAATTTCCGCCTAAACGAGAATTTGTGAGGTCAGGCACTGATGTCGGACAAGAAGACCTGACTTGCTATCAGTATTCCAATTCATCCCAAAGGTGTTCAATGAGGTTAAGTTAGGGCTCTGTGCAGGTCATTTGAGTTTCTCCACACCAAACTCGTCAAGCCATGTGTTTATGGATCTTGATTTGGGCACAGGGCCAAAGTCATGATAGAACTGGTGACACAAAGTTGGGAGCACACTTGTCTAAATTGTATGCAGTTGCATTAACATTACCTTTCACTGGAACTGAGGGGCTAGTCCAAACCCTGAAAAACAGCCCCTCACCCAGTAGCGTACCTAGCGGGGGTCGAGGGGGGCGGTCCGCACCGGGTGCCGCTCATCAGGGGGGTGTTAACTTGCCGGCACCTGGCACCCCTCCAGAGACGGACAGTAATGTCCGCCGCTGGAGGAGCAGGCTCACAAGGGAGCAGTATCGGAGGTCTTTAACAGACCTCCGGCTCCCTTGAGTGATTTTAAGCCGGTTCAAGGATCTCCCAGCTGCTGTGCCCCGGGATTTGTTGTCAGATGTTGTTGTCACAGCTCATCACCTGTTGTCTCTGTTAGTCAATTTGTTATGTTACATACTACTTGTTATGTCCTGTCTCATTGTACGCTACGGAATTTGTTGGCGCTATATAAAATAATAAATAATAATAACTCTAGTGTCCACATAGTCTTGGTCATATAGTATATGCTGTATATCATCTAACAATGTTATTGATGTTTATGTGTTTGTGTGTGTGCAAAAAAGTGTTTTTAAACCGTCTGAAAAGCCTTTGTATTATCTGGTACTTTTAAAAATTCACTCATCTCTGATAATGGCTCCATGTTCTGCCCAGGGGAAATCCTTACTGAAAATACCTGGAATATGTCACAAGCATTGTGATGTATAAATCACATAACTGTTTATGTTTTGGATGAGAGTAAAGGCTTTTTTCTTTAACCCCTTAAGGACCAGGCTGTTTTTTATTTTTGTTTTAACACTTTTGCAGTGCTTGTGTTTAGCTGTAATTTTCTCCTAGCATTTTGCTATTTCAAAACATTTTTTCCAAATCTGGTAATTCTGCTCCATGTTCTATTTTGGGTATCTTTAAAGCCGAACAATGCAATTTATCCCATTAAACCATATATTTTTTGAAAAATAAACACCCCAAGGTATTTCAGAAGCTGGTATTTTAACCCATTCCATGCACTAATTCTACTACAACCCTTTGTCAAAGTTTGTGGTAGTAATTTTGTGTTTTTTTTATCACAAAAATTGCATTTCAGGAAGGGATTTACAGCTCCTGGTATATGTCACTGTCAAACAACTCCCCGACATGTGTTCAACAACATCTCCCGAGTACAGTGATACTCCACATGCATGGGTTGTTTGGGAGGTAAAATGCCATATTGAAGCCCACGGGGGCCAGAATGGACTAGAGTGGGCCCTGACAGAGTGCTGAGCAGGGCTAGGCTAAGGCAAGAATTGAGGATTTTAGGGGAGGAGTTTTGGTAGGAGGATATTTAAGTTTGGTGATCACAGGGGTAAGGATCCATTTTGTTTAACCTTACCTGGTGTTGTTTGTCCCACCCTCCCTCCCCTTATGTGGTTGAGTTTGTGGCGTGGTGTTGCTGCATTAGTCCCAGTCGTGGGCAGTAGCTTGCCAGGCATCCAAGGGGTTAATGTGGTGGTATGATCATTGGTGGTCATAACCGGTGGGAGGTTCCTTGCAAGGAGTGGTGCTCGGAACCTCAGGTCTGGGTTGGGGCATCCTGGTATGTCCCCTCCCAAAATTGGTGTGTGGTATGGTACCTGGATAACTTGGCAAGCTAGGTTGGTTTTGGTTACGTCATTGTCTCAGTTAACGCATCTATGTTTATTATTTCAGGTTTTACAGGACTATGACTGTTAAATAAAACGGCTGTGGCCTTTTCAAACCCATCTTGTGTGTTGGTGTTTTATTTAATTGAGCAACTGAGCCGAGCCTGGCCCGTGAGTCGAAGCTACATCTGTCATTGGGAAGTGCGCATCATTTAACTTGAAACTTTGACATCTGGTTCTACTGCCCCATGTCATAATTGTGCCATCTTTGAAGTCGGCTAATTCAATTTACCCCATCAAACCATGTGTTTTTGAAAACTAGACACCTCAAGGTATTTCAAATGCTAGTATTTTAACCCTTTCCATGAATGAGATCACCAGACTTTGCCAAAGTTTGTGGTAGTCATTTCTTTTGTATTTTTTTCACACAAATTGTACTTCAGGTATAAATGTATAGTTCCTGGTATGCGTCACTATCAAATAACAGCAACATCTCCCGAGTACAGTAATACCACCCACGCATGGGTTTGTTGGGTTGTTTAGGAGGTAAAATGCCACATTTGGGAAGTGCGCATTTTTTAACTTTAACATCTGGTCCTACTACCTCCATGTCCTAAGTGGGCCATATAAAGTTGGCTAATTTAATTTACCCCATCAAATCATATATTTTTAAACACTAGACACCTCAGGGTATTTCAAATGGTGGTATTTTAACCCCTTCTGGGCACTAATTTGAGGTAGTATTTTTTTTATTATTTATCACACAAAATGTAATTCAGGTGTGAATATACAGCTCCTGGTACATGTCACAGTCAAACAACACCCCAATATGTGTTCAGCAACATCTTTTGATTACAGTGATACCACCCATGCATGGGACATTTTGGACTTTTTCCCATTTTGATCAGTCTGTGCCTATGCCCTATCTTGGAAAATAGATACCCTCTGGGTATTTCAAATGCTTTTTATTTTAACTCTTTCCATGTCAGGATTTTTGGGAAGATACAGCGCTAATTTTAGCACTTGCTCATAATAATAAACTTTCTTTTTTATTTTATTTATTATTTTTTGACTTTTTTACATTTTGCTGGAACTAGATGGTTCCCCTGTTGGTGACATCACTGCATAATTCTTTTTAAATGTTATATTTTTATTTTTGCTATTATTATTTTTTTCCATAGTTTTTTCACATTGTGATTAGAAAGATGGGCTCCAATGACTTGCATGGCTGAATGCAGTACCAGTATTCAACCTGCAAGGGGAGCCAGAGTTCTCAAGAGAGTTTGAATAGACCATCTTGGAAACTTTGGCAACTTGTTTGTTTTTTTTAAAGGGTGGGAGTTTGGTGTTGCTGAATGCCTCACTATTGAGGCATTTCAGCGCCACCATTGAAGTTTAGGAGGCGATCGTCAATCGCCTCCTAAACTCTTTTAAAACGGGTGTCCACCACCATACAGTATACGGCGGACGTTGAATGCGTTGCTGAATTCCTTGACATCGGGGTATTACGGCAACAGTGTTTAAGCAAAGAAAGTGATCTATGATCACTTTCTAAACTTGTTTAATGCTATGACGTGCCAGGCACTTCATTGGTTGTTAACTGACCATTTTTGCGTGATGTGTCTGTTCCAGAATTGGTTGTTAAGGGGTTAAACCTTATGGCGATGATGGTGACGTCAGATTGTAGTTTTGGAGACTTTCTGACCCCAACTTTTCCAGTAGACTGGAAGTTCTTAATTATTGCCCTTATGGTGGAAATGGGCAGTTTGAAGAAATGTTCATAGGGTTTTTTGTTCATATTTACCAAGGATGCCCATATTACAGGGGCACTGTAACTGTTTCTCCAACATGTCACTGCATTCTATGTGCATACACACATACAGTGCATATTTTTGTATATATATATATATATAATATATTTACCTTTTAAACACATACTAAGTATTTACATTTGCACTGGAGATAGAATTAAATATGCTCCTCCTTGTACAGTAACACCAGCTTCCTGGAATATAACGGTGTAATCTACAGGCAGGAATATAATGAAACCACATAAAAGCTTCACGTGATGTACAGTATGTATGAATATACAGAATTCATAACTTTACTGCCAGTAACTCATCTTCAGCTGCACTGACAATGATTATTTTACAATCATGTCTCAAAACATTAGTAATGTTTTTTTTAAGCATTTAACTGTAATGTTGTGCAATTCAATTATATCTGATGATGCTTCCAAATTTTTCTTTACATTTGTTATTACTGTTAAAACAAAACAAAAAAAAAACTAGAAATGTAAAAAGATCAAAGAAACTGCAAGCAGTCCTGCTATTGGGTATGCTACTAATAGTAAGAGAGGAGAAAGTCCTTTTTTACAAGGCAGTGAATCACTGTGATGTTGGCGCAAAATACACAAGATCACTGGTGTTTGGATCTGGCACTAAACTCATAGTGGAACCAGGTGAGCAACGGACATATAATCCATTTTACTGACTCCAGGGAAACCAGGGCAAAGTACTACATAAAATGTAGACCCAGAAAGGATAATCCAATACATAGAATGGATGCCATAGCTCAGTGTATAGAAAGCTTACAATAAATGGTAGATCATTATATATTGTATTGTAAGTTCTATGTAAGGATGTTGAGGGGTAGTATTATTGTAATATTGGTATGGATCCTTGTAAATGGATTTTTTATATAAATATTTAGGGACTAAACCAAGGGATCTTTGTTATAGAAGGGTTTGGGCAATGGTGTGAATGCCATTTGTCTGTAAGGACCGTTCCCACTGCCCAACCAAGGCTGGGTAAATTTTCATTGCACCCTCTGCAGTGGTGAATTACGTAGTTAGCATTTAGAGTATCTGTCTGTCATCAGCTGTCCAGGGCCAAAAACTGTTGCTGTGACATTAGAAGGAGAAACAAAGCTCCAGTGCTCAACCAATGATTCCACTCTGATCGTTACTTTATATATCTACCTTCTCTGTATTATCCACATAATATAAATCATTGTTATTGTATATCCATTCTAGCTGCTCTTACTACTTCTGATAGCTGCTGTATCCAACCTCCCCCCCAGTTATCCCTATGTAACATCCATCTTTGTCTAAAGCTCCTCAATATAGCAATATTGTATCCAGCTTACTTGTAAGTCATTTCTGTACCCATCATACAAGCAGCTTTATTCTGATATAATCATGCAATATTCATCAGTAAAGCAGCTCCCTGCAATTACATTTCATGTAATATTAGATCTTCTTTCTCATATGTCAGTATTATAAGACAGCATTCACTTACATCGATCCTAACATCAACCTCCTAATCTCTGATCTCTCCATTTTCTAGAAATAAATATTGAATCCCTCTTTTTGATATCCACGTGAATGCATTTACCTCTGAATTTTCTTTTCTATGTCAATTATGTGTACAGTGCTTATAAACAAATCAGTGATTTATCTTGCATATTCTGTTATAGGTATTATTATGATATAGATGTGGCCATGCAATCAAACAGGGCTCACAACTGTTGCTTATAATATACCGGTAGATTTTATTAAAAAATAAAGATTGAGGAGTAATATGGAAAAAAATGCTGAAACCTTCAGTTTATTTGTGGTGAGTGTGATTCATTTTAGGCAATCTTCTCCTTATCTTTCTCCTGCAGGTGTGAACCACCCTTCTCTACCATCTGTCTTTGTGTTGAAGCCTGTGACTGCAGGATCCACCACTGCCTGCCTAGTGAAAGATTTCTACCCTGATGGTGTGGAGATCTACATGAATTCTACCAAGCAAAGTTCTGGTCCAGTAAGAGGGAATTCGATTCTATCTCCCAAAGGGAAGTATATTGCAGTCCACTTGCACAGGCTTGGGACAGATAATGTACACTGTCAGGTCAAGCACCAGGACACATGGGTGACAGACAAGGACACTATCTACAACCCCAAAGGTATCTCAACCAAGCAAATTCTAGAGAAAACAGTTCAGCTATATGATTACATTACAGTGTGTTACTCCATTTTATTTATTTCAATGCAAACAAACCTGATTATATTTTAGTTTTTAGAGGGACGGTAGATTTTGTAGCACTGTGGTCCGTTTCATTAAGCCACGGTTTACATGGTGGTAATTGCGATGAACTAACCGGTTATGTCAACCATGTTCTATTTGTGGCACAGATTCTGATATTGGGACTGAAGAAGGGACCGGACTAAAAGGGGACCAATGTGATCAAAAAAGTGTAGCACATCCAGGTCAGTGATGAAAGCATTGCCATTGTCACATGTGTTAAATAACAGTGTTAGACACACGTCTATTATCCTTTCACTTGTACATCTGCATATTGAAAACAAACCTGTTAATGAAAAAATGTTGATTTCTTTCAGTAGTCCGTGAGAGAGCTAATATGCTTTCCATCTCTGTTCTGGGAATGAGGCTGCTTTTTGCCAAAACTCTGGCTTTCAACTTGCTCCTTAGTGCAAAGTTCTTCATTCTGTAAGGTGAGAACCGTCATACATATCCAATGTTCAATGTACAATTTTTCAAAATAACGGAAATGGAAATTGAGTTAAGATATGTGAAGGAAGAGCGAAAAACCTCTGTTTTTCTCTGTTCACAAAAATATGTGAACGAAAAAACCATAAATACATACATATTTAGCTGTTTTTTAATATGTAATTTCCACATTTCCACCAACAAGAAAGGGAAAAAAATAGTTACATAAGTAACATTTTGGTTGTTTTGGTTGTAAAGTTATGAGGTACATCTAGTGAAGACCTTAATGACGACCACATAACCTTAGACATTTTCCATCAGGAACCAGTTTTAAAAGGTGATTTGCAGCATATTGTGTAAAGTTGCTTATCTCACACCTCATACCTTTGCATAATGGTTTATAAGGTATTGATTATATCGTTTCTTATTGCAGGTATTTTAAGCTGGTCCACTGGATACTTCATATCTATAACATCTATTCCTTTATAACCAATTGGCAGTCAGCACCACCACCTCTGCTGTTATTATATTACGATGCATCTATAACTTTCACAAAGCTCTGTACAAAATACACATATGTTAAAATGTAACTCTGTATACACATTTAATTCTAAAAATAGTACCATGTCTTTAATATGACAAGTACAAAGAATATTCTGAATAGATTTGTTTTAAATATATCACTATATAAGTTGTGTGACAAGCCTTAATTCTTTAAAATTGTTACTTTTTTTTGCTTTGTTGTGTGAAGGTTTATTTGATTTCATTCTACTAATTAAACATGTATCTCCTTTAAAGTTTACATCTAACATTTTGACTTTAAATACTCTTTATTTGTTGTAATTCATACAATTCATGTATATGTTGTGTAACATTTCGAATTCTGATAAACAGAAAAAGTCAGCTAGTTTGTATTACATTTCATGAAAAACTATTTCGCTATTATATTACATTATATATATATATATATAATATATCACAGCAGATTCCATAGCAGTTTTACAATTGGGGGATAGTGAAAATAATTTTAAAAATACATTTTGAAATGGAATTGACAATATTAACAATAACAATTGGTACAGAAGGAGAAGAGAGCCCTGCTTTTGCAAGCTTACAATCTATTTGGTGGTAAAAAAAATGTTCTATTCAGCCAATGCATAACATCTGGTGCACCTGCAGCATTTAGGGGTTAATGTGAATTTCAGAGCATGGTGAACATATCGGAAATCAGAAACAGGAAGCAGAAAACCATACCTCAGTGGTAGAAAGGATGGCGTTACCATAGAAACCCACCTTAACTATTACATTTTGTAGAGATGTTATACTGAGGTTTTCCGTTGAAGGCTTCACTGTGGTTCAACTGTGCTGTTTGTGCATAAAGAAACTCCTATGAAAAACAGGTTGTGGATTTAAATGATGGTTTCAATTTTAAGTGCATATTGAGAAAAAGATTTAAACTATTTGCTAGGTAGCCGTATAGCTAACACTAATCGTATACGTTAAGTACTGTGCACAAGTTTTAAACAAATGTGAAAAAATGCCATAACGTAAGAATGCTTCCAAAACTAGACATGTTAATAGTTTATTTTTACAAAATGCAAAGTGAACAGACGGAAAAACTAAACCAAATCAATATTTGTTGTGACCACCCTTTACCTTCAAAAGAGCATGTGTATGTAATGTAAAATATTTATTAGTTGCATTTTTTATCCACACGATCTGCTCGAGTTTGTTGTTCACTAATTACACAACCCCAGTTGCAGATAAGATGGCTGTGTGTCTCGTTAACTGTGAAGCATTGCTGGGTCTGCCTAGACCTAACTGCTATTACTGATAGAAACTTTCAAGTACATAAGTGGATTTAACAAAATGCAGGCGGGAAGCTTATTTCAAAGACGGAGATGTGTAAGAAAGTTTAACTTTACAAAGAGGGTGGTACGTTTTAGCCTCCCATCAGAAATGGTAGAGGTTATTTAGACATGCATGGGACAGACATACAGCTATACTGAAGACAAAACCAAGGACTGATTAAGATTTGAGTCTTTGCATTAGGGAACATTAGCTGGGCAGAATAGTTTGCCGTCATATACTAGGTGTATATGTTAGTAAATGTAGAAGCATTGAAACAACTAACTGCAACTTATACACATACAGTATATAAATATACTCCCCTCACACTGACACACATATGACACACACATGACTGTCACACATGTACAAAGACAAACACACAGTGACATATTCTGGCGCAGATGGACTAAGCCTAGGGCAACAGGTCCAGGAGGGGCCTCTTAAAACTACTCTATGGGCCCGTTAAAATGGAGATCAATGATCTCCCCAACTGCCCATTAACACTATGGAGGGCTGCCAAGACATCACAATCCTCTATAGTTTCGTTCCTCTCAGTGCTTCCTTTAAAAGTGGGGTGCTGGTATATAACATCATATCCTCTAGAATTTACAGTAAGCTCGGGAGCAGGGTACTCTTTAACTAATGTATTGGTTTGAATATACGTATTGTAAGAAGCACTATGTAAGTTGTCCGCACTATATAAATAAAAGATAATAATAATCCCAAAACCCAGAAGGCGGCACGGTGGCGGGCGTTGCTGCCCTGGCTTAGGCCAAGGGCGGCACTGAAGGTAAACATATCACAGCAAACAAACTGAACTGCCTGCCTGTTCAGAAGCTTTTTGGACAAAAGAATACAAACAACACTGGACTGTTAACGAGGCTCCACTTTCTAGAAAGCAAAAATAAAAAGTAAGAAATATCAGATGCTAACAGAAATAGAGATTTCTAGTTCAATGGAAAAATAAGTTCAATATTACAAGAAAAAGAAAACAGATTTTTGCCAACATTAAGCCATCAGTACCTGGCAATAAGCTTATTGATTCACTAAAGGGGCCAGAATCCTTTCTTCCTAAAAAAAATCTGACGTTGCTTGAGTAGGGTATTTGTAAGAGATAACTATATGCTTTTCCCTAAGATGGATACGATAATGTACATTTTGTCCCCACTCACACTAACTAATAAAGGAAAATTCAATTCAATTTGTTTTCTACACAACTATTCCATTTTCCAGAATATCAGCCCCTCTTTCCTCTACCTTCCCTGAAAAGTGAATGTGAATCTCTTTAAATGGAACCCTCCCTTTAAGACATTAATTACTTTTTAGTCCTCTTAGAAGACTAGTGTATCATTATACTGGAGTGGTGCCATAAGAGTGCAATCCCGAACCCTGTCACTATGGAAGAATTATTGAGAGTATTGCAGCAGAGTTCTTGCATGGGTTTGACTCATAAGAGGCCTGATACCTTCTGGCTTGGGTAGCAGGTGAAGCTAACTGGCCTCTTGTCCCAACTAACCTACAAACTAGCAGAGATGCTAATACCCACACACTAGCACACACTCAATCAAACACACTCACTTTAACACCACACATACATGTAAACTCATAGTAACACATGCACTCTAACACACACTCACACTAACACACACTTACACATACACACTCATACACAGACATACTTTTTCACACCTCAAATCCATACATTGCCCAGAGTTTTTCTTTACAGCTGCTTGCACACAGTGTGAGAGGCTGTGCTATATCCACTGGCTCATATAACACTGAGTTACACTTCCCTAAATTGGACTGGCCCTGTTTTAGGAATTTGGACCAGCATTTGCCTGAAATTTGCAAGCTTTTAAGTCAGTAGTTGGAAACAATGCATATGAAATTTCTTTTGCATGTAGCATGTAGGAGCAGGCAACATCAGTAGCATCAGATAGTCAAGTTAACCTTTAATTCTACTAACCATGCAACTTCTTAGGGAAGATAACCTAAAGTTCTAAATTATTCTGCCATAATTTAATCAGAATCATGTAATATAATTCAACAGTATTTGGGGGTAATTCAGGATCATAGTTGGCACCGCTGAACTTGTATGAATAAATAACATCCAACAATATAGTGTTCTTTCCTGCATTGTTACATAATAAAAATAAGAGATCAACAGTGATCTCTGGTGGACACCATGTGAAAAAACTTTAGGTTTAAAAACCAGTTGTCAAGTCAGAAGCAAGTATGTCAGAGAACTTCCATATTCCCCACTCTTAAACCATTTTATATCTAGCTGCTACCAAGACCACTAAGTAGAGAGCTCCTCTCTGTCTGTCTCGGGTCTTCAACCATCATGCTGCAGTCCAGTACAGGGAGACACTGTAGCAAATGTCTTGATAGCAGCTAGATAATCTCTTAAAATAAGTATTTTAAAACAAAGAAATTCCACAGGGTCTTCTATGACACCATGGACCACCTGAGAGCCCCATACTGATATCCATATCAAGAGACTGAAATATTCCACTTGGTGACTACACCTTTTAACTTATTGAGACTTTTTATTTTTTCATAGAAGCATTTTTTAGCACTGTACCATATGTATCTTTTTTCGCTTATTAAACTTGGTTTCACTTGGTTATTATATGGATTATTATAGCACTGGAGAACAAATGTTCAATCAAAATCCCCCTCTTTCTTCATTACTGTACCACTCAATTTATATGTTGTTTCCTCAGCAAGCCCTGGAATGAAACCATTTCAGGGGTGCAACAAAAAGGGCAAGAATGATATCTGTGGATGTGGAAGGGGTAGATGATACACAGGGCAAGAGGTGGTATGACAAATGATTAAGGATTGAGGGGAGCCAGTAGTAGTAGTGTGCAGACCCATTTCTGTATATACATTTTTTTTTGCATATTTGCAGCTTCTGAACAAACCTTAGGTCTGAGCAGGCCCTCCTGCCACACAGGTGCTAATAACTGGTGTCAGAAAGCTTTAAATTAAATGAAGGTCTCATTTGGGTTAAAATTCAGTGCAGTCCCACTGATTCGGCTCCTTGATCAGCAAGTTAGCCATGAGAAAGTGGCAAGTTAAGTAATTTATGGTCATATGGTGTGACGGAATTAATGGCTGAAGAAATCTCACTTCTCTATACATTATAAATCTATAAATCCAAGTTCTTCCTGCTGCAGAGGTACAGCAGGGTTGCTTTTCATAATGTATAGTTAAGTGTTAAAAGCACAAATCTCTTGTAAACTCTCCTGTCTGTCTATAAATGTACAATTTAGAATTTACAGCTTCACACTCTTTATCAGGAGGCCCCTTCAGTCACAGGTCACTCAAACTGCTTCAGAAGTCACCATAAGCCTTGTGAAGCCTGTAATATGACGTCGGTGAGCAGGGGTGAGCTCATGGGTGAGCAAGGCTGGTAATGTCGATGTGGGGATCTGGCGAAATTGCAGGTGGAGCTAGCCTCAAACGCTTTATATTTTCATGGGGTGGGAGGGGGCAAATGGTTATGGATTATGGAGTGTCTAATCACCACTTTCACAAGATTTTCAGCCAATGACATGAATACCCAGAGACACGGCGCTTCACTTGGAGTTTCCAGGTACGATAGGAGGTATATTTGCTGTTTGAGTATACTTATTATTCACTAAAAGTTTAGTGCTCAGTCAATTTTGAGCATGCTGACACTCTCAAAGCAACTCATATAGTATATTCAATTACATGTGACTTCACCAGCAACTTGCAAATTAAAATAAAAATCAATGAATTGCATATTGTTAATTTTAAAAAGTTACCTAGATACCTGTTAACCAAAGAGAGGCAATAATCACTCATAATCACTTATATCTCACATCACCTGCCATTATACTTTAAAGAAAACTCTACGGGAGACATAGACCCCTGTCTGTGCCTGGTGGAATGGCCTTGGTATTGGAGGGATTATGAGCAGGAACAGTATAATTCAGCGCTATACTATACAATCAGATATACATTCTTTCTTTATTGGGGCTCTAATCAAGGGAAATTAGTAAGCGGGAGATGTGTAGGACACAGGGCAGCAAAGTGGCCTCAGAGCTAAGGAATTCAGAGTCCTCAGTCTAATGCTAATGAGTCGGTTTTGTGGTGCCAAGGAAACGTGTGCCATCAGCAGACAATCTGACAAGTGGCACTATTGTTAATGTTAGAATGCTTTTAAAACATTACCGGAAAAGTGTAGGTAAGCCGGGAGGCATTAACCGCCACAACAATACCCTTCTGACTACAGTACATGCATATCTTTCTCAGTAATAACTCCACACACATTTCCCTTTATTACAAACTTCTGCTCCGTATCCCGGATACCCAAGAATGCCTTCCACATAGTTATGGAGTTATGAGCCCAAGCATGCAGTTTTGTTTGTGATTTATTAAGATACAAGTTGACGACTAGTATTTTTTTGGTTACACAGAGAAACCAATTAGCACTGCTTGTGCTACATGGTCCTGCTATTCAGTACGTACTTCTGTTTGGCAACATAGGCTACCTTCTTTCTTTTCCTCTAATATGGCATTTTAGTTGATCACTCCTCTGTTGGGGAGCCTAAATGACAAACCCATATTCCTGTCTCTGTGACACTGTGATGTCCCTTCCAGCATGAAAACGGTTAAGGTCACAGGATTTCCTGGGGCACTACAAATTGGCTGAACACATATCTCCAGGATCCCGTTGAGGTGGTGTATGTGACAGCACACACAAATTACGCAGGTCCAAAGACATCTGCTGTGTAGCTTTATAGATACTTTCACCAACTACCCCTCCAATCCCTACCTCCTCCCACTGTCCTTTTTTACCCTTTTTTTCCCTCCACTGCCCTCCCTTCTCCCCCACAGAGTTATTGTTCCCTGCAAGAACTTCATGACATGCTGAATGAGAAGAGCGATCAAAGGGAGACACAGAGGGAGAAAGAAGAAAAGAATACTTATTTGTGAAGCCCCAGAATACAAACTATTCACTAGACTTTACCAAAGTCTTTTGTTTAGAGTTACAGGAGTCTTGTTAATTTTTAAAACGCTGATGCTTTCTTTTACAGTTGTTATTTACGGGAATAAACGTTCACACTGCAGATTAAATGGGCCCGTCTTGCAGAGGTTAACACTTCGCAGAAAATGAGTGCATTTATGATTGCATATTCAGATTCGCAGTACGCGAGCAGCATGGGCTACATCTCCCACGTCTGACCCATGAAATTATCTATAACCGGAGCAAATACAGCCCCGTATAACATATATTATCAATTGTATCAAGTGAACATTATTCCGCAACGCTGTGAACTATATAGATCAAAAAGTATGTCACAAAACAATCCTCTTGTGAGTTTATTCTACAAAAGAAGCAAGGTAGTGAATAAAACATTTATAAAACCCAAGAGCAATGCATATTGGAGATGCTTGAATTATTATTGCATATAATACGGGGGTCATGCAAAAGAATATAGAATTATGTAAAAGTTATCCATTCCACTGCTTCACTCCCCTGTCTTAGAATAAAAATTATGAAGACACAAACTGTATTGCACGCAATTAGATTCTTAATTATATTACCTACCCAATGCACTTCAAAATCTGCCTTTGTTATTAGAATGAAGTGACAGTGGGAGGGGGTTAATCACCCATTTCCAAAGGGGCAATCATCAGTCATTTTCATGGAATTCTTCTCTTATTTGTCACAATAAGTGGGAGTTAAGGAAAAGTAGGAGGGTCTATTTAGTAGCTGACCAACAGTGATGCTTCTGAGAGTTTGAGACAAGAGCGGAGATATGGCAAACACACTGAAACATTAAATATACCACCAACAGAAACACAAAGAAAGTTTGCTGCCAGTGTATATGCAAGACAAGGGAAGACAACGAAGATCGATAGATAGATAGATAGATAGATAGATAGAGTTGTCAGGAAAGAGGGGCAAAGAAGGAAGGGATGTAATTTACAAGGAGACAAACAAATTAAGCCTCAGGTAAAGGTCAGTTTTCCACATCTGCTCTTGAAAGGAGTCGGAGTTTTAAGTAAAAAAAAAGGCTTAATCCTTGGAAATCAGTGACAGTGCTAAAGATGTCCCGCAGAAAGCAGAGAAAACCCCAGCAGCTCATCTCAGACTGCGACAACTCAACATCTTCTGAAAATGGTAAGGACTGAAACGCATCCCTTTACCTAGCACTGCAGAGGAGTGAGAGTGCGTGTGCTAGGTTTGTCAAGAAGAAACTATTTAAAATGAGCAAATCCAATAGTGTAGAATGCGTACACCTACTTAAGAGCAATTGTCCACGTGAGGGGTGTAAAATTATTAATAGGAGTAAAAACAAATTGTAACACATTTATCAAAGGTTATCTGGATCATCTTTTTACTTCTTACAGAACATGCACTTTTATCATATCACATGATCTATATGCTAGTCTCTTGCGCTATGGCCATGGGAAGCTGGAAGTGATATAAAGAGAATGTGCATAAATTAATAAATTACAATCTACATATCATTGATCTTAATTTTGTTCCTAAATCTAAGGTTGATGCAAGAATACACAGAGGGATGCAACATATGGCACGCCAATGGTGGTGGACTAAATATCAGCAATGCATGTCAGAGCATGATGGGAATTGTTGTCCATTACAGTTGGGAAAGCTACCTGAAAAATCACAAGTTTCAGTTGAAAAAGATATTTGTTTCCACATTCAATATATTGCATTGTATTTTTTTTTGGAAATGACAAAGCTGTTCAGCCATAAAATATTTACAGATTTAAAAATATTTAGAGAATGTAAAAGGAGAATCTCTAAAACATCCGAAGTTGGGTAGAAGTTTAGTAGGTATTCCATTAGGGTTTAGAACGATATAATGAATCACAAAGTGTGAAATGTTTGATCCATTTTGCCAAGTAAATAAAGCTCAAATACTGGCTGGCATCAAAGCTACTGTCGTACCCTGCCTTTGTTTTACGTAATAAGTACCTAGGCTGTAACAATGAATCTTTCCATTGCTGAAAATGAATAATTCGGGAAATGAATAGTTTTGCTAGAAATGTATCTAACACAATATATTTACCCCTCTTTAAAGTAATGCTTTAAATGTTAAGCATGCCAGCCCTACACACTCAATTGTAAAGAAACAGTTCTGCATTACTAAGAGAAAATCATAGCTCATTTAAAATACCTAGGCCTAGAGCCAATGTTTAGTGAATAAACCCAAATAATAAGTTGATACCTAGAGTATTTGTAAATCAATAACTCATTGAGTGTTGTTCTTCAATACCTATGCTGAACTACTCACACTTTTTTCTCTACGTGCCTTACTAGGCACATTTCAAAAATTCTAGATAGCCAGAGATAACTTTATCCCAAAAATCTTATCTGATTTTTTAAAATTTATATTTGACTCTCGTATCACAAAAAATAGAATCTTTTACCCATTTGTTTTAAAATGGCAACTGCTTTTTATGTAATGGTTTGGTATGGCATTATCAGAATCTTAGAACATATTTAAAGTAGATCAACATTAATTATCATACCAGAAAGAACCATAGACCATCAAAAAAATGATAAAGCTGGTTATTTAGTGTTTTTTTTATGTTTTAAAGTGAGTTATGCTGATTTTATAGGCAAACTCTTCAAAAGCCTATAATGGTGAACTTGTGTCCTTTGGGCTTTCCATGGTTGTCTGTAATAACAAAGGGGTCCTTGGCAAACTTCTACTATATGGCTCCTAAATGTTTGCAAGTGTTTTTACCTGAATGGCTAAATGTAAGTCCACCTTATTTCCACACAGCTTACAATGCTTTTGGGGTTCTGGACACTATTATGTCTTTTTTTTACTACTTACAGTCCCATGATTGCAGGTAGAAGGAAAATCCGTGGTCCTTTTTGACTTGTGGAAAATTGGCCCTGATACTTACCATCAACTGTGACTTAGTAAATATTATCCCATGTACAGTTTGCTGAATGCTTAATATATATATACACAAATTAATTCTCATACTATAACCTGCAGGGCCTGTGGCCTTATATTCATTTTTTTCTGGGGTCAAAACTATTGGTGAAAAAAGTCAGAAGGTCACCATAGGGCATGTTCACAAAAGGCCAAACCAACCAAAGTTCTCATAGATTTAGCCCCATTAAGAGCACCATATATTGTAAAGTGTTTAAATACTTAATTGTCTACAATCACTTTCTATTCCTATATCTATACCTTGCTGTAAATAAACCCACATATATTGATGCTAGAAGTCCATTAAGTTTAGTATTAGCAGTTTTCTTTTTTCCACTATTGAAAGAATTTACCAAAATGAATTATGGTTTTTAAAGCATTCCGAACAAACAGAATACATTATATTTAATGTGTATATTTATATAGCTTTCTAATGTAAGTGTTAATCAATCAGAAACATTGTTTTTGTGTGTTTACTCAATAGTATAATAAAAATAACAATATCAATCTTTCTAAAGATGATAAAATCACATATTTAGAGAGACAGTATTGTTTTCAATAATCAAATACTGTGATGTTTTTTTGTGGAAGCGAAACGTACGATCTGTAATACCTTATAATTTTTGTATATCACTTAAATGTTATATCAGGTAACGTTTCTGTGAAGAAACAAAAATTGTAATTTACTCATGTAGTCCCAACGTATATCATAGTTAGCAAGTTAAGAAAGATTCATTTTACAACCTAGAGATTACGATTAGAATTAGAATGCTAAGTTTTACATTGGTACCCTTCCCATGTACAGCCGCATGTGTTGGCACAGATCACATGTGTAAAGCAAGGCCACACAACGAGTGAGGAGATAAAGTCTACTTGGATAGTAGAATCAGCAGTGGAGAATGGATGGGAAAAGGGGGGTGGGCTCCATTCTCGGCTCGTCGGGTTGGGACACTTTCTTTGCATTGTCGCTGTGATGAGAGGGAGCTTTTGTGACTCACAACCTTAGTTCAGCCAGCTGCAAAATCTCTTTTCCCAGGATCTGAATAGGGAAAAATGAGGGGAGGGGAGGAAAGGGGGAAAGCAGTATAGAGAAACGAAAGAGGAGTAATCAATATGGAGAGTGGAAGTCGAGTCAACATACAGTATAATTGGGCTCAATACGTTTACTTATGACATACATCTATAAGGGAGAAGGTCTCTCTAGCTTACCGGCGTCTAGGACACACAAAGGAGAGACTTCACTTTTTTCTCTTTCAAGCCATGAAGCACCAGTCAGCTCCTGTAACTAAAACTGTGTGGAAAAAAAGAAACTGGTGCAAATCAAGTCAAGCTTGAGAAAAATCCCATAGTAGGATGCAAATGTTGCCAGAGTTGGTGAAATAAATACAACTTTTATAGAGTGTTAAGCTTCATCGTTATTTGTTTCCATTGTATCTGTATATCATATAAAATAATTTTTATTGCCCATATACCATTTACCTTTACTTTTGCATAAAGGCTATCTTTTAAGTAAAAAGGCCTACTACAGAAAAGTATATTTAGGAGGCTGAAGCTTTATGACCTTGGCATTGTCTAAACCTGTAAGCAACTGAGGTGCATCCATTAGTAACTATTATTAAGTGCACTGCAAAATCCATTGCGATCTGAGATCTGAGTATCCAGGATTCACATGAGGTTTAGCTGATCCCAGATGAATTAACATTTTTAATGTATTTCAGTATCACAAAAATAGTAATTTTGCAGGGTGGTCTCTCCTAACAGTAAATGTCCTATGTCTTTGTCAGGAACTAGAAACTACCACTACCGTTATGCAGCATCATAGCATTGTGTCACTTCTGCTATGTGTCCAGAAGTGACAACAAAATGGACTATTGAAAAGGGGTAGGCACCAACTTATAGCGGACATTTACTGGGGTCTGGGGTGGACAATTGAATGATCTTTTATGGACCTTAACAAACATTTTCCTACCCCTGATATTGAACTAGGGTATTAGTCAAATATGCCTAAGCATTGGCATTTAAATATAGTAGTTGATATTGTAGCACCTAGTCATCCTTAGGTAAGTCTTGTTAAATATCCGATTTTCAGCCAGTGAATCTTTTTCCTTGGGGCAAAACACAGAGGATAGCACTTCTATCAATGTGTGTCTTAATGCTGCTAAGAGAGCAACTTATGTCACACACTGAATAGGAGCACTTTCTGTCAGTGTCACACTCACAAAATGCAAATACAAGATTTAACTTAGTCTGTCAGTCAGTTTCCATTAGGAGGGTTTTTTTTAATCTGTCAGTGAGTTGCATGCACAGGAAAAGAGCCATTAAAAGTCTCCTTCACACTTTCTCTCCCCTTTGGCCTTCTGATACTTATGGATGCATGAGAGAAGCTCCTTGTGTCGTATAGCCAGAGCAGAGATCTTTATAGGCTTTCCAACCTCATACTTACAAGAGAAGAATTTAAAAGGGTGACACAAGTCTAAAATGGTAATATCTCTGTTTGTCCTGCTCTATACTTTTTCTAGACATGAATATCATATCAGGGGCCAATATTGCTCTTCAGCTCCTCAACTGGGAGAGGGGCTCCCTTTAGCACAGAAGGCAGAAATTATGGTGTCTCCCCTTGTGATCCCCCTTAATTTGTCAGTGTCTAATGGAATCATACACAGGTACAAGTCTCTCATAGTTTTAGTTATGGACATACATTTAGTCTATAAGATAAAAAACACATTTTATAAGGGAGTTTAGCTTGGTGCTAAGTATTCTCTATTTCCAGTCTGTAAGCCCCGATACCCTTAGCCAATTCAACAAGTTTAATTAAGCTCGAAGAACCCAGAAGTAAATTAGCCAGAACAAGGGACAGTTACTATGAAGCGATTACCATATCAATGGTTGGAAGTTGGTCTTCTTGGCTCTTGTGTGAATACAAATCAATTACCAGGAGCTGTGAAGCTGGCTTTTCTCTCCAGAGTATTAATGCTTCACAAAAGCTGGGATACAAAGAGAGCCCTGTTAGATGAAGAGAGAGTGTGTGTTTGTGTGGGCAGGGGGGCAGATAGAAATGGGGGTTTCACAGGAAAAAATATGGGGAGGGAGGTGTATGATGTGCCAAAGTTGGGTTAGATTAACTCATTGTTTATGTTGTGAATCTGACACATGGCAAGATCCATATAAAACATACCCTGTTTCAGACTAAAAAATGTTTGAGTTTTCAATGCACATTGTGTAATAAATCACAACTGCTAAAAAAAAAGGAAAAAAAACACCAGGTAAAGAGTAAACAATAAGACTTTTACTTTCTTTAGATGTCAACAACATTTTAAATAGCATAATTTATGTGCACTACACATAAAAAGTAAGCAGCATACCCTTCCACATCTGCATGAATTATTTGTGAGTCTCTTTTGTCCTAGAGCCTCTGTATAACCCCACATAGTTTTAAGGGCCCGAGACACGTTTTGTTTCATGGCCATTATTGGAAATGCAGCTAAAACAGTCTTATTATAAAACAGTTCTCCAAGGCAATGTCAAAAATGGGCCAGTTATAAGATGTTCAATTAACAGTGAAGAGATCAAACTTACTAGTGGTTCTCTTTGTCTTTAAAAACTGTATTCTTCATTTGTTATTGAACGTACAGAAAGTTAGTGTAACCCATTCTTTTCCATGGTTCCACAGAAAATATGTTTTATTCATATACATAACTTATAAATAAATTGTGCTCTTCTGCAGGAGATACAGCCGGAGAAGATATTCAAGTTTGTCGGAAGTGCTGTGCACAGTTTGATGAACCCTCTGATTTTGCCAGGCACAAACAATGTTGCTCGAACGACAACCAAGTTGTGGTGATAGTAGAAAACCAAGAGGAATCAGGGAAGAGCTATGTTACTGAAGGATCCACTTCAATTGCTGCCACCTCAGATAACATAACAACAGGAAAGAAAATAGAAGTGACAGAACAATGTGACATGGAAATGGGAGAAATGAGGGCAGATATGGGCAAGAAGGGAATAGGGCCATCCCAGCGTTTCCTTATACCTAATGGTGGCTTAATTATGGATGGACTCACAGGGCCAAAGATTGGGATGGCTCCAGTCAGCCAAGAAGATGTTTCTAGTGGTCAAACAACTCCTGGCACTATAAACATCCCGATGATACTGGAAGAGTTACGAGTTTTACAACAAAGGCAGATACATCAAATGCAAATTACGGAACAAATTTGTCAACAGGTGCTCATGTTGGGTTCCCTTTCTATGTCTCCTTTAACACAAACAACTCCCCAGTCGCTGGGATCCAAGTCTGTGCCTGTCACTAGTCCCTCAAAACAATCTCAGCCTGTTCCAGAATCACCAAAATCTATTAGCGGAGATGAAAATGCTAAACAGCCTTTGCTACATCTTTATGACCCGATAGTGCAGTCTTTCAATGTTAGGAACATCCCAAATGTGAAAGACAAGTTTATGGCAGGATTCTATGACAAGCCATCCCCAGGGCATGCTTCACTTCCAAGCTCTCCACCCTGTCACCTCATTTCTCCACATGCCATTTTTCCTCCAGGTTTGTCCACTTTGCAAGGTGGACTATTTTTAGGGGCTAGAGTTTTGGATACTGCCCCTAGCCTGCTGAAACAGAAAAACAGTGAACCTCTGCGTAGTGAAAGTCAGCAAGAGAGGACATCAGGAAGGCACAAGTGTCGTTTCTGTGCAAAGGTCTTTGGAAGTGACAGTGCTCTCCAAATTCACCTACGTTCTCACACTGGGGAAAGACCATACAAGTGCAACATATGTGGCAACCGCTTTACCACAAGAGGTAATTTAAAAGTACACTTCCATAGACATCGGGAAAAGTATCCCCACATACAAATGAATCCCCATCCGGTTCCTGAGCATCTAGACTATGTTTTGACTAGTACTGGCCTACCGTATGGTATGTCAGTGCCTCCAGAGAAGATGGAAGAAGAGACAATAGAGAAAAAACCCTTTGTACCACCAGTGTTCGCTCCAGAAAGTCTTTTCTCCAGCTCAACTACTCAGGTCCTCCCATCAATTGGCAAACTAGTCCTTATGAAGCCTGGAGAGGCAGCCTCAACATTAAAGGGTCCAAGTTTCCCTAAGACAAAGGTTGATGAAAACACCCCTCCAGGAGAAAGGTCAGATACAGGAGCACCTGCTGTCAGTGGAAGAATGCAACTAAGCAAACTGGTGACCTCACTTCCAAGCTGGGCACTTCTGGCTAGCCACTTTAAACCTGGGACTTTCCCTTTTTCATATACAGTTGATCCACTGGGGTACTCAGAAACCTCAAAGCTACAACAACTAGTGGAGAAAATTGACAAACAAGCAGCTATTCCAAACCAGTGTGTTATCTGTTTAAGGGTACTTAGCTGTCCAAGAGCTCTCAGACTTCATTATAACCAGCATGGTGGAGAACGACCCTTCAAATGTAAAATATGCGGGCGTGCATTCTCCACAAAGGGCAACTTAAAGGCCCACTTTGTGAGTCATAAATCCAGCTTATCCTCAAAGCCTCAGAATTCATGCCCGATTTGCCAGAAGAAATTTACTAATGCTGTTACTCTCCAGCAGCATATAAGGATGCACTTAGGAGGGCAAATACCAAACGGTGAACTTTCAGATGCAGGTAACAAAACTGAAGACCCAGAAGATAAGGGTGTACCAGACTTCTCTGATGAGGTTAGCACTGATGAAGAATCCTTGGATGTAAGTGAATCAGAAAATGAAAAAACAGCCCTTGTTGACTGTGAAGTATCCATCATGGAAGATGATACTGCAACCACAGTTGCCTCAATGAACACAGAAAATAACATAAACTCTTCTACTACTCATATATTGAATACAACCAAAGAATCAATAACATCATCAGAACCTAATATAGCCAGTGAGCCAGTCCCTGAAATCATTCCAATTTCAAAAACAAATGTGCAAGCTGGCAATGATGAAGAATATGCAATGAACACTGATTCAAGTAAAAGTCCCCAAACTAAAATTGTTAAGGCCTCTGATGATGAAAATGATACAGGAATCAAGCGGGATTCAGAGCATACTAAGTCTAACAAGCAAGAAGGATGTCTACCAGAGACAAACACCCTCAAATGCAGCCTCTGCTCTGAGATACTACCAAATGGTGAGTCACTGGACCACCATAGCAAGTGCCACATGAAAGATGGGCTGTTCCACTGCCTTGTTTGTAAGCAGAGCTTCCTGGAGGCATCCATTCTGAAGAAGCATGTTATGCATGCACACCAGGTGAGCCAACCCTTCTCTCCTCAGCTGATCAGCAGCCCCAAATGTCCAGCTAGAGACTTGCCACCTCCAGCACAAAATTTACTGGTGAGCTCAGTGAAGAGTGAAGTGGTAAGCCCATCCCAGACATTGGCACTAGTACACTTTGCTCAACTGCCGGTGCCCTCGTCCCTTTCCCCTCCTTTGAGACGCAGCCCTAAGCAGCATTTGTGCATAGTATGTAAGAAGACATTCTCTTCAGCCAGTGCCTTGCAGATTCATGAGAGGATACACACAGGAGAGAAGCCTTTTTCCTGCAATATGTGTGGAAGGGCATTCACCACACGGGGGAACCTAAAGGTAGGTACCCAAGTTAATTGCAGTGAACAGGAAAATATCCTGGGCTCTCCTGTTTAAGCAACCATCCTCAATAACTAGTGACAGCTACTGACGTGAACCACTGTGTTCATAACCTAGAATGATCATTTGGAATATGAGTTAGTTCTAAAATAACAGTAATCAATCTCCAGAAATTTGCATCCGAAATGGCTCTAGTGATGTTTGTTAAATGAAGGTCTTAATTTCCTACATAAATAAAGCTAAATTTAATAAACCTTAGTCTTTGACTACTCCCAGAAACATGTTTACATCCCCTCTGACTTGTTAAACACTGGTATGCTCTAATTCCAACTCTAATTTTAAACCTTTCAAGGTTTACTTGCCCAGGAAGAAAAATCCAAGGTGTACACAGTCCATTAGAAGATTAAGTACTTGTGCATTGTAATTTGGTGGTCATTACAATTGTAAACTTAAAGGAACAATTTGAATCTGGTTAATGTTCAATTCCTGTTAAATAACATAATATTTTATAATTTTAGGTCCATATGAGCACACATGTATGGAGCAGCAACAACTCGAGAAGGGGAAGACGGCTCTCTCTGGATAACATTGGCCCCCTGCTCTCAGGAACCCCAGTGAAGTTGCAGGAGTTCCTGTCTAAAGAAATTCCCACGCAACTGGTTGGAGTCAGCCCATTGTCTTTTTGGAACCAGTACACAGCCTATCTCACCAGTAGTCCTCTCCCAACAAGTGGTAGTCTTGCCTCTACAGGAGCCATTCTACCATCACCTGCTCTACTTGCCTTGAGGACGGCTAAGGCTGAAAACATTGCTCCTGGAGAGCTTGCAGAAGTCACAGGGAAAAAAAATGGCAACACTGAATCACCATGCGACATTTTGATAAAAGAAGAGAAGTAGATGGCTTCTAATGCTTACTGTCTTAATGGAGGAGCTTATTAATAAAACCACAAGTCATGGCCATAATAAGCAGATACAGTCAGAGGGTACTACTTGGACAAGGCTGAATAGCCTATGTGGCCCCATGTTTTCAACTATGCCTCCTAGCAGAGTCCGTACCGATCTAAAATTATTTTAATGCCTCTTTAAGGAGTCACCTACACTACAGTACGTGATGTAAGAAATGTCCTGCCTCCAAGGACCCTTTTGTTTGCTTTAACCTTGAAGCAAGCTTTTCTGTTCTTCATTTAACTTTGGAGTTAGTGGTTCACATATTTTTTTGTATAGTCGGACAATTTATTTTTGTTATTATCCAGCAGGCGGCAGTGGATTTTAAGGGTCTAATAAATGGTACCTTTCTGAATGTGCACAAATAACAAAAAGGTGATAAGCGCCTTTTGTGTTTGTACATAAATTTACTTTTCTAAATGGAATTAAATCAAGGGGAAGAACTTTGAAAACTGAGTGAGGCATGTAAGAGATCTATGGCACTGTCAATACAATGAACGATGTAAAAATGTAGTTGATCAGTTTAAAGCTACTTATTCCTCTGATTATACAAGGCAAGTGTTAATCCCTGTTTGGACTGGAACAGCATATATTCCTTTGTCATAATCCTCATCATCAGGAATGGGAAAATTCCTCGCCTGCTCGCTTTTGGCCAGGTTATACACATGTGACAGCTTTTGTGAAAGAAATACAAATGGACAAGTTCTGTTAAATATTAATCTAATTAGGTACCAAAATGTATGGATCCTAACCAGGTTTCCTGAAAACCTTTACACTGTTTCTCAAGAATACAAGACATCTGATTGATGAAACAAAGAAATCGCCATCAAAACTGATTTGGTCTCTCAAACTTCGTTCTTGCCAGTGTTTGAAAAGCAAAGGTTTACGCATATAAAAGAGCAGAATTGTATTTAATATTCTGCTCAATGCTTCCACTGGCCAGGTGGACTAGTGGAAATATCATAGAAATCACCCAGTGAAATGTATACAATCACAATGACTTTTGTTAAGGAATAATACAGATGAAACATTTGCATTAACAGCAACGTTGCCCTCGGGGCGGCATAGGGATCAAGTCGTATTTGTGAGGGACCCTGCAGCAAACCTGCCATTCCATAAGGCCTGCTGGGAATAATATCGACCTAGCAACAAGATACAAGGCCACAGAAAAGAAACTCCCTTTGAAGCTTTGGAGTGTGAAGCCCCTAGGAGCACAGGGCTTGGGGCGAGGGGCATTGCCTCAATTTTCACCAGGAACAGCCCTAATTAACACCTTCTTGCTAGTTAGTTCCATGTGTTCTGATCCATGCTAAAATAGTGAAGTCGATCTGGCTTACTGTCATCTTGTCTCATCGCTTTGTGCTAATTCAACCTCCCTGATCATAAGTCTCTCTTTGTCGTAGTTACTCTGCCTGCTTTACTCTCATGTTTTCATCATGTAGATTTTGAAATGTTTTCCTAAGATGGTCTGAATGATACGTAAGGGAAATTTTGGCTTTGGTAGGATACAGCAAAACATCCTAAGTCATTAGACATTCGGTAAACTAGATTCATTGAAATAGGTAATGTTTAACAAATGCCATATGTTAAATAAAAGTTCTATGTTTCCTTATTTTGGTTATATTCTAGTTTGGTATGTATGCACTTTGCAAGATGTGGCTGAATCTGGGCAAAGAGCTCTCCAACGAGATCACCAACGCAGTGGGAAGAGAACACTGACATATATCATAAGCTATAAGGCCTATTAACTTGAAATAGAGCATATTTCGAATGATATATTAAAGATTTCCCAATTGGACTTTTTTTTAAAAAATTACACCTTTTTTCAATTCTCTTCAGTTTTGTTTTTTTTTAAACCACTTATCATTACCCTCAAAAACAGAGTATCTCATCTATTATGGCAAGAGCATAAGACAAATGTGGGCCAGTATTCATACTCAATTAGATTTGTTTTTTTTTGTGGTTTGGGTTAATTATAGCTTTGTTAGTGTTGGGCATGTTGAAATACTATAATTTTGGGGGGGGGGGATTATACCTGAAAAATAATAAACACTCATCTACAGACATGAGTGTTTATAATGCTTCTACTAGCCCCTTAATTTTAAGTGGAAGGGGTTTCCATCACCTTTACCCACCATAACTTATGTAATACCTAAAAATTAGCAATATTACAGTTCTTTTTATACAAATATTTTTTTTAACGCGAATTATTAACAATGCTGTAGTGCAAGAAAAACATCAACAGGTTGTCAATTATCAGGGTTAAAGCTAATGAGTATCTTTTTTCTATGCTGTCTATGAGCGTGGAGCTTTAAAAGGCTGCAAGTGTAAAGATGGCAAGTTGCCATGGAGCCTGTCTTTTTAATTTTCAGGCATCGCAGCAGCTGAGCTTATGTCTACTGTTCATTCTATTCACAGATTGAAGAAGAGGGGATCAAGGGTTCCTGGTTACAGATAATATTATTTAGGAGATTATGTTTGACTTGCTCGGCTCACAGCACAGATATCTCCTACTGCTAGACCAGCTGGTCTCCCCTTCTCTATTCAGCCAAACTTCCTGCCAACTGAGCCCAGCCTTAATCGCTTTAAAGCAGTTGGGTGAACATTTCCTCTTTGTCTCCCTTTTTTATTTTACCCCCTTCCCTTGTTCACACACATTCTTGCCAAACTGTCTTTCTGTCCACCTGTAATCATCCGGTTTCCTATGCAGTAAACATGGATTTATCTAGCAGTGCTATGGTTTACAAATCCTTATAATACTGGGGCAATCTGGGAGAGCTATACATTTAGGCCAGCGGTTATAAAATCAGTAGTCAAGAAAACTGGGGAAAATAAAAGTTTTACAGCTTGCATCGCCAACATTTCAAAAGTTCAAAAGAGGGCACTATGCATTAAGAGGATTTGGAGAGAAGCATGGATAGGGCTTCGCAGAAAAACGCATTTAGCACATCATTTATTTTTAAATACAGTTGTGTCTTCTTTAGGGCAGTAGAAAATTCTAAGCTCCCAGAAAATAGGGACATTGGTGGAGGAAAGTGGACACAGCAATTTGTGCCCCATAGAGGGACACTATGGCATACTATTTGTACAGAAGCAAGTGCACTAAAATCAGTAGGCATTCTAATAACATTTCTGAGTTGAAACTGCTATTTCTTGATATCAATGGATATCAAGGGTTAATGGGTCTCATTCGAGTAAAGTCGTTAGTCAGCTTTCAATCTGAGTGTCTTCATGTAAAATTAGCTAAGGGACGTCATTCTGAGCTCCTAGAAAAGATCGATGTTGGGGGGAGGAAATAGGCTTAAGGGACTGACCCTTCTAAAACGGGAGACTTGGGCTGTGTAATTTTTTATGTAAAGCATTTTCTATGAAAAGCATATACAATTTGCGCACGTCTGCACAGAACGGCCACCAAAATATTTAGGATGCACGAGGTAAAGGCTGTTGGGAATGGATTTTATTATTTAGTAAAGTTCTAAAGTATAAGTTGTTCAAGGACAATTCGGAGCCTTTATACAGAAATACACAGGTAAATATATGCCATTGTACAGCACTACTGTATATGCAGCAAGAATAGCCACACAAAAAAACATTTCCCCAAGAAATATTTATACAATTTACAGAAATGTATACATTTTGAGTGTTTGAGTCAGAGGCAGTCTACTGCACCAAATAGCTTCACCAATGGCAAATACATGTTAAAGTACTTGAGAATTACCGGTAATTTAATATGCATTTTTCACCTAAAAACGAAGAAAGGTTAATTAATTTAAATCTGTTTAGTTTAGAAAAACGTCACCTCAGAGGGGATATGATAACATTATATAAATATATTCGGGGCCAATACAAACCATTGTGTGGAAATCTGTTCATAAACAGGACAATGCACAGGACACGTGACCATGCATGTAGTTTTATCGGAGTCTGTACAGACGTTTAAACTGCAACTGGATGGATACCTGGAAAAACATAATATTCAGGGATATAATCTTTAATTATGGGGAAACAGCTTATTGATCCAAGGAGAAATCTGACTGCCATTTTGGGGTCAAGAAGGAATTTTTTTCCCTGGTTAGTGCAAAATTGGAAAGAGCGAAGCCGGGGTTTTTTGCCTTCTTTTGGATCAACAGTAACAAATTAACAGATATAGGAAAGGCTGAACTTGATGGACGCATGTCTTTTTTCAGCCTATATAACTATGTAACTATGTAAAACTATGTAACATGTTGAAGACACTGCAGCTCCAAAACTGAAGTGTCCTTCCCCTCCACGCTCCACGTCAGTAATGGCTGAAATAGGCAATCGCTGTCAAAAAAGCACTTCCATTGAAACCAATGGGAGCGCTTTATGCGCATACATGCAGAGTGGTCTTGTTAGACCCCCTGGAGATCCCAAGAAAACCAACTACTTCTTGCATGGTGGGAACAGAGCTTAGTAATGATTAATTTGCTTTTCTCCAGTTAATATAATAGGCATAGCTGAGGAATTCTTGCAGTTTAACCCTAAATCTTGGAGATAGGATTGGGCTCTAAAAGTGAAGGGGCAAGAATGCCACAAAGCCTGTTGCTATGTATATACCCACGGTGTACCAACAGGGATCTTTTGGGTGGAAAGTTGGTTGTACTGTGGGTGAGTGGCAAAGGATTAATTTGCTAGCTTAAATGTGCTATTAACCATATTTTTTCTGTCTAAACCTTATAATGGGAAAATGGGGTAGATATTAATGTCTTATCATTGCTAAAGTACATGCTGGGGTACACTGTCTTTACAATAAACGCTCAACTAGAACATAAGAGCTGCACAAAAATAAGCGCTAAACTGGATAAAATCAAACTCTATTCTTTTACTTGGGACACTGAATCCAATACATTCTATTCCCCCGAGTTTCTTTGACCACTAAGCAATCTGAGATTAAGAGAGGGGGTAGGCATTAGCAGATAGGCGGGTGTAGGGGGAATTAGTGAAGTAGAAACAGAGAGACAAAGCCAGAAGGAAAACATGTAAAGAAAGAAAATCCTTGGAGGCTTGGACAATATGAGAGTCTTGGGTGACCAAGAAATGAATGCAAATTTTGTGTAAACCTCTCCAAAGGAATTCGTGGGAATGGAAAAGAGAACATTGTGAACTGAAGTAAGCAGGTCACCTGTTTGAAATAAAAAGTGCCATAATGAAAAGGATGCTCGGCAGATACTATGCGCGAGAGAAGCCCAGGAATGACAAAGAACAAATTACAATTTTGAAATGAGGTTGTGTTTTCTTTGCAAAAAATATTTTCTAGAAAGTAAATATTTGACAATGAGGGGGGTCTGAACAGCAAAGCTGAGGTGTATTGCAAGCATAAACAAATCATACATCTCAGTTATAGAAGGGCAAGGAGCCCATGGTGTTAACACTGGTGAACGCCTCAGTGATATAAGTTCCATAGGCATTTAGGCCCAGTGTGCCCAATGTACGTTATCCAGACCTGTCCAGCACCAAAACGGGTCCAGTCAGTGTGTAAATGCTGCCTTTTATTTTAATCACCAAAATGATACCAAAACTTAAAGTGAAAACTTAGAGATTGCCACTGGGACCCCTTTCCTGCTCTCTGTTACAATATGCAGGGCCGGCCCTACAATAGGGCAGACTGGGGCAATTGCCCCAGGCGGCACTTTAGAAGGGGCGGCACTTTGCCGCCCCGAGCGTTTTTTTTTTTTTAAACGGAAGAGAGAGAGAGGGGCGCGAAGTGGTTTTCGCTTACCCGCTCGGCGCCCCCTCTCTCTCTCCTCTGCGGCGAGTCTCCCTGTTCGGTCTTGGTGCCGGCTTCCGCTTGTAATGCTGAGCGCCGGAAGTGGCGTCAATTTCCGGC
>VKOC01000001.1:39007305-39022585 GCA_009364415.1 Spea multiplicata
AAAAATCGAGCTATACGACATCCAGCGATTCTCCCCGATCCAGTCTTGAGCTCACCTCCTCATAAAAGCTGATCAGGTTAGTTTGACAGCACCGATCCCTTGTAAACCCATGCTGATATGAAGTCATACATTTATTTTCATTGAGATTCTCCAAAATAGCATCTCTTAGGAAACCCTCAAACAGTTTACATACAACAGAAGTTAAACTAACAGGCCTATAATTCCCCGGGTCACTTTTTGTCCCCTTTTTGAATATTGGCACAACATTTGCTATGCGCCAGTCCTGGGAACAGACCCTGTCACTATAGAGTCCTTGAATATTAGAAATAGGGGTCTGTCTATTACATTACTTAACTCCCTTAGAACGCGGGGGTGAATGCCATCTGGACCTGGTGATTTGTCTATTTTGATTTTTTTTAGGCGGCACTGCACTTCTTCCTGGGTTAGACAGGCGACATGTACTGGGGCATCTCATCCTGCTGTATATTACCTGGCATTTCATTTTCCTCTGTGAATACAGCAGAGAAGAATATATTTAATAGATTCGCTTTTCCTGATCCCCGTCTATAACTTCTCCCTTATTACTTTTTAAGGGGCCGACGCTTTCATTTTTAACCTTTTTACTATTTATATAGTTAAAGAACATTTTGGGGTTTGTTTTACTCTCTTTGGCAATGAGTCTTTCTGTCGCCACTTTTGCTGCTTTTATCTGATTTTTACATATTTTATTTTTTTCCCGATAACTTCTTAGTGCTTCCTCACTGCCTTCCTGTTTTAGTAGCTTAAATGCCTTTTTTTGCCATTTATTGCCACCTTTACATTTTTATTTATCCACATTGGTTTTCTCTTGTTCCTGACTCTTTTATTCCCATACGGTATGTACTTTTCACAGTGAGAATTTAAGATATTTTTAAAAATCTCCCATTTAGTGTCTGTGCTTTTGTTTTTGAGGACATTTTCCCAATTTACAGTGTTAAGGGCTTCTCTTAGTTGATCAAACTTTGCCTTCCTAAAGTTCATAGTTCTTGTGACTCCTCTAAGAGTTCCCTTATTGAACGACATGTTATAATGTATTATATTGTGATCACTATTTCCTAGGTGCCCTCTGACCTGCACATTAGTTACTCTGTCAGGTCTGTTGGTTAATATTAAGTCCAGTAGAGCGCCCCCTCTGGTTGGGTCCTGTACCATTTGGGACAGATAATTATCTTTACTTATAGTCAGAAACCGATTTCCTTTATGAGATTCACTATTATAGTACATCATTTCCTTCCTTAAAGCAGGATAGGTCTGCCAGCATTAAGATGAATGCCTTGAAATGTAGTCACTTGTTATGATTACACACACACACACATATTATATATATATATATATATATATATATATAACCAGTGAATGTATGGGACTGGTACTGTCCATAGCACAGACACGAGAAACCGGAATGACAAATATAAGTTTACCCAGACCCAGCTGAGATGTGGCATCCTTCCGTCTGCGCTGCAGCCTCTCCCGCAAGTAATCCAGCTGCTTCTTGTGAGCCTGGATTGAACTCCATGTATCTGACATCTTGCAGTCTTTCCCTATCCGCCAGCCTGGTCCACACTGGAGAAATTAACTAGACGCGGGACACCACTCCGTGCTGTGCGCTCCAGATATCTATATCCAGGTTCTCTGCTGCCACAGTCAACCCGACGCTCTTTCGGCACTTATACGTCTTCACAAACCTCCATTTGAATTTTACTGTATTTACTTGAGCGATAAAACATTCAACCACACGAGGTCCACCTTATTTTATCTTCCCCGTTTGTTTCTTCTCTCCTCTTTTCTCATTGGACAGTCTTGCCCAACACCAACTTCCGTTCCAGCACGGTTCTTCCCCTAGCTTCCGGCTGAGGATATGTTGCGGCCATCTTTAGAACTGGCAGGCGCTGCCTGATGAAGTGTTGCGCATGTGCGAGTTCATTTTCTTTTCACCGGATTTATTTTAGTGCAAGGGCACACCTAGTGGCTCTATATAGTAATGTAATAATTGGAGTGAATGTGAACCAAAAGTAAGCCGTATAATAAAGAATATGTATGTATATATAATAAAGTGCCTTTATATATAAATATTATATTATATTTATATATATTTTAAATATTTTAAATATATGTCTCTTTATTTCCCTTAATTTAATTGTACCATTTCAAGAATAATTTTGTTATTCTTAAGGATGATGTAAAATCCATGTATTCTTTTCCCACAGTGTCACAAACAATGCAGCATAAGGTAACCATGGTGATAAGGTGATGTCATGGTTTTAAAAGGAACAACCTGACATAAAACGTCTGTCTCTATGTATCCCTACCATATATCTAATTTATTTTATTGAATACCATCCTCTCATAATCTATCACTGATTTGGAGAGCCCCAAAAAACCTTAAATGTTCATTTTTATAAATTCTTAAAATATATATCTCTGGGTAAACTGTAAACATTCTTGCGAGTTTACAGTATAATAGTTACTCTTAAACTGTGCTTTAGAGACAGTATGGTATCTGGTACCATTCTTTGTAGATGTCAGGATGTCACAGTGAGGCACAGAGTGAATCTGGGGCAGGGTATTTGAACTCAAATGTCAGGCTTTATATTAGATCTGAGTTGTTCATGTTTTTACATTACTTAATAAGCGCATGTTTTGTCCAAAGGGGGTCTTTTCTCATTTCGGAAAGAATTTGCTAATCACAGGTAATGTGTATTTTCTTTACCTGTTTAGGATGCTGCAGCATTGCACCTCCGACATCCTCTACATTCTGCTAGGTTTTCCAGCCGCTGTAAGGAAAGTGTAAGGTAAGTACTCCTATCAATTCGTGCCCTTCCTGCGCATGCTCAGGGGTCATTTGACCCCCCTGGAAATAGTTTATAAGCCCCTACTGGAGCTGGCTCTCAGTACGCCCTGCTGAGCACCCTCTGCTAGACTCATATAAAAACCTTTGGCAGAAGAAAGGCTGCAGATTTCCTCATCTCATGGGACTTGCACAAGCAGTCAACATTAGTAGTAAAGTAGAGAATACATTACTGTGGCACCCTCACATGGTAGCATATAACTTACCAGTATATAAAGCGTGGTAAATGTTTTCAGTTATTTTTATTTCTTTTATATATATTTTTAACTTGTGTTTTGTTATTACAGTGGGGAAAATCTTTTACAATCTTTCTCTTTCTTGAATGAAGTAGCGTCCAGTTTCGGTACCTCTTTTACAAATAAAACAAGAGACACTTCTTTATTTCAAAAATTTTATTAAACGTCAGAGGAATTATTTGTCCGCGGTGCGGACTAAAATAACTTCAACACTCAACCTTTATTAATATGTTACAAAGTGTCAAATATTATTAACACGCAAATGTACTCTGATGTATCTCTATAAATTTTCATGGAAAAAAGGTAAGCTATAAGGCGACATCAAGCTATTATATGCATCAAAGTTCATATGATGGCTGGATGGTACCTGTATGTTTAGGAAAGTGAGCGGCGCAGCACCTTTAACCCCTTTGTGGTTCTGGGCAGACCAGCTTCAGCCCATCCAGGGGGACTCTGCGCATGTGGCCGTCTTTTAACCAATTGAGTGCACGGAAGCCTTCAATAGACAGAGGCAATGCAAAGGCATATTGCCTTTGTCTTTTTCTCTGCCCCTCACCATCGTGAGCTAGAGAGGCACTAGAAAAAATGACAGCACACACGCCCCTATAAAACATTTTTTAAACTTTTTATTTAACCACTACCAGTGCATATGTCCTTGTTTGTTGGGGCAATCTTCATACATATGCGCTGCATCACCACAGGTTGCAGGACATTCTTTTGGGACAATACCTACTTTTCCTTACTGCACTAGCGGCAGGTTCCTGGCTGGTCCTGGTAGAAAAGAACATCAAGAAAGTTGTTGTAGTTCATCTGGATATGCAGGGTCCTGTCTCAGGTGGACCACAAGGGACCATTTGTCTGTCCAACAACCATACTGGCTTGTGAGCTGTTCAGGCTCCCTAATACCTGTGCAAAACCTGAGAAGGAAGGTGACAATATCTTGCCTTTCCTATCTTCGGGTAGGGCAGTTGCCCACAATGTGAGTGAAACGTGATTTGGGTTTCGGAGCTTTTAATAACTTACAGTATCTTCTACATACAGCAAAAGACATAAACGTAGCATAGAATATACCCCCAAAAGCCCTGGATACTTAGCATTTCAGAGGTGAAGGATTCTTGATCAAGCAGCACCTGTTTGCTGAAAGTGTCTACATTGTGATTGGGGATCCTGTTGTTCACCTCTTTCTGCTTTAGGACCACCGTCTATCACATCCAAGGTTCTGGGAGTGGGAGATCCCCTGTGACGCCACTGTTTCCTCAGGTCCTATTGCTGGGTCTGGAGAGGTAGTCTGATCCAGCGCTTGGAGTAAGTGTGTTGGCTCCATCACTTCCAGAGGTGGTGCCACGGCTGCACTAGTTGCCTTTCTTCTCGACTGGGAGAGAATTCTTCTTTCTCTCCATTTTCCCTTTTGTTGCTCTCTTTGCTGGGGCAGAGGTTGCTGCTTTCCTGAAGGTGCAGCAGGTCTGAAGAGCAGAAGAGTAAATCTACCCCAATGACTTTTACCTGACCTCCTCCATGAGGTTTATGTACTAAAGAAGGAGTTTGCAGAGAGTTGGACAGGCCAACGCCAGTGAACTTCAGATCCAAAGAATATCTTAGATTGCCCTGTGACAATCGTATTTCAGTTAGTGAGATTACTTTAAATTCATCTCACTGACTGAACTATGCATTATATAGGAAAAGTTCAACCATTGTTACAGAGAAATGTGCCTAGAATGGCCCTTTACAGTGTATAGTGAATGCAAGGAGTTAAAAACACTGCCCTGCATAATATCTTGTTAACGTTCGCTTTAGTAAATGAACCTACTTGTCTTCTCAAATGTTTCCTCTTTCAGAGGAAATCCAGCTTTTGATATACTTGGGTTTCAGAATAATAGAGCTCATTACTCACTGATAAAGACTGTGAATTGCATGATTATATGTCAGTTACTTAAGAGGTAATGAATCCTCATAATGCAAGTGGGAATGTTGTCCGCCATGTTTTATCCTGTCACTAGGAAGCTGGAACTTCAGCAATCATTCACAGCTTATTGTGACTTTAATTTATTAATTTATTAATCCTCATAAAATGTTAATCAATTATATTGATTGATTTGGTTGAAATATGTTTCACTATTTTAGTGCCTACAAAACACACTGTTTGTCATACTATGCCTGAGCATTATATGGGTGCTACTAACTTATAAGCAGATTAAGCACCTGCTCAGTGGCGTAACTACAGGGGTCCAGGTCGGAAGAGCCCTTTCTAAACTATTTTTAACTGGCACGGAGAGACAGGAACGTATTATTCGTTATTATTCGTGACCCCGCATTGAAACTGAGGCTGCTCGCAAAGTGTCCGAGCAGCCGTACAGCCAGCTGCAGGAGCGGTAAGAGGTAAGTAGAGGCGGGAGGGAGGTGGGATGTATGTATATGTGTTTGTGTATATGTATGTATGTGAGCATGGGTTGTGAGCATGGATAGGTAATTGTATGTGTGAACAAGGATTTGTGTGTGAGCACAGATGTGTAAGTATTGTGAGATGGAGTGTGTGTTAGAATGAATATGTACGTGTGTGTTAGTATGAGTAAGTGTGTGTAATTTGTGTGTGTTTACATATGTGTGCCAGAAATGTATGTTGGAAGGGGGGCAAAGAAGTTACAGACAAGTTTTTTGGGTGCAAGGATGGCACAGACCAGCTGGGAAGTTGAGGGGCCCCGGAGCAATTTTCACACCAGGGCCCTGTGGTTTCTTGGTTTCTAGTTACGCACCTGCGGAGGATACTGAAAGGAGCGAAGCAATTATTTGTCATGAACTTGTATTGCCATAAGTATTGCCTTGCTCAATTTATACATGGTTTTGGCTAGTATGTTCCTTACTAGTACCATATTGTCAGGGCCGGCCGAAGGCGTAACGCCGCCTGGGGCGAAGTTTAAAATGCCGCCCCCCCCCCGCCGGCGCGGGCGGGGGGGGGGCGGCATTTTTAAACTTCGCCGACGCCGGTACTTACCTTTAAGAGTCCTGCGGCGGTCTCCCCTGCTCTGCCACCCACCCGGCTTGTAATCTGAGCGCCGGAAAATTGACGCCACTATCTTGGCGCTCAGCAAGCACAAGCCGCACCAAGACCGAAGAGGGAGAGGGGCCGCAGCTAGAGAGAGAGAGGGGCGCCGAGCGGGTAAACGAAAACCACTCGGCGCCCCTCTCTCTCTCTTCCGTTTCAAAAAAAAAAACCGCTCGGGGCGGCAAAGTGCCGCCCCTTCTAAAGTGCCGCCTGGGGCAATTGCCCCAGTCTGCCCTATTGTAGGGCCGGCCCTGCATATTGTAACAGAGAGCAGGAAAGGGGTCCCAGTGGCAATCTCTAAGTTTTCACTTTAAGTTTTGGTATCATTTTGGTGATTAAAATAAAAGGCAGCATTTACACACTGACTGGACCCGTTTTGGTGCTGGACAGGTCTGGATAACGTACATTGGGCACACTGGGCCTAAATGCCTATGGAACTTATATCACTGAGGCGTTCACCAGTGTTAACACCATGGGCTCCTTGCCCTTCTATAACTGAGATGTATGATTTGTTTATGCTTGCAATACACCTCAGCTTTGCTGTTCAGACCCCCCTCATTGTCAAATATTTACTTTCTAGAAAATATTTTTTGCAAAGAAAACACAACCTCATTTCAAAATTGTAATTTGTTCTTTGTCATTCCTGGGCTTCTCTCGCGCATAGTATCTGCCGAGCATCCTTTTCATTATGGCACTTTTTATTTCAAACAGGTGACCTGCTTACTTCAGTTCACAATGTTCTCTTTTCCATTCCCACGAATTCCTTTGGAGAGGTTTACACAAAATTTGCATTCATTTCTTGGTCACCCAAGACTCTCATATTGTCCAAGCCTCCAAGGATTTTCTTTCTTTACATGTTTTCCTTCTGGCTTTGTCTCTCTGTTTCTACTTCACTAATTCCCCCTACACCCGCCTATCTGCTAATGCCTACCCCCTCTCTTAATCTCAGATTGCTTAGTGGTCAAAGAAACTCGGGGGAATAGAATGTATTGGATTCAGTGTCCCAAGTAAAAGAATAGAGTTTGATTTTATCCAGTTTAGCGCTTATTTTTGTGCAGCTCTTATGTTCTAGTTGAGCGTTTATTGTAAAGACAGTGTACCCCAGCATGTACTTTAGCAATGATAAGACATTAATATCTACCCCATTTTCCCATTATAAGGTTTAGACAGAAAAAATATGGTTAATAGCACATTTAAGCTAGCAAATTAATCCTTTGCCACTCACCCACAGTACAACCAACTTTCCACCCAAAAGATCCCTGTTGGTACACCGTGGGTATATACATGCTTTGTGGCATTCTTGCCCCTTCACTTTTAGAGCCCAATCCTATCTCCAAGATTTAGGGTTAAACTGCAAGAATTCCTCAGCTATGCCTATTATATTAACTGGAGAAAAGCAAATTAATCATTACTAAGCTCTGTCCCCACCATGCAAGAAGTAGTTGGTTTTCTTGGGATCTCCAGGGGGTCTAACAAGACCACTCTGCATGTATGCGCATAAAGCGCTCCCATTGGTTTCAATGGAAGTGCTTTTTTGACAGTGATTGCCTATTTCAGCCATTACTGACGTGGAGCGTGGAGGGGAAGGACACTTCAGTTTTGGAGCTGCAGTGTCTTCAACATGTTACATAGTTTTACATAGTTACATAGTTATATAGGCTGAAAAAAGACATGCGTCCATCAAGTTCAGCCTTTCCTATATCTGTTAATTTGTTGCTGTTGATCCAAAAGAAGGCAAAAAACCCCGGTTTCGCTCTTTCCAATTTTGCACTAACCAGGGAAAAAAATTCCTTCTTGACCCCAAAATGGCAGTCAGATTTCTCCTTGGATCAATAAGCTGTTTCCCCATAATTAAAGATTATATCCCCGAATATTATGTTTTTACAGGTATCCATCCAGTTGCAGTTTAAACGTCTGTACAGACTCCGATAAAACTACCTCTGCAGGCAGAGAATTCCACATCCTTATTGTCCTTACTGTAAAAAGCCCTTTCCTCTGCTTTAGACTAAATCTCCTTTCTTCCAGTCTAAATGCATGGTCACGTGTCCTATGCATAGTCCTGTTTATGAACAGAATTTCCAACACAATGGTTTGTATTGGCCCCGAATATATTTATTAATGTTATCATATCCCCTCTGAGGTGACGTTTTTCTAAACTAAACAGATTTAAATTAATTAACCTTTCTTTGTTTTTAGGTGAAAAATGCATATTAAATTAATTCTCAAGTACTTTAACATGTATTTGCCATTGGTGAAGCTATTTGGTGCAGTAGACTGCCTCTGACTCAAAAAAACTCAAAATGTATACATTTCTGTAAATTGTATTGTATAAATATTTCTTGGGGAAATGTTTTTTTTTGTGTGGCTTTTCTTGCTGCATATACAGTAGTGCTGTACAATGGCATATATTTACCTGTGTCTGTATAAAGGCTCTGAATTGTTCTTGAACAACTTATACTTTAGAACTTTACTAAATAATAAAATCCATTCCCAACAGCCTTTACCTCGTGCATCCTAAATATTTTGGTGGCCGTTCTGTGCAGACGTGCGCAAATTGTATATGCTTTACATAGAAAATGCTTTACATAAAAAATTACACAGCCCAAGTCTCCCGTTTTAGAAGGGTCAGTCCCTTAAGCCTATTTCCTCCCCCCAACATCGATCTTTTCTAGGAGCTCAGAATGACGTCCCTTAGCTAATTTTACATGAAGACACTCAGATTGAAAGCTGACTAACGACTTTACTCGAATGAGACCCATTAACCCTTGATATCCATTGATATCAAGAAATAGCAGTTTCAACTCAGAAATGTTATTAGAATGCCTACTGATTTTAGTGCACTTGCTTCTGTACAAATAGTATGCCATAGTGTCCCTCTATGGGGCACAAATTGCTGTGTCCACTTTCCTCCACCAATGTCCCTATTTTCTGGGAGCTTAGAATTTTCTACTGCCCTAAAGAAGACACAACTGTATTTAAAAATAAATGATGTGCTAAATGCGTTTTTCTGCGAAGCCCTATCCATGCTTCTCTCCAAATCCTCTTAATGCATAGTGCCCTCTTTTGAACTTTTGAAATGTTGGCGATGCAAGCTGTAAAACTTTTATTTTCCCTAGTTTTCTTGACTATTGATTTTATAACCGCTGGCCTAAATGTATAGCTCTCCCAGATTGCCCCAGTATTATAAGGATTTGTAAACCATAGCACTGCTAGATAAATCCATGTTTACTGCATAGGAAACCGGATGATTACAGGTGGACAGAAAGACAGTTTGGCAAGAATGTGTGTGAACAAGGGAAGGGGGTAAAATAAAAAAGGGAGACAAAGAGGAAATGTTCACCCAACTGCTTTAAAGCGATTAAGGCTGGGCTCAGTTGGCAGGAAGTTTGGCTGAATAGAGAAGGGGAGACCAGCTGGTCTAGCAGTAGGAGATATCTGTGCTGTGAGCCGAGCAAGTCAAACATAATCTCCTAAATAATATTATCTGTAACCAGGAACCCTTGATCCCCTCTTCTTCAATCTGTGAATAGAATGAACAGTAGACATAAGCTCAGCTGCTGCGATGCCTGAAAATTAAAAAGACAGGCTCCATGGCAACTTGCCATCTTTATACACGCAGCCTTTTAAAGCTCCACGCTCATAGACAGCATAGAAAAAAGATACTCATTAGCTTTAACCCTGATAATTGACAACCTGTTGATGTTTTTCTTGCACTACAGCATTGTTAATAATTTGCGTTAAAAAAAATGATTTGTATAATAAGTTACCATAAGTTATGGTGGGTAAAGGTGATGGAAACCCCTTCCACTTAAAATTAAGGGGCTAGTAGAAGCATTATTAAACACTCATGTCTGTAGATGTGTGTTTATTATTTTTCAGGTAAAATCCCCCCCCAAAATTATAGTATTTTGAAAGTCCGAATCCCACAAGAAATGCAGCGCAGGTAGAGAATGTTCAACATGCCCAACACTAACAAAACTATAATTAACCCAAACCACAAAAAACAAATCTAATTGAGTATGAATACTGACCCACATTTGTCTTTTGCTCTTGCCATAATAGATTAGATACTCTGTTTTTGAGGGTAATGATAAGTGATCAAAAAAAAACCCTGAAGAGAATGGAAAAAAGGTGTAATTTGGTGATCTCGTTGGAGAGCTCTTTGCCCAGATTCAGCCACATCTTGCAAAGTGCATACATACCAAACTAGAATATAACCAAAATAAGGAAACATAGAACTTTTATTTAACATATGGCATTTGTTAAACATTACCTATTTCAATGAATCTAGTTTACCGAATGTCTAATGACTTAGGATGTTTTGCTGTATCCTACCAAAGCCAAAATTTCCCTTACGTATCATTCAGACCATCTTAGGAAAACATTTCAAAATCTACATGATGAAAACATGAGAGTAAAGCAGGCAGAGTAACTACGACAAAGAGAGACTTATGATCAGGGAGGTTGAATTAGCACAAAGCGATGAGACAAGATGACAGTAAGCCAGATCGACTTCACTATTTTAGCATGGATCAGAACACATGGAACTAACTAGCAAGAAGGTGTTAATTAGGGCTGTTCCTGGTGAAAATTGAGGCAATGCCCCTCGCCCCAAGCCCTGTGCTCCTAGGGGCTTCACACTCCAAAGCTTCAAAGGGAGTTTCTTTTCTGTGGCCTTGTATCTTGTTGCTAGGTCGATATTATTCCCAGCAGGCCTTATGGAATGGCAGGTTTGCTGCAGGGTCCCTCACAAATACGACTTGATCCCTATGCCGCCCCGAGGGCAACGTTGCTGTTAATGCAAATGTTTCATCTGTATTATTCCTTAACAAAAGTCATTGTGATTGTATACATTTCACTGGGTGATTTCTATGATATTTCCACTAGTCCACCTGGCCAGTGGAAGCATTGAGCAGAATATTAAATACAATTCTGCTCTTTTATATGCGTAAACCTTTGCTTTTCAAACACTGGCAAGAACGAAGTTTGAGAGACCAAATCAGTTTTGATGGCGATTTCTTTGTTTCATCAATCAGATGTCTTGTATTCTTGAGAAACAGTGTAAAGGTTTTCAGGAAACCTGGTTAGGATCCATACATTTTGGTACCTAATTAGATTAATATTTAACAGAACTTGTCCATTTGTATTTCTTTCACAAAAGCTGTCACATGTGTATAACCTGGCCAAAAGCGAGCAGGCGAGGAATTTTCCCATTCCTGATGATGAGGATTATGACAAAGGAATATATGCTGTTCCAGTCCAAACAGGGATTAACACTTGCCTTGTATAATCAGAGGAATAAGTAGCTTTAAACTGATCAACTACATTTTTACATCGTTCATTGTATTGACAGTGCCATAGATCTCTTACATGCCTCACTCAGTTTTCAAAGTTCTTCCCCTTGATTTAATTCCATTTAGAAAAGTAAATTTATGTACAAACACAAAAGGCGCTTATCACCTTTTTGTTATTTGTGCACATTCAGAAAGGTACCATTTATTAGACCCTTAAAATCCACTGCCGCCTGCTGGATAATAACAAAAATAAATTGTCCAACTATACAAAAAAATATGTGAACCACTAACTCCAAAGTTAAATGAAGAACAGAAAAGCTTGCTTCAAGGTTAAAGCAAACAAAAGGGTCCTTGGAGGCAGGACATTTCTTACATCACGTACTGTAGTGTAGGTGACTCCTTAAAGAGGCATTAAAATAATTTTAGATCGGTACGGACTCTGCTAGGAGGCATAGTTGAAAACATGGGGCCACATAGGCTATTCAGCCTTGTCCAAGTAGTACCCTCTGACTGTATCTGCTTATTATGGCCATGACTTGTGGTTTTATTAATAAGCTCCTCCATTAAGACAGTAAGCATTAGAAGCCATCTACTTCTCTTCTTTTATCAAAATGTCGCATGGTAATTCAGTGTTGCCATTTTTTTTCCCTGTGACTTCTGCAAGCTCTCCAGGAGCAATGTTTTCAGCCTTAGCCGTCCTCAAGGCAAGTAGAGCAGGTGATGGTAGAATGGCTCCTGTAGAGGCAAGACTACCACTTGTTGGGAGAGGACTACTGGTGAGATAGGCTGTGTACTGGTTCCAAAAAGACAATGGGCTGACTCCAACCAGTTGCGTGGGAATTTCTTTAGACAGGAACTCCTGCAACTTCACTGGGGTTCCTGAGAGCAGGGGGCCAATGTTATCCAGAGAGAGCCGTCTTCCCCTTCTCGAGTTGTTGCTGCTCCATACATGTGTGCTCATATGGACCTAAAATTATAAAATATTATGTTATTTAACAGGAATTGAACATTAACCAGATTCAAATTGTTCCTTTAAGTTTACAATTGTAATGACCACCAAATTACAATGCACAAGTACTTAATCTTCTAATGGACTGTGTACACCTTGGATTTTTCTTCCTGGGCAAGTAAACCTTGAAAGGTTTAAAATTAGAGTTGGAATTAGAGCATACCAGTGTTTAACAAGTCAGAGGGGATGTAAACATGTTTCTGGGAGTAGTCTAAGACTAAGGTTTATTAAATTTAGCTTTATTTATGTAGGAAATTAAGACCTTCATTTAACAAACATGACTAGAGCCATTTCGGATGCAAATTTCTGGAGATTGATTACTGTTATTTTAGAACTAACTCATATTCCAAATGATCATTCTAGGTTATGAACACAGTGGTTCACGTCAGTAGCTGTCACTAGTTATTGAGGATGGTTGCTTAAACAGGAGAGCCCAGGATATTTTCCTGTTCACTGCAATTAACTTGGGTACCTACCTTTAGGTTCCCCCGTGTGGTGAATGCCCTTCCACACATATTGCAGGAAAAAGGCTTCTCTCCTGTGTGTATCCTCTCATGAATCTGCAAGGCACTGGCTGAAGAGAATGTCTTCTTACATACTATGCACAAATGCTGCTTAGGGCTGCGTCTCAAAGGAGGGGAAAGGGACGAGGGCACCGGCAGTTGAGCAAAGTGTACTAGTGCCAATGTCTGGGATGGGCTTACCACTTCACTCTTCACTGAGCTCACCAGTAAATTTTGTGCTGGAGGTGGCAAGTCTCTAGCTGGACATTTGGGGCTGCTGATCAGCTGAGGAGAGAAGGGTTGGCTCACCTGGTGTGCATGCATAACATGCTTCTTCAGAATGGATGCCTCCAGGAAGCTCTGCTTACAAACAAGGCAGTGGAACAGCCCATCTTTCATGTGGCACTTGCTATGGTGGTCCAGTGACTCACCATTTGGTAGTATCTCAGAGCAGAGGCTGCATTTGAGGGTGTTTGTCTCTGGTAGACATCCTTCTTGCTTGTTAGACTTAGTATGCTCTGAATCCCGCTTGATTCCTGTATCATTTTCATCATCAGAGGCCTTAACAATTTTAGTTTGGGGACTTTTACTTGAATCAGTGTTCATTGCATATTCTTCATCATTGCCAGCTTGCACATTTGTTTTTGAAATTGGAATGATTTCAGGGACTGGCTCACTGGCTATATTAGGTTCTGATGATGTTATTGATTCTTTGGTTGTATTCAATATATGAGTAGTAGAAGAGTTTATGTTATTTTCTGTGTTCATTGAGGCAACTGTGGTTGCAGTATCATCTTCCATGATGGATACTTCACAGTCAACAAGGGCTGTTTTTTCATTTTCTGATTCACTTACATCCAAGGATTCTTCATCAGTGCTAACCTCATCAGAGAAGTCTGGTACACCCTTATCTTCTGGGTCTTCAGTTTTGTTACCTGCATCTGAAAGTTCACCGTTTGGTATTTGCCCTCCTAAGTGCATCCTTATATGCTGCTGGAGAGTAACAGCATTAGTAAATTTCTTCTGGCAAATCGGGCATGAATTCTGAGGCTTTGAGGATAAGCTGGATTTATGACTCACAAAGTGGGCCTTTAAGTTGCCCTTTGTGGAGAATGCACGCCCGCATATTTTACATTTGAAGGGTCGTTCTCCACCATGCTGGTTATAATGAAGTCTGAGAGCTCTTGGACAGCTAAGTACCCTTAAACAGATAACACACTGGTTTGGAATAGCTGCTTGTTTGTCAATTTTCTCCACTAGTTGTTGTAGCTTTGAGGTTTCTGAGTACCCCAGTGGATCAACTGTATATGAAAAAGGGAAAGTCCCAGGTTTAAAGTGGCTAGCCAGAAGTGCCCAGCTTGGAAGTGAGGTCACCAGTTTGCTTAGTTGCATTCTTCCACTGACAGCAGGTGCTCCTGTATCTGACCTTTCTCCTGGAGGGGTGTTTTCATCAACCTTTGTCTTAGGGAAACTTGGACCCTTTAATGTTGAGGCTGCCTCTCCAGGCTTCATAAGGACTAGTTTGCCAATTGATGGGAGGACCTGAGTAGTTGAGCTGGAGAAAAGACTTTCTGGAGCGAACACTGGTGGTACAAAGGGTTTTTTCTCTATTGTCTCTTCTTCCATCTTCTCTGGAGGCACTGACATACCATACGGTAGGCCAGTACTAGTCAAAACATAGTCTAGATGCTCAGGAACCGGATGGGGATTCATTTGTATGTGGGGATACTTTTCCCGATGTCTATGGAAGTGTACTTTTAAATTACCTCTTGTGGTAAAGCGGTTGCCACATATGTTGCACTTGTATGGTCTTTCCCCAGTGTGAGAACGTAGGTGAATTTGGAGAGCACTGTCACTTCCAAAGACCTTTGCACAGAAACGACACTTGTGCCTTCCTGATGTCCTCTCTTGCTGACTTTCACTACGCAGAGGTTCACTGTTTTTCTGTTTCAGCAGGCTAGGGGCAGTATCCAAAACTCTAGCCCCTAAAAATAGTCCACCTTGCAAAGTGGACAAACCTGGAGGAAAAATGGCATGTGGAGAAATGAGGTGACAGGGTGGAGAGCTTGGAAGTGAAGCATGCCCTGGGGATGGCTTGTCATAGAATCCTGCCATAAACTTGTCTTTCACATTTGGGATGTTCCTAACATTGAAAGACTGCACTATCGGGTCATAAAGATGTAGCAAAGGCTGTTTAGCATTTTCATCTCCGCTAATAGATTTTGGTGATTCTGGAACAGGCTGAGATTGTTTTGAGGGACTAGTGACAGGCACAGACTTGGATCCCAGCGACTGGGGAGTTGTTTGTGTT
>VKOC01000001.1:39051545-39064412 GCA_009364415.1 Spea multiplicata
GGACTGGGAGTGACTTGGTGGCACCGGTACTTTAAGGCCGATGGCCACCAAATTATGTGTGTGGTCACCGGCTGAATATGCACATGTTGTGTTTTTATGCTCACACATCGTGTGGCCGCACATATTCATCCAGTGGCTGCACGCTAAAGGGTCTAATCTGCCACTGAAGAGGCAGCGCTGGTAAGTATATGGCCCTACCAGCCCATAGGGCACCCAGATGGCGTGTCAGGTCCAGTAAGCATATATATTACAAAACTTACAATAAAAATGTGTTCAATAGAGCGTGAGCATTGTAGAAGTGCTGACAGACACCAATCAAACTGCATGTCTTTTTTTTAACCCCTTAATGACAAAGCTCGTACATGTACAGGCTTAAAATGCATAGTTTTCAATGTGTTTAGGGACAGTCCATTGTCCTTAAGGGGTTAAGGGGTTATTATAATAAGATAATAATAATTATAATAATTATTATAATTAGACAATGTAAAAATGTTATTTTTTTTTCTCCAAGGTGTGTTTAGAGGGATGTGCATCCCATAAGCATATAATAACTTAGCACCAAGAAGGTTAAAGTTACTATTCTTAAAGATCTGTATTTCCTCAAGCCATTTTTCCAACGATAAATTGGCTGAGATTTTTTTTTTGTTCATGAAATTCTATATGTGTTTGTGCCTCGAACACTATTTTTCGCCTTTTTTTTCGCCTTTTAAAAAGTTAACGGAGGGGTTGTTAAATTGCTATGGGTTCCTCTGAACAAAAGCTAAAACCACACAATTTCCCCTTCTCTGGTCTTCTCCGTGAAAAATGATAGCAGTTAGTTTAAATGTCATTATGGTTTACAAGTTAGAATTTCACTTCTATTATTAAACATATAGGATGAGAAAAAAATGGCTTTAGAACTAATTTGACCTCCTGAGCATTAATCGTTATCTTTGTGAACACAAATGTAAATGAAAATAATTACTTACATCGCGTTGTGGGATTTGCAAAGTATTTTTAAAACCGAGAAATAGAATTATAGACGAGAAACTTTGAGTTCGTTTTGAGTTCTTAGTGGTTATGTTGTTCCAAATGTCTCCCATGGAGAGGATTAATATCTGATTTTTAGAATCTCTTGCCCTCTCGCTCATTTGGTTAACAGGTGGACTTCAATTTCGTTTAAAAACACATTTTTTGCAGTTTAAACTCATTATTATTTACCGCTCGCATGCATTCATATCCAATCTTTGAGTCTAGAAAAGAGGGGCTACAGAGGAGTATAGCTCATTGGATCCCAAAGAATTGGATCCCTACCTTCTTTAAGATGGAATGAAGGTGAGAACATATACCGTGTTTCCCCAAAAATCAGACATACCCATAAAATAAGCCGTAGCAGGATTTCTAAGCATTTGCTCCATATAAGCCATACCCCGAGAATAAGACATTGTGATGGGCGTGGCTATGCAGTGAGGCATAGAGGGAGGAGACATAGAAAGTGAAAGTAAAAATCTCCTCAGTGAAGTGAGGCGCAGGGGGAAGAAGTAAAGCTGTGGCTGCCATTTTACTCAGCACTGTGGGTTTCTCTCCCCCAGCACCAACCAGCAACAGTCTGTGGGTCTCCCTCACCCCCCACAAACACCAATAAAGCTGCTGCTTTTAACAATGTTATCCATATTAAGGGGTACAATTAGATCTAACAAGTGGTTTCATTAAACTGAATATTTTGAGTTAAATAGGACCACAACTGAGGAACACACTGTGGGGAAAGATTGTAATTATATCCATTTTTCCTAAACCATTACCTTTATGCTACTTATTTTTAACACAGGGACTGCTGTGAATCAGTTGTAAGAATGTCTATAGCAATTGGTCCCATGGGGGGCACAATGACTTAAAGCAGTCACATTTCATCGCCAAAAGACCGTGAGTTTCAGTTACAGTAAGTGTAAAATAATAGGTTAGAATTATATTTGGAATTTTAATGTTTTTTACATTGTGTAAAATTTTATGTGTGGAAGAAGCTAAATTTTTGTCTTAAGCATGTTTGGTACGAAGAATATGTTAAACTAATTTGACGTTTTAGAGTTTCAGGGTGATTCGTCTTCATTAGAAGAATAATGCCCAAGGTAATAAAAGGGTTTTCCTAGTAGCTGCGGCAACGACGTTGAATTTTTAAATGTATATAATGTTTAAAACGTGAACCACATGGTACATGAAAATATAATATGCGTCTATTAATTCAATTCCATTTGGAAAAAAGTTTAAGCAGAATTATGGACATTGACCATTAAATACGGCTCATATTACTGTTTTTGAAAGTGTGATGTAATTGCTTCATCGCTAACTTGTAATAGCCGCTAAATGTAACTCCATTATATAAATATATCAAGTTTTAATGATTTGTAATAGGTAATAGCCCTGCCAAACTTGTTATCTTTGGCTTTTCATGGATTTTCTATGCATGCTTTTTTTCCTATTAAAATTATTCGTCAAATGTGTTTTTCTACAATATAAAGGAACCGTTCATAACATTTCTACATGGAGAGAAATATCCAAAGGTTCTGTTATCTTTAAGACAGCAGTAGCTGATACTCAAGCTAAAATAGAAACCGATCAGCTCAACAGACTTGGTTATTTGCAAATATTGTTAAATATAATTTTATTTTTGAAGCTATGAATGTTCTCTTAAAATGAAATTGTTCTTTTTTGGTGTTGCAAAGCAAATGTTGAGTCAAAAATGTTTTCAAAATGCTTTTTTTTGTATGCCCTATATATGGAGCATCAAATTAATTTGTTGAAATACTTACTAAAAAGTATATGCGGTATCCTGGCCTATGCCAACTAGGCCTAGGGCGGCAGGTCCAGGGAGACGGCAGTCCCGCTGCTTCATAACAGGGAACAAATCACCCTGTTGAGCGATCAGTCTTCTTTTGGTGCTATTGTTCAATGGGCCAGTTCTCTCCAACTGGCCTGTTAATATTATAGAGAACCGTGTGATGTTAGCACAGCCTCCATAGTTAATTTCCACCTAATGCCACATCTCCTTAAAAGGTGGACCGCCAGGATATGACATCATATGACATCATATGTTCAGCACTAAGGACGGCTGCGCAGAGGGGCTTCGGCTCATGGAGCTGCCCTGGCTTAGGCCTAGGGCGTCATAGAAGGTAAATACATCACTGAGCTTATCAATGGTTGGGTGAAAATGGCGCAGTTTGGATTTTAGTAAATAGAATAGCAACACAGTTGCACAACAACGTAGTCAAGGGTGCCATATTGGTTCCCCTGTCAAAACAGAATCTGAATTGTATCTGACATGTATTTTCAATCTTGATTCAGCAGGGAGAGAACGGGGGGGCTCTATAAGAGACCAGTTACATTTTATATGCATATGCACATTTTTTCTAAATCTTAAACATGAGGTCCAGAAGGCAAATGTATAATTCTAATGTGTTATTACAAGATTTCTACTTGGCGAGATACATTTTATTTCTTTGATACGTCATAGAGGAAGGACAGCTATCTTAAATAGCTGTAAACATTCTGAAATCCTGCAAAGCGAGCCTCCGAGATAGTGAAAATGTAAACATAAGCATGCCTTGACTTTGAAAAAGTGTTGGCAGATTTCCTTTTTAAATCCAAGAAAAACATGGCACGTTGTCTACTGGCGCACTTTGACATTTCAGCTTGGGTGGCTGGGGTTAAATAAACTGTGATTATCAAGAAGAGATATGTTTCAACAAACCACTAATGTACATCATGCTTCCAGTTTCCAGGGTGTCATAATGCAGCAGGTGGAAGCCAACGTATCACTATTAGCACCGTGTATTGACAGGAGTTTCCAGTTACTTATTTGAAAGTGGTACGAGCTTTAAAAAATATTTTGATATGTAAAATGTATTTCTCCCCAAGTACCGTATTTCCCCATGTATAAGACCTTTTTTAGAAAAATGTGGGGTCTAAAAATGCGTCTTATACAGTGGTGGTAGATTTTTTTTAACTAAAAATGGGACCCGCTGCTTACCTTGATCCGCCGCGGCTGCACAGGAACCCAGTGGAGTCACGTGAATGCAGTTCAGGTAAGGTGGGGGAGTAAATGAATGTATGTATGTATGTATGTATGTATAAGTGTGTGTGTGTGTTAGCATGGATCCGTGTGAAGGGGCAGAGGGAGAGGGAACAGGGAGGCTGAAAGTGATGTGCATGTACTGGCTGCCAGAGCATGATAGGAGTACGATCGCTAACAGTTGCTAGCAGCCAACATCAATCACACTCATATCATGCCCAGGCAGCCAGTACAATAACTTTATGTAATATTTTTTTATTTTTAATTTCAGCCCCCAAAAATAGGGGACCGTCTTATACTTGGGGAAATACAGTAACTTCTGGTTGTATTGATACTTTTTGTGCTTTGTAGGGGCAAATTTCAGTAGAGTGGCTAATCTGATTTAAGGCTGATTCAAAAAGTTTTTTTATAGGATCACCTTAAGGCAGCTTATGTAAGGTTATTAGTCGAAATCTTGGGAGATATCTTGTGGTTACATGTATATATAAATGAATATATATATATATATATTTATATATATATACAGAATTTTTTAATTAATTATATGAGATTTTGAGTAATTCTAAGAGTTTTTGGCATATTTACCTGTTGGCTATTATGATATTCTACTCCATACTAATTATATATTAAAATGCATTGGTGTCCCATTGATTTGTGATTATCTTTACGTCGCTGTGCCATTAAAGGCAGGGGGAAACTTCCATAGACTTTCAAAATTTGGTGGAAAGTAGCACTTTGTCCCTCATGGAAACATTTGTGAAGACAATCACGTTTGCGTTGTTGAGTTTCCGCAATGCATCACAAACATTTCAGGAAAAACTGTCAGTTTCTGCCAACTTTCTCACTAGTCTTTCCTCCCACAAAGGTTGGGGGAAACATAAGGTTTATGTAGTAATTCCCACAGAACCATTGTTTCAACTTTTGCCTGGCTATGGTACCATTTACCCTCCAAAAAAATCCTATAGAGGTCAAGATAATAAAATAATTGGTTGTATGTCTTTTCTTACCAAACAGTTATGCATTTTAAGGAAAGGCTGGACAAATATACTTTCTTAACATATGAAAAGTTATACTATGCTGTCAACATTGGGATAACATTACTATTCTCAAAATGTAATATTTACTCCCACAGCCTTTTTCAGATGACACAAGGTCTTTCGTTAAGAACAGAAGAATGAAAGTTTCACCTGACCCAAAAGAAGCCATTATTTACAATAAGAGCAGCAATTAACTTCCATCTGTTGGATGATATGGTATATATTTTAAGAGTGTTGGATACATCAGGGCCGGCCCTACAATGGGGCCGACTGGGGCAATTGCCCCAGGCGGCACTTTAGAAGGAGCGGCAAAGAGCGTTTTTTTTTTTGAACCGGAAGAGAGAGAGAGGGGCGCCGAGTGGTTTTCACTTACCCGCTCGGCCCCCCTCTCTCTCTCCTCTGCAGCGAGTCTCCCTGTTCGGTCCTGGTGCCGGCTTGTCATTCTGAGCGCCGGAAGTGGCGTCAATTTCCGGCGCTCAGCATTACAAGCCGGAACCGTGGCAGAGCAGGGAGACTTGCCGCAGGACTCTTTAAAGTAAAAAACGCGGGGGGGGGTCGGCGAAGTTTTAAAATGCCGCGGGGGGGGGTGGGCGGCATTTTAAACTTCGCCCCAGGCGGCGTTAAGTCTTCGGCCGGCCCTGACTATACACCATTCTTTCATCGTTTTTGTGTACCTTAAAATTATGCTACAATGGCCTATGCTACAATATCTGTACTGCTGAAAAAAATGTATGTAAGTGTTACAATAAGAAAGACAAGTCTCAACTGTGATTTCTTTTTTTAGATTTTTTTTCAAACTCACAGTAATGGCACAGATGCTGTCTCTGTACCACTGATGGTTCGTTCTTAATTTATACTGCCGAAAAAGTATACTGCATCTCTATTGTCTGGAAAGCAGCTTTAAATCTGCTAATGTCTCACTACTAGAACCCACCAATAAAGGACCAAAAAAGTGAAGAGGTGCCCTAACCCACACCCAACACTGTGTGATTGCCTTATTAAATGGGAACAAAGAAAAAAACAAACAAACACATAATAGTGTAATATATCCTATAACCAGTTAGATCGATAGCCTAGATAGAAAAATAAAAGCCTCACGTCATATTCCTGAGCAGATCCTGCTCGGTATATTCAGCCCAAAGGGTAACTGTATATTTCAGAGACAATGGCTGGTGAATTTTCTTTTTCTAGTCCATAAGCCATTTGAAGACTGAAGATGTGGTGTTATATACATAAGTCTCGGGACCAGCATTGAGATAGCCAGACCCTTCCCAGGTGTTATATACATATATATGTTTTACAGCTAATAACCTCACCTTTCATCTTTCTGCTGGATGGTAAAGCATAGCCTCTGAAATATACAGTTACTCTTTGGGTCCCCTTTGTGCTGAATCTGTTCAGGAAATTGTGAGCGAGCCTTTCATTTTTCTACCTAGGCTCTCTCAAACATATTACACTATTATGTTTTTTTTCTTGGTTGCCATATGTTATACCTGCTTGATTAATATCACTTTCCCTTTTAATAAGATAATAACGCACCACTTCTTTTTGTTGGTCCTTCATTCTTAATTGAGGCTATTGGGTTATGACACCATATTGCATTTTAACTATTATTTCTACTTTTCAGAACCCCTTCCAACTCCAACTTTATATTTTCATCTAAACAATCCACAGACTGTAGGTAAAGAAGTACAATTGATCTGTCAGACCCCACTTCCTTCTACTGTGAATGGCTACCGGTTTTATCAAAATGGAAAGGAAGTAACAGAAAAATTGGGAAGCCAAGTAAATGTTTTCACAATCCAGAATTACTCCCAGGCTTTTGAGGGGTGCTATTTTTGCAAGACCTTCAGGATACAATTTGGACAGGAGATTCCATCCTTTGAGAGCTTTGAGCTGTTTCTGACAGCAAAAGGTGAGATTATGTACAGTTTAAAGTTATAAAAGTAATCTGTATTTTTAGGTTAAAGCATAAAGTGTGACAATTTAAAATAGTGCTTATTAGTTATGGCTTCTTTTATTAGAGAAGTGAAACATGTCCCTAATACGTTGTAAGACTACATACATTTAAAACAGATCGTCTTTACTTTTAAGGCGCGATGAAAGCATTGTTTGATAGAGGATCAATGAAGCTAGCCCTTGTTTCTATATAAAAAGACAAAAAGGATAATGAATAGGGGTGAGAGGGAAACAGAAGGATTAAATTGGGGTAAAATGTGGTGTTCGTGTGATGGTACACCTCACACCACTTTTGATGTATATATTGGTGGAAGATTAGTCATAGGAACATTTTTTTTTCTTTAGAATTTACAATAAATTTACAATAAACAGAAAGTGCTACTTTGTACCCATTTTTTAAATTAGATAATAGGTTCTAATAATGAGAGGGAGGTACAGAGCTGATGATGGGGATACAAGCAGAGACTTGGCAAAGGCCCTTTCTGTCTGTGTTCTGCCCATAATTTGCAAAGGTATCTATCAAATGAAGACTTAAAACATGTTGTGCTTTATGAACACAAGTACAAACAACTTGTTTATCATTTAGTGAGTGTACCTACTTATCTATTAGCATTTTTTGTTCTAATCTTCAGAAAGCGGTGGAAGACAATGTAAAAATATGGATCCACAAAAACACAGTGACGTTCCTTTTCAAGGTATGTGAAGACAGAATCTACAATGCTAGCATCATTGGTTTACCACTAAGTGCTCAGTGTTGCGACACACAGTATACAATGATATAATTTATACTATCCCTCTGTTATGTTGTTGTGACATGCAAAGACTCCTTTAACTGAAGTGGAAATAGAGTAACCATTTTCCTTTCTTTATGCAGTAATTAAGCTGTATGGCAGTGTCCTTTTAGGAAAGCTACTCGTCTTGATCATTGTGATGATTGTTTTTGGGGTCCAGATCCTACAGTTGAAAAAAAGGTACACAAAATTAATATATATATTAAGAACAACATGATTCGTCTAATACCAGCATACTACACAGAATAAACTCTGACAGCAAAGTTAATGTTAGGATCCACATTTACTGCCAGTTATTTGTACAAAGTAATAATTTGAGTTTAATTAATTAATGATCTGTTACTGTATGAATTAAATTGAGACAGAAGCTCTAATTTTTGACTCATGTTAACCTTTGTGCATGAGATATTTTCTTCACTTGATGAGGCAAATTTAGAATAATGATGCAAGTCAGATTAGGGAATTTATCCAGTCCATACTACTATTACCACTCACTGTTTTAAGCATGTTTTAAATTCCCATTACATACAATGGGAATTTAAGTGCCTGATTGAAGATTCAGGCATTTCCTCCCAGTGACTTCATGTATAATGTAGCTAGAGAATTCCCTCCATGTAGTATGGAGACCCCAATCTGTCATAATACAGATAATGTCAACTGCTAATGGATAATGTATACAAGGGGCTGGCATGAGGGAGTCAATACAATAGACAGTGAAAGAAAATGAGAGAAAAAAAAGATTAAAAGGAGAGAAAGAAATTGTGAGAGAGAGAGAATAAGAGAGAGAGAGAAGAAGAAATAGAGGGGGTGAAAGAAGGAAGAAAGAAGGACAGACGGTAATAAATAAGGGAAGGAACAGTGATAGAGAGAAAAGAGAATGCTAAGGGAGAGAGAGAAGAAAAATGAAAAAGGGAACAGAGGAGTAAAGAGAGTTAAAGTAAAAAAAAAGAGAGAGAGAGAGATAAGAGAGTTAAAGAAAGAGAAGAAAGACATAAGTAAACAATGAAAAAAGATAAGATGTATTTCTTTAATAATATTACTTCAAATTGTAAAAGGCAAATCATAAACATGTTTGTATATGTTACATAGTTACATAGTTATATAGGCTGAAAAAAGACATGTGTCCATCAAGTCCAGCCTTTCCTATATCTGTTAATTTGTTGCTGTTGATCCAAAAGATGTGAGTAAGAGAATTGAGATTACAGAAAACCTGGAAATTCAGTTCCCTCTATGATAAAAATCCTCTACGATTCAGTTTTGTTTACCCAGATTATTTTGCACCTCTGTCTGAGGACCCCAGAATTTCTCAAACATTGATTGTTTTTGTTTTTTTTCTGCAGAACAAAGAAGAATAAGACACAGGCTGAATAATAAATACAAGGAAAATAACACTATAGTTTGTTAGGTGCACTATGTGTAATTCTATTGCATGACTAGTTTTTTTCAATACACTTGATAAATATTCCACCATTAGTGTCTCACTTAAAAATAGTGCAAAGGGCTATCATCATGTTTTTCTTCCTCTACCTATACTCTGCTCTACAACCAGTATGTATCATCTTATCTTTTGTTTTCTTTCGAAAGAGCCCATCTTCGTTTGCTCATGTCATAAGTGTAGTAGCATATATGTTATATGTGCCATATGTAGTTAGTACGTCTGTCTATTGTAGTATATTGGGTTGAGCAACAGACTCCTTGTTCCTGGAGGTCTCTGTCATATTGAGCAACATAAGCATCTTCTAAACCCTCAGGAGACATTGCAGAATATTTTGGGATGTTATAAATAAATTTTATTTTACAAAATGCTTCTTCTGCATTGGTATGTGAATCAGGTATAAAGCACTCATAAGATTTAGTATGGAAAAAAATAGTTGTCACACAGACATTGAATGTGTATTTAGTTTTTTCTCCACATAACAAGTATCAGTATCAATCCTACTAAGCTTTACATTCTGAGAGCCTAGTAATCATTGGACAACACTCAAAGTATGAAGGTGTATATCATTTGTGGTTCTCAAGTGTAAGAGTATCACCAATCAAGTAAGGTACATGTTCATCTGTGCTCCTTATTGCTAAATAAGAATTATTTCTGCTTACTAGTGAGTATAATTAAACAATTATTCTAGACTTGATGACTGAATAATTGGAATTTTAATAAAGACAGGAGGCTCATATTTGCTTCTCACCATAGCAGCAAAGGATAAAAATAGAAACAATAGTGAACCAATCACAATACTGGTAATACAATATAGCTGACAATAGCTCCCTCCATCCTCCTCTTTCTGTTGGAAAGATGCCAACGGAGCACTACGTCATCCAGCGAAACAGGAATCTGGACCAGGAATTTTTTTTGAGGAGGATTTTACACTGAAAAAGAAGAGAATTTGCGCCAGCAAGGATATAGAGTACACTCATAAATATAGATAATAAAAACTAATGCAAAGTACTGTCACAAAGTATGAGTGAACAAAACCATCCCATGAAATAAATAACCTAAGGAAGGGAAGGAAACATTCACCTCCTGTCTTTATTAAAATTCCAATTATTCGGTCATCAAGTCTAAAATAATTGTATAATTTTATGGCAAGGACAGGAGGCTCGTATTTGCAATTTTCTGGACGTCTGGACACTAAGGATGGAATAGCAGAAGATAACGTTTTGAAATAAGACTCACGAAAGGTCGTGACTCGAGACCAATCAGCCGCTTTAAGAATGTCAGTTAAAGAGCCAACTGAAAGAAAAGCAGTAAATGCTGCCACGCCTCTAACCAAATACCTGGTACATCTCCTCAAATAAAATTCTATACCCTCTGGAGAAAAAACAATGGTATCTGCTTCTAAAGCACAAACATCAGCAATTCTTCTGAACGAAAGAAGACACAAAAGCATAGTAAGCTTAGTTGATAACTGCCTTAAACATAAGGAGTCATTATCAGGCCAATCACGTAAAAAATGTAAAACTATTACGATGTCCCAAAAGGAGTCATATATAGAAGCAGGAGGTCTACTTAAACAGTTGCCTTTAAGCAATCTGCAAACTAAAGACCTTGCCCTACCCTTGGACTGTTTGGAGGATCCATGGGTCGGAAGTAATGAATTCCCAATAATGGAAAAAAATGGATATCCGGCCAGTAACCTGTGAAAAGAAATAACCATAGAGAGGACTTACTGGTGTTGGATCGACCTCAGGCAAACGCTGCAGCTCCTGTACCACGGAAACCTCCTCTAAATGCTGTGGATCTGGAGCGGAACGATCCTTGGAATGCCGACGGCGTCTGGTTTTGATAAAACCTAGGGCCTGGCTGGTTGAAACGGCTGGAGATCCGACCCCTTGATCATCCAACCCTGGAAAAAAAATGAGTGTCCGTCTGAAACACCTTCAGCATAGAAGTCTTAGCCTATGACCATGAGGTCATAATGGAAACATGGCGGTTAAACTCTTTAACGAAAGAGTCGGCAAACAACAACAACCCGTTAGTGGTAGGACCCAATTCTTTAGATCCTAATTCAGCCAGACGTCCATCCATTCTTAACAAGGCTGCTTTTCCTCGTTGAAAGAGCTACATTTGCATTGCATAGCAGGCATATGACCCGGAAAGCCCAGATCCCTAATTATTTTAGGGTCAAGTGTAGCATCGGCCAGAGATAAGATTTCGGTAATTAGACCGACTACATCCAGCAATTTATCTTTAGCCGATTTAAAACCCTGCTCTAAACCCTTGTGGGGATCTTGTTTGTTTGGGGACTGAATAGTCTGAGAAATAGTGGCATTAGCAGCATTGACTGATGGGGCTCACCTACCAGAGTCATCAGATGAAGTGGCATGCCACTCAACAAGAAGTGTCATCACACCCTCAGGCCTGTCAGAAATCGGAGACAAATGGCCAGACTCAGCAAGAATTTCTGTATTTTAAACATTTGGCTTGAGCATTTCCCTTGCCTGCAATTGCCCTTCCATGGGCATTTATGGGCATACGAGTCTCTGATTGATCTGAATCATATGCATTTGACTCTTGTAGAGCCTGTGCAGAATCTAATGGTGCTGTACCCTGTGGTTGGATAGGTTGAGGTTGTGCCACGTATTTAGTCATCTTGGCCATGAAATATTCTATAGAGGAAGCAAACTTGGATTCTAGCCAAGATAATAAAAATTCATGAGAAGGATTGGGATCCTCAGCTATTGGGTACAGTGACCCTGTAACAATTCTCCTCTCACATTATATCTGATTTGAGCATTGCAAATTGTTTTTTTCTTTCAAGAGACATGTTGGGACATTGTGAGCTAGAAACAGGGCCGTAACTAGGGTGAGGCGAGTGAGGCACTCGCCTCGGACGCAGCTGAGAGGGGGCGCACAGCCGCCCGATCAGCAGCTGCAGCCTCCAGGACTGGTTGAGAAGATCATGGATCAGAGTGGGCAGCGTGAACGCCAGGGCTGGCTTTGGGGTGTGCAATCTGTGAGGTATACCTGTAGTTTAGGGGGTTTATCTAAAAAGTTTTGATGTGAATTGATCTAGACCTGCAAAGCTGGGTTTGTGTGTTATTCTGTTGATCAATACCTGCAAAGCTGTTTCCGTGTGTTTTTTATTTGATCTATACCCGCAATGCTGAGTTTACATGTGATTTTCAGGTGATCTATACCTGCAATGCTGGGTTTGTGTGTTCTATTGATCAATACTTGCAATGCTATGTTTCCATGCATTACTGACTCTCACATGTACTGACTCTCACAGTCTTCCCCTAATTTGTAGTGAGTGTGGAAAATATTTTTATGGTGTGGTAGTGGAGAGAATTATTCCCTGCTAGGGAGTGTGGAGTGGGGCCCAAAAATGCTTGCATAGGGTCCAATTATTTCAATATAAAATTGTCAGCAGGGTCTCATATTTATATATATTGTCAGCAGGGGTTAATATTAGTATATATTGTCAGCATGGGCTAATATTAGTATATATTGACAGCGTTAATATACATCGGCAGCAGGATCTCATATTAAATAATGAAAACTAACTGCCAGTTAGAGTACATATAGAGTATATAT
>VKOC01000001.1:39064512-39116698 GCA_009364415.1 Spea multiplicata
TGTGGCAGAGCCTGTCCTGGTGTGCGCCCTGGTGTGTGTGTGTGTTTGGGTGTCGGTGTGGCAGAGCCTATCCTGGTGAGTGTGCTTGGTCATCTGTTTCCTGGCACTTTACTTACTGTAGGAACAAATTGAACTAACTTATCCAGAGATAACACACCCTCCTGAATTTGCAGTCACTTCAGAGTACAAAACTTTTGAGGCCCAGAAATCAGTGAGAGGAAAAGTAAAGGTTTTCTGGTATTTATTCTATTTCAATCAGCATATTTTATTAAAAAGGTTTAGTCGTGGATGGTGGGCTGATTCGGTGGTGCAACGGGCCACTTATTAGACCCCCCCCAGGGACCTTAGGCTGTCAGCCCTCCCGTGGAGTCATTTAACTTTTTTTCTGGTTACACACATTTTTGAGGGGCATTCAAAATGTTTAAAGAAATAACTTTAAAAAAAATCCTTGAAGGGGTTAAAGAAGTGCATTATGTATTTTACCTTTACAATGTAACTTATCAATGGCAATTATGCCTCTAGTTGTTTAATGCATGTCTTCGTGTAGGGTTATTGCTGCCTGTGTACAGGGGTACATCCCTATATCCTGATTCTGTGTTCACTTGAAATGGAGTATGTTTCCTTTACCCATTTGTATACTCTTCTTTTGAGAGGGTGTGTAGTTGTGTGTATGATGTACAAGTGTGTATATGATATACTGCATTGTAGCTCTGAAGTTTCCTCTGACGCTCTTCCCTTCCTGTTTTGTTCCTAGAGCCTGAACATGCCAGCACGAGATTCCTTTATAACAATGCAGCTTCTCCAGACCTTGTCCTGCTCCTGGCTTTTGTCCCAGCTATGCAAAAGAGGAAAAGGGCTGTGGCTATCAGTCTCAGAAGCCTAGGATGCAACAAGCTTTCAACTTGTGGCAACTGTCTGTGTGATCAGCACTAAGGTAACCTAAACTTACATATAAAACAGGTATATACATCTGTGACTAGCTGCAGCGTTAACTTCTAGGACCAATTATATAATTAAAGAATGTTTTATGGTCACAAGCACAATTACAGGATGAAGCCTAGATTAAGGGAAGATATATAAAGGGGAACGAAAACAGTCAATTATTGAGGTATAAATGAAGCAGACCAAAGAGATTAAATAATCTGTTACAGCAAGATTGTAATCCTAATCCTACTATTTTCCTTGTCTAGGGATCCAGTGGACCGTCCTCTATGGCACTCCTTGGATATATCTGAGTAATCAGGACCAAGAAAAATCTCTTTGCCATGTCCATCATCCTCCCAGTAAGGTGCTGCCTCTTAGCTTGTCTACTGGGGATGTACAGACTGTGTGGAGGTCAGTGTACATTATTTTATAGACACAGCACCTATATTGTTGTTATTCTTGATGATATCCTATACCTTAGAGGTAAATAATTTAATGTTGCTCTCCTCTATCATCCGATACAGGGTCCTAAGGCACTGATTTACAGCTCCACTTGTGTGGAATTATAACCATTACTACACATGGTTTCTTACTATCACAGGGAAAAAAAATAATCAACTGGTACATAAAATGCAATATTAGAATCACCACAACATACTTGAATTCAATTTGTGTGCAAATATCCCTTTAAAAGGTGATATCGCCGCTATTAATGTTTTGCAAATGATTCTTACTTTAAATATAGCCTCTATTTCCAACCAAAATGCCAACCAGCACAAATAATTGTTTGATTTTGAAACAAACAAAAAATAATAGAGTGAATTTACTATTTATTTATCTCTTACTTATCCCTGTTGAAGAGGTATATTCAGTAACTTGATAGCTCAGACAAGAATTAAACATGACCTTGACTATATTACCCATTTTGTATCTGTATTTTCTGTTATGTGTTTGAGTTCCCTAGTGGAACAAAGCTGCTGCTGCTGCTGTTGTGTTTGTAATAGCAAAACAGTGTAATGGGTCAACTGTTGGATATGGGCCAGGTGTTTTATACATTGAACAATAATGCAGGATGTTTCCATAAGGATAATGAATCTGTTTTTGTATGTATGTGTACATTGAAACCTTATGTATTCTTTCTCCTCCCATAAAATAATGTACTAGACTTGCCTTTGTTTAATCATATAATAATAATAATAATATCATAAAATTTACTGTAAAAAAACAACCCTTGTTTCTTATTTCATGTACAGATTTATATATATGGATAAGTAATTTCAGATTACACCAAATAAAATCACGTTACATGTATTCTTATTTCTCTTTACAGCTGCCCTTCCTTCTCCATTTCTCTCATTCTCAGCTGGCTATGCCACTTACCTTATTGGAGAGCCAGTGTACCTTCAATGTCTTGCTAATAGTACTCTCACTGTCCACGGGTACCGCTTCTTCAAAAACAACCAAGAGGTGCAGAGCACAATGGGATCCTTTGAGAAGCAGTTTATAATAAATATGGCGAACACAGACCATGCTGGATCATACACCTGTATTTACTGGGTGTCTGACTCTAGGGGGTTGCAGACATCTTCACACAGCCCCCCTGTGTTCCTCTCAGTCCTGGGTAAGGATGGATAATTATATTTTTGGAGGGATAAAAAAGGTCACCATTTTATGAAGTTACCCAGAAACTGGATTACATATTTTGCTAGCAGACCAAAGATGGGAACCACTGTCTAGCTAATGACAACCTAAAGACAACATTGTCCGAATAAATTAACCATAAAAACACTCTCTATCCTGTCTTGAAATTTATTTAGTGGCTTGACAGTTTTACATATGTATTTTCTAGATTTATATATAGCATATATTTTTTCGATATAATAGCATACATTGACTTGTACATACAGTTGTCCATACAGTTTCCTTGTAGCTCTTTATGCCATTTTGCATAGCACTGTACCAAGATTACTTTATACTAGCGGATTGGTCTATTTTGTGTCTAGGTAAGCTAAACTAGATGTTTTTTGATGCCTGTCTAAAGAAAAAAAACTTGGGCCTTTCTGTAGAAAAAGGCAATGTATTACACACAAAACAAGAGGTGCAAATTTAATAGTATTATTAACAAATGTCAATAACACTAATTTGCATTTTAAAGAAAATATTGTTTTGACATATAGGTGGATAGCTCCGAGATGCACTTTAAAGACTTGCATTTTGGTTTTAGAATGCCGAACTTTAGAAAGCAAGTGAATGTAATTTTCACGTTTGTCACAATGACTGTTGACCGGTATCTATGTCTCAGCTTGTTTTGCTCCAGACCTGCTATATCACACCAATCATTATTTTTATGTGTGGACAGGTGGAGTGATATTTGATTGATTTTCTTTAGTGATTCTCAAGTCAGGCAATGACAGTGTAACCCGTGAAATTTGAAAACTTCCAATAAGTTTTTTTGCAGCCCAAATATACATTAAAATCTTAGCACGAAGAAAGAAATACCTAAAATCTGTCTGTTTTTACCAATTAGTATGATCAATATGTTCCTCATAAAAATTTGCCTGCTATTTTTTTTCTTTTTTTAGACCAACCCTCCACACCTGTACTACTAATCAAACCCAAACATCTTCTCTATTTTGTGGGAGAATCTGTGACCCTGGTTTGTGACCACCCACATGTCAATTCCCAGCTTTTTTATAGCTTTCAGAAAGATGGCACAGAGTTACCGCACAGGGATTTGCTGCAATCGGAGCTCCGCTTTTCTCACCTGAGCACGAAGGATTCTGGAGCATATGACTGCCAGTACTGGCTAACAGGACACCCAAGGAGGATTATCTCATCCAGAAGTGTCTCACAAAAACTTTATGTGACAGGTATGATGCAGCTGGATTGCTTAAGAATCTGCGTATTTTGCTCGTGTATAACTTTTGCTAATTGTTGAGCTATGACTTTCTATAGATGTTAAGGCCTTATTTTCAATGAGTGGGCTTTGGTATACATGATGCTATTTGTAAATGTATTTGTATATCTATCTTTTGTCCTAGTTTAAAACTTTAGAGGTTTATTCACTAAGTTTGAATATGTAGTTTTAGCTCAATGAAAAATTAAATGTTTTAAACATAAGTAGTCATTGATTGGGGCACTTACTCTTGTCGATGAAAAATATTGGTCTTAACAATGTGTGAATAAATACCATTAAATTTTAATTTCGGGTGTTCACCCAGATTATTGTTATTGACAATTTTCTTCACTTGAATAAAAATGGTACGAAGGCATAGGTTTTCGTTGTCTCAGCTTGATTCTGGACACTTTAATAATTAAAAAAATTAAATTAGTTGATACACAGTATCTGCCAGTTCTTGAAGACTGAAGTAGTGCACCTATTTGTTCATGTGTTTTAATTTACCACTAACATAACATTGCTTCTTATATAATCTGGCAATTGTTACTTTATACATTATATTTACCTTAAAAATAATTAGTTTCTTGGTTTAAGTGTATAGCATGTTGCTATCCTTCTTCTAAAGATGAGACCACGGATTGACCAACGTCTGAGCCTTTACAGAAAACAAATGAGCACTCTAGATGGTTCTCATCTGCCATCAAATTCTATGTTTCTATGAATTGCCTTATGATAAATATCACTATACAGATGTGAAATTAATGTACGTTAAAACTCTTCTTGTTGCAGATCTTTCTGCTTCACCAGTCCTTAATTTCCAGCCTCCATATTCAACATTTATTTTGGGAGAAAATCTCACCTTGGAGTGTGTGGCTCCTTCTCCGGTTCCTGTTACTTTGTTTCGCTTGTACAGGGAGGGAAGAGAGATGATAGGTTCTCCAAACCCACACTCTGGAAGGCACACACTTTATAATGTCACCAAAGAAGACCAAGGAGCGTATACATGTATGTACTGGAGCACAAAAGGCCAGAGAGAAATTCCATCCACTCTGAGTACAGCAAGAAAGTTCAATGTGATAGGTGAGGATGCTGTATGTATGTAGGTGAGGATGATGAGGATGCTGGATGTATGTGTAGCACAGAACTGCCCATGGTACAACCACCCATAGGTGCCCAATACTGCCATTCTCCCTACTGGAAATTGAGAGATATTGTAATAGAAAGATAAATAGTTAATTGTGTCATTTTACCCAGAAAGACTGAAACACCTTTAGAAACTTCTTCTTTAATTTTATTAAGGTTCTAAAATCTGTAAAAAAAAAACCACTTGAAATAGCCCATGCCCCTATTAGAATTGCAGATACTGTATCACATTCGTGATGCCACAGACACACAAAAAGGAGGAGTGAAATGTATGGTGTTGCACAATTTTTAGCACTAGGCCACTAGGCCATAGTCCCTTATTCCGGTACTGAATGTAATCAGACGCTGATGGAAATTCAGGCAACTTTAGACTCCATGTGATGTTGTTTGACTAGATAACTCTTTAAGCTGCTTCTTACATTCAGTGTTAGTATTGATAGGAGTTCAGTTGTTGTCCTTATTGTACAATCCCTTACCTGATTACCCTTAGATATTTGTGCATGTGCTAATGATAGTTTGTCATTTGTTAGAATATTTTGCATATGAGTGCATGTTCGTTTCGCTTTTAATTTTTGTTACTTTGGTGACTTTTATATAGGCCTAATATTATCCTATCTTCCACTTCAGCTCCACTGCTTCCACCCTTACTCTCTCTAGATCCTCCCAATGGTCGGATTTGGGATGGAGGAAATGTGACTTTATTCTGCACCATACTTTCTCATTTTGAAAGGACTACCTTTCATTTTCTTACTGAGAAAGAAGAAATATTGAGTGTGTCCACCAATAAAACAGAGACAAGAAAGTCAATAACCATTACAGTTCGGAAGAGCAATGCTACTGCAGCCAAATACTTTTGTCAGTACACAGTGGAAATCAATGGACGTTTGTTACTTTCACCTAAGAGCTCTCAAGCTGAAATAACTGTGATAAGTATGAAGAAAGTTTTATATATAACTATATATTGTGTAGATAATAAGTTGCATATGCAAAAAACCCTGAGACCAGTCTTTTCCACTCCACAACTAAACAGCACTTTACTGAAAAACAAAAAATAGAGATCACATGGGCAGTATATAGGAAGAAGGAAGTCTAATCATACAGTAAGAAAAAAATGGGAAGAACAGATAATTGGCATACCTGGGAACTTTCTAAATTTGCTGAACCTCAAACTCTTTAACCCTTCAATGGCCCATTATGCAGATTCTATGTAGTGACAAATGTGTTGATGGTACTCATGGAAAATGTAAAGATACACTTAATTGTTAAACTTAATATGATCACAGCAATGTAGAATAGGAAGGAGTCAGCTGTAGAGTTTCTGACCCTGAGAGTTTGCCCATTCATCTTGAGACCCTGAGATTGGAGCATATTCCCTTAGACTCAGGGTCAAACCCTAAAGGTTCCCTGGTAATGTAATTGGTGATGATCGGTGTAAGGAAATAGTTTAATAGTTAGATACTTATATACATTTGTTATAATGTTCTAGGTTTCTCGTAAACCATGCCTCAATTATTTGTTTGCTCTCTAGCTGGCTCGGTATTCTGGCTGATAGCTGCAGGAGTTGTGGCTGGAATTGTTGTATTATTTATAATGATTCTTCTGCTCTACTGGGTTCTACGTTCCAGAAGAGGTAAGACCATTATGCTTAGTGTATCTTTGGCACTATGTTTCAATTCCCATTACTGTTATGGCTATTCCTTTTTCTATACATTTTAATTACCGTATTTAACTTCTTTCTTTCTTATACATGTATCTTTGACTTACTTCAGTCTGTTGACTCTTAGCTCTCAGTTAACATGCAGAGAATATATTGTAGTTATAGTATGCTCTGAATTTGGCCACATTGTCCTTTTTTTTGTCAGACCAAACTGAAAATGCTCCCAAGACTTCTGAAGTATCTTCTGAAGTAAGTATATCCAAGCCTCACTCACTGTACGAGATGTAATAACTTCTGGTATATAAAACATTTGAAAATAATTTTGCTATTGGTTATTGCTCCCACCTACTCCACTGTCCCATCTACTCCACTGTCATCGTGGCAACCCAGCTATAGCTGAGGTTGATCTGTAGTCAAAAGCTGTTGTGCAATTTGTTCATCATTGCATTGAAGTAGTTGAAATGGTTGACTGATGGATCCTTTGCTGAATTATTTAACCTTATTGTGCAATTAATTCAAATTGGCATGAAAGTAGTGATCAAAGAGGATTCCTTAGGGTTTTTGTTCTTTTCACTTTACAATGTCGGGCCTTGGGCAGCGCAGATGTTAAATGCATTTCAAGTGAAGAAATGATGTCAGCAATTGAGGTGCTAAATGATATGATGAGAAAAAAAGAAAAGAGGAAAGAATAGAACAGACTGGAAAACAAAAGAGGCAGAAAGTAGAGAAAAAAAAGAGCTTGTTAAAGGGAGGAAACCCAGAGAAGGGAGCCTTCCTGTATAGTTGCTCCAAGGCCTAAAGCTCTTTAATCTGTCCATGATCATAAGTTAATTTAACTGACCAGGTACAACAGAGGATGCATGTCATCTCATCACGTAAAGAAAAGTCAGCACAATTAGTAATATCAAAATATTGTAAATATACCAGTAAATATATGCCAATAACATGTCAGTCCAGTATGAGATAAATACAGTATTATAAGTACTTGTGACTACTTTCCCAACATTTTGTTGCCTGTCTGTGTCATTGTTGGCCCACACAGCTTCTTTGTGCCATCTTTGTCCCCAATAAGCTTGCCAGTGCCCCCAAACAGATTGTCTGTGTCACCAAACAGCTTGTCGGTGCCCTGAAAAATAGCCTGCCTGGGCCATGTTTGCCTTTGTCCCCAAACAGCCAGCCTTTTCCATCTTTGCCACCAAACAGCTTCTCAGTACCCTCAAACAGCATGCTCAAACTACTTACCTGCAGAAGTAGTGTGTCTATATGCCTCCATGCTGTGTGCAGACTGATCCAGCATGCAGGAAGTAGATGTGATGCCACTTCCCGCATGCTGGATCAGTCAGACACAGCGTGCAGGGAGAGAGTGTGAGAGATCATCAGATGATCTCTACACTCTCCATGCTACTAACTGTCGGTATTGCCCACAATTAGCAGCTTTAAAGGGACAGTCGCAGTTGCAACCCCTGCAACCATGATTTTTATGCATCTGCATGTATATACACTGAAATGTATGTAAGGAAAATTTTTGCTGTTACATACCAGTGTGTGCAACTTTAAATAATGTAGGTTGCATGCAATGGCATGTATGTTGAATGACAACCAGCATGTGTTCATTTGAACAAATTAAAACAAATATCAATGCATTATCAACTGGGCTAAACAGGACTCCCCATCAATTGAGGTTAATAGCACTGCACCTAACAGGGGGTCTTGGAAACCTTGCTTTGCTCTTTTAATAATTTTTTTTTTGTAATTGAAAATGTATAGATTGCAACTTGTATTAGACTAGTAACTTAAAACATCATAATATATTTCATAAACGGATCTGTCCAATACTCTTTTCCCATAGGACAGTGGAAAATTCATCTCATCAAGATCTCAAGACAAATGTTAAGACAAACATGTATTAATAATTTACAATGTGGACATCTGGCCAATGAATGAAGAGTTCCCTTATTACACACACTTTTTAATGAACTACCTCAAGTTGACCCTTCTGTATTTTGTAATCTCACTATACATTGTAAACATGCTTTTACTGAGTAAGATGTCTGCCCAGCAAACCATACTATAAACCACATAAATGCCATTAATAATCTATATATGCAAGTTAATTAATGACAATTTCTTTTATACATTGGATCTAAAATAATGCAGACAGTCTAGATTTTAAAGAGCACCCTCCTATTCCACTGATCATAATGTCACGTTTATTATGTACTCATAGTGAAGCCAATGCATCTCTCTCTCACCAACAAAGAAAGTACACCCACTGTGAATTCTATGGTTTTGCATATCAGGACATAATGACAATCATTTGTTCCTCAGCAGGTCTAAAAATTAGGTAAAGACAACTTCAAATGAACAACACGTGACATATTACACCATGTTATGAGTTATTCAACAAAAATAAAGCCAAAAAAGAAGCCTTGTGTGAAAAATTATGATTTAATAGCTTGTAGAACCACCTTTAGTAGCAATGACTTGAAGTAATAATTTTCTTTATGATTTTATCATTCTCTCACATTGTTGTGGAGGAATTTTGGCACATTCTTCTTACAACTTTGCTTCAGTTAAGGTTTGCGGGCAGTTGTTTATCCAGAGCTCTATTAAAGGTCCCTCCACAATCGGATGGAAGTTTGGACATTGACTAGGCCATTGCAACACCTTGATTCTTTTCTTTTTCATTCCATTGTCCTGTTGCATGGCCCAATTTCGGCCATGCTTTAGCTGTTGGCCGACGCTACGACTGTAAGATTGCCAGGTCCTGGGGCTGCTAAACAAGCCCAAATATTCAACCCTGATTGACAGTTTGTATGAGGCGTTTGTTCTTATATGCTGTGTTTGGTTTTCGCCAAATGTGGCGATGTGCATTATGGCCAAACATCTCAACTTTTTCCTTGTCTGCCCAAAGAACATTGTTCTAAAAGTCTTGTGGTTTGTTCAGATGCAACTTTGCAAACATAACCTGTGCTGCCATGTTCTTTTAAGAGAGAAGAGGCGTTCTCCTTGCAATTTTAACATTTAACAGGCCTGTAGAGTCTGAGAAGTAACTCTTGGGTTTTTTCAGTTTTTCTTAGCATTGCATGTTCTAACCTTGGGGTAAATTTGCTGGGATGTCCACTCCTGGGAAGATTGGCAACTGTCTTAAATGTTTTCCAGTTTTGAATAATATTTCTCATTGTAGAATGGTGGACTTTAAATTGTTTGGAAATTACCTTATAACCCTTCCTAGATTGATGGGCTGCAACAATTGCATCTTTAAGATCACTGCAGATGTCTTTCTAACTTGGAATTGCGTGAACACACACCTGAATGCTCCGGACCAGAAAACCACTCGGCTATCATAGAGGTGGTCACACTTCCTTATGATCAATTAATCAAGGGCATTTGATTAGCAGCACGTCTGCTACTTAGCATCTTAATTCATCTGGAAGTAGTAAGGGTGTTCTTTAGCATAGTCACATTCTACCTCATTTTTTTGTGGATATCTGGACATCAAATACTCCAGATTTAACTGCTCGTTTCTCGTAACTCATAACAGGAACACATCTCATTGGGCATGTTTGTTATCCAAGTATAAAACCTTGGTATTCTAAATATATATATTTATATTGAACCTTTCAACAAAATATAAACACATTCTCCATATTATGTTGCTGCCCCTGGATAACCCACTTTAGAGCAGATCTCCCAGTATATTTTGTGTCACCCTAAGTCCAGCTCTGATGAAGCTATTTGATTTATGGGCTAGGGCTGGACACTTAGTTAAAGACTGATGATTGAGGAATATCCTGGATGCCCCTACATCTATAACAAAAGACACATACTGGGCTTAGCTTTTGATTACCAGAAGCCTAGACAGGCCAACTTACCTGGCATGACACCTTGTTTAAGGTTTTGGATGATACATTTTAGCATTTTAATGAGTGGATATACCGTATTGGCTCGGATATAGGCTGCACCCGAATATAGGCCGCACCCTAAAAGTTTGGTGCTTTTTTAAAGAAAAAGTTTTTTTAATGTATATGCTGCCACTCCTGTCCCCCCACTCCCCGAGATATGCTGCCACTCCCCCTTCCGAGATATGCTGCCACCCTGGTCCCTCTCCCCCCCCCCCTGAGATATCTGCAGACTCCGGGTGTCTTGCGGGGCCAGAGGGGGACATCTATGCAAATCGGAAATTCCCACGGGGGGAGTCCCGGCAAGGAGATTGTTAAAGCACATCGTGCAGACGTGCCGGCAGCGGAGGTTGTTTACCCGCATCGTCGCTGCTGGTGAACGTCTGCGCGATGCGCTTAGACAACCTCTCATGCCGGTACTTTCCCGTGGAAAGTGCCGGCAGGGGAGGCTGTCTGAGCGTATCAGACACTAGGATACAGGTCCCCTGCACCGCTGCCTGCCCGGCGCCCGGGACTACATGTCCCAGGCGTCGGGCGCTAGACCCCAAATATAGGCCGCACCCCCACTTTAAAGACTTAAAGTGGGGGAAAAAAGTGCGGCCTATATTCGGGCCAATACGGCATGTAAAGATAATAATAATATGTGTCCTCAATGGAAGAGCTAGAAAAAAAAACACACAAGAGAAAGAGCTAACACCTTTACAAATGGGCTCATATGGACAGAACTACCATAGTAAAATCTTTACCAGGAGTAGGTGGTATTATGTTAGTTTGATTTGATGTGTATTAGGTGTTTCTTTTGTCTCCATATCCATTGTCTGGACAAGTACACCCTTACTTAATCCCTGTGGAGATCAACTGGCAATACCTGCTTACCACACAGAATTTGGGTGTCATACACTGTTCCCTCGTAAATGAAAGAAGGTTGTTTTTTCACACCTACTATGTTTTCTTAGACATTGGCAGGTTAAAAAGAAAAGTGCTGTTGATTAACATACTAGTCTTGTGCTGACACTCAATGTAATTCTGTCTTCATTTTTGTAAACCTGCAAAACAGTTAATAAAGTATATGCTTAAAAAGAGTCTGACTGCATGGTACATATGTATGGTTCAAGCCTACATTTTCTGTTCTATATGAATAAAAACTGCAATTGCATTCTGCTTCAAGTTTCATGTGTTGGATGATCTTACAGAGATCTTACAGAGATGATCTGTAACTGTCTAACATAACACAGTTTTTCCTTTTTAGGTTTCCGCTTAAGCCACAGGCACAGATATGCACACTACTGTATATGGACAGCAGTATTGGGACACCTAACCATAATACCAACATGAACTTTTATGACATAGCATTTTAAATGCATTATTTCATTCAGTAGAACATTGGTGAGGTGATGCACTGATGTTGGACGAGAAGGCCTCGTTCGCAATCTGTGATTCAGTTCATCCCAAAGGTGTTCGATGGGGTTGAGGTCAGGGCTCTGTGCAGGCCAGTCAAGTTCTTCTACACCAAACTCATCCAACCATGTCTTTATGGACCTTGCTTTGTACACTGGGGCACAGTCATGCTTCAATAGAAAAGGGCCTTCCTAAACTGTTCCCACAAAGTTGGAAGCATACCACTGTCCAAAATGTCTTGGTATCATGAAGCATTAAGATTTCCCTTTACTGGAAGAGGCCTAGCCCAACCCTTGAAAAACAATCCCAAACCATTATCCCTCCTCCACCAAACTTTACAATTGGTACAATGCAGTCAGGCATGTAACATTCTCTGCCAAATGCAGACATTCAGACTGCCAAACAGAGAAGTATGATTCGTCACTCCACTGAACACATTTCCACTGCTCCAGAGTCCAGTGGCGGCTTGCTTTACACCACACAATCCCACGCTTGGCACTGTACTTAGTGATGTGAGGCTTGCATGCAGCTGCTTGGTCATGGAAACCCATTCCATGAAGCTCCCGTCACACAGTTTTTGTGCTGATTTTAATGCCAGCTGAAGTTTGAAACTCAGCTATGGAATCAGTAGATTGTGGGCAACTTCTAGGCACTATGCGCCCCAGCACTCTGTGACCCGGCCCTGTGGCTTTACATGGTCTTCCACTTTGTGGCTGAGTTACTGCTGTTCTTAAACACTTCCACTTTTCAATAACACCACTTACAGTTGACCGTGGAATCTCTAGCAGGGATGAAATTTCATGGCATCCTATCACAGCTGAATTCACTGAGCTCTTCAGAATGACCCATTTTGTAAATGCAGACTGCATGGCTGGGTGCTTAATTTTATACACCTGTGGCAATAGGTCTGATTGAAACACCTGAATTCAATAATTAAGGGTTGTGTCCCAGTTCTTCTGTCTTTATTGTGTATATGTATTTGTAGCTGTCATGTTTGTTTTGTATATAATAATGCTCACTCAATGACTGTCACACAGTGCCCTCAGATAGATTACTTTTACTTATTAGGCACTGCCCCAATGGTGTAAATAGGCAGGACTGGAAGATGAAAACCATCCCATGTAATGGGCCGTTCAAGGACATGCATATATATATAGAGAGAGTATAGAGGTATTTTTTTGAATGATCAAGAATGGATGATCAAAAATCTAAAGCTTTCAAGCAACATGGTCGTATACACCGACCCATGAGTAGGTGGGGTATATTAGGCAGCAAGTGAAATGTAATCTCCAAAGTTAATGTGTTAGAAGCAGGAAAAATGGGCAAGCGTAAGGATTTGAGCAACTTTGACAGGGGCCAAATTGTGATGGCAAGATGACTGGGTCAGAGCATCTCCAAAACTCCTGTTTTTGTGGGGTGATTCCGGTCTCCAGTGGTCATACCTATCAAAAGTAGTCCAAGGAAGGAAAAGAGTTGAAGTGGGGATGGGGTAGTGGGCGGCCAAGGATCATTGAGGATCACTTGGGGGTGGGCTTGCCAGTGTGGTCAAATGCAACAGACGAACTACTGTAGCTCAAGTTGCTAAAAAGTTAATGTGTATGGGGCTGAGTAGCTGCAGACCAGTCTGGTCACCCATGCTGACCCCTGGCCACTGTCGAAAGTGTCTAGAATGGACAGGTGAGCATAAGAACTGGCCCAAGGAACAGTGGAAGAAGGTGGCCTGGTCTGATGAATCACTTTGTCTTTTACATGACATGGATAGCCAGGTGCCAGTACTTTGCTTACCTGGAGAACACATGGCACAAGGATGCATCCATGGAGGCTCAACTTTGGAACTTACAGGACTTAAAGGATCTACCGCTAATGTCTTAGTGCCAGATACCACAGCACACCTTCAGAGGTCTAGTGGAAGAGGTGCTATTGCAGCTGCAGTAAGTAGACGGGGTGACAGGAGGGGCAGAACTGGATCAGAAGGGCAGCAGGGATAAACAATGTTATGAAAAGTATTTGGCCCTTCCCAATTTCTTCTGTTTTTGCCAAATTATCCCATTTAAGTGTTTCAGATCATCCAACTAATTTTAACATAAAACAATGACAATGTGAGTAAACACAAAATGTAGCTTTTAAATAATTATTTCATTTATTGAAGGCAGAGTTATTTAAAAGCTGCTAGTAAGTGGGTCAGGTAAGGAAACTGCTTCCGAGGGAAGGGGCCCTAGCCTTAAATAACCTAGCCCTAATAGCCCCTTCCCCGAAACCATTCCTACATGCCCAACACTCATACATGGCTCTGTCTGCCCAGCTACACATGTCTACTAGGGGACTTGAACTGCCTTTTTAAGTTCATGCCACAGCAAGTCAACCAAATTCAAGCCAGAACTTTGACTAGGCCACACCAAAACCTTTATTTTGTCTCTTTTCAGCCATTCAGAGGGCTTGCTTGTTTGCTTCAGATCATTGTCCTGCTGCATAAACAAACTGGGCTTAAGCTTTAGATTACCATCACCACTATGGTTGGAATGATGTTTTTACTGTGGAATGCTGTGTAAGCTTTACACCATTGGGACCTATGTCTACCAGAAAGTTTCACTTTTATCTCCAAAGTCTTGAGGGTCATCAAGATGTTTTTTGACAAATATGAGATGAGGTTTTGTGTTTTTGTCAGCAGTGAATTTGGCCTTGCAACTCTCCCATGGGTGTCATTTTTGCGCAGTCCTAGAATTGAAGAAGCAGTAGATTTGGCCTTGCAACTGTCCCATGGATGTCATTTTTGCGCAGTCCTAGAATGTAGAATCATGAATACTGACCTAAACCAAAGCAGTGATGCCCTCCTCGATGAGTTACTTTGGAGAACGTTTGATAGGCCAGTCACTCCTGGAAAGGTTTACCACTGTTTCAAGTTTTATCCATTTGTAGATACCGTGTTTCCTCGATTATAAGACAAGTTTTTTTTCGGGGTCGTCTTATAATCAGACCTCAAATAGGTCTGACTATGAGAAGACTAAGATCCAGATCCCCTGCAGAGTGCTCTGTGAAATGCCTTTTAACCCCCTTAAGGCCACTATACCCCTTCCACACACACCCTGCACCTTGTTACTGTATAAATATATACTGCATCTGGTAGTTAGGGCAGTTATTCACAGTCCAGACTGTTGAAAATCATTCAATGGTGCCATAAGATTACTGCGCTTTTTCTCTGCAGCATGAAGGCAAGCTACCAGCTGAGGGAAGAGCACAAGAAGGCAGGTCTACACTAGCATGGTCTACATCAGCACATAATCTCCTGCTGCAACTCCATCCTGGTCTTGATGGAGAGCTTCCTATGGCAGAAGCGGGCTCCTCACTTTATGTCATCTTAGCAGAACATTGGAGTGTCCAGCAAATTGGGCAGAGAGGAATGGGCATTAATGGGGCAGATAGTGAAGGCATGAAGACATTGAGAGATTTTAATTTAGAATTTAAGAATTCAATGACTGCCAGTTTAAGCCAGTTTCCTTATTTACCTACCTGATGCAGCAAGTGCATGACTTCCTTGTATATAATGAGGTCTTACACCTGGAGGTTGATCAGGAGGCATGTAAGCCACCATGGACACAAGGAGTACATGCTGGTCACACTCTGTTAGGGTAAATGGTAAAACGTCCCTTAAAAGCAATACGTTTAAAAATTGGATGGACATGACATAGAATTTGTAAATGGAAACTGCCAGCAGCGGCAGTAGCTCCACAAAATGCCAAATTCCCAATCCCTCATCCCCATTTAGAGCAGTATTGCTTGATTCACCGCAGCAGCAGCCATGATTTTTGGTGGGTACCACCCAAGCTTCCCAAAGTCAAACAAGCTCCTCAGAAATTATTAAAGCCTACCTTAAAGAATGGACACTGCTTTCTACTGCTGACCCGATAAGTTATTGGGACCTGAAAGCTTTTATCTGGCCAGGCTGGCCAACAGCTCACAGAGATGCAGTAACATAGTACCGTATTCGCTCGATTATAAGACAAGGTTTCTTTCGGAGCAAATGCTCTGAAAAATACCCCTCGTCTTATAATCGGGGTCATCTTATAATCAGACCTCAAATAGAGGTCTGATTATGAGACTAAGATCCAGATCCCCCGCAACGCTACAGGGGACCCGGATCCTCCTGTCTTATGCCCCCCATTTAACACTCTCCCCTCCCCGGTGCTTATGACTCCCTGGTGTGTAGTCGGGGCAGCGGGTAGACGTCTACGTGAATCGCGTAGGGAACTTCCGCTGCAGCCAGAAGGAGATGAGGTTAGCAGCAGGGGTTGTCTGCGTCCATCGCCCAGACCTTCCCCGGCTGTCAGAGAGGAGAGTTCCCTGCAGAGCTGCGGGGAATTCTCTCTTACTTAAGTAAGTAACACATCAAAATTGGACAAAATAATTAAATAACAATAACAAAGTGCCATCTTTGTACCATAAACACCCTGTCTGTGTCATCTTTACCTTTCCACAAATCAATTATCCATCTATGATACACACAAACAGTCACTCACTAATTTACACTTTCATTCACATAATTAATTCACACAATCATTTATTCTGTCACTCATTCACACAAATAATTTACACATTCATTAATGCATCCTCACAAACACATTAATTATTTCCCTCATTCAGACAATTCAGCCACTAATTATTTCATTCTCACTCATTCACACAATGCATCCACACATTAATTCATTCATTCTCTCACTCATTCTCACTGTTTATTTATTTCAATTTACTTACTACCTCTTTCTCACTATCTAGCCCTCTCTCTCGCTTCTCACTACTCCCCTCGCTCCCTTCTCATCTTCTACCCCCCCCTCCTCCTTCTTGCTACTACCCCCCTTCCTTCTCACTATCTGACCCCACTCCTCCTCCCTCTCGCTATCTCGCACTTCTACCTCACTATCTCCCCCCTCACTATCTACCCCCTCTCTCTCTCCTTCTCTCACTATCTACCCCTTCTCACTACCTACACTCCTTCTCATTATCTTAGCCCCCTCTCCCTCACCTCTCCCTCTCACTATCTACCCCTCTCTATCTAACCCTCTCTTCTTCACTATCTATCCCCCTCTCGTCTCCCTCTCTCTCGTTTCTCACGATCTACCCTCTCCCCCTTTGTAGTTAAAGGTAAACAGGTTTTGGACTTACCATTCAGATGTCCTGCGGTGGGAGCGCGATGCCTCAGTCTCCCTGCTCTGCCGCGGCGCGCGGCGCTTCACTACCGAATGCCACAATATGACATCAAAATTTGGGGTGAACAGTTGGCAAATCAGCTTGTTTGCATTGGGAGTGGTTTTACTATCTGGTCTTAAAGGTGGACAGAGCCCTCAACTTGGAAGATCTTAAGAAAGGTTTGGCATGAATAGTGTGATTTCTGTGTGCAAGTTGGGAGTCCCAACGAGGTAGGCTGGAGATTTTGTTATGGTTATTTACATCTGGGGCTTCAGTGTCTAAATCATAGGATGTCGACCCTGGCATTTGTGTTTAAGGCTCAGGGGGGGAGCGGGTTTTAATGAAGTGTTTCATGCCCTGGCTTAACTACAGGGGTCGCATATATATATACTTGGATGTGTACTTGTGTGGGTGTGAGCATGCTTGTGTGCTTCTGCGTGTGTGTTTGAGCATGGATGTGTACTTCTGTGTGTATGTTAGTGAGTATGAGTAACTGTGTGTAATTTAGTGTATGAGCAACTGAGTGTAATTTGTGTAAGTGTGTTTACATAAGCAAAGCCCTGGAGGGAGAGAAATGGATGCAGGGGCCCATGACTGAGGATGGCCCTTTTCTATTCCAGCATGACTCTGTCCCAGTGCACAAAGCAAGGTCCATAAAGACATGGTTGGATGGATGTTGTGGAAGATCTTGACTGGCCTGCACAGAGCCCTGGCCTCATCCCTACCTTTGGGATGAACTAGATTGGAGACAGTGAGCCAGGTCTTCTCTTCCAACATCTGTGCCTGTCCTTGCAAATGCTCTACTGGATGAATGGTTAAATATTCCCACAGGAACTGTCACATCCACCCACAATAATGGCACTCACCGCAGAAGTTCTTCTGCCCAGAATACCACTACCAAGTAATGATAGTAATGATAATCCAGGACAGCAAGGAGGCCTAGTGCAGGCAGGTAATATAGGTACTGAGTCAAGCAGCAAGGTAAGGATCAGCTTCAGACAGGATACACACACAGGTAGTCAGCACAGTAGGGGTTAACACGAACAGGATAGGCGGGTTGGTACACAGAGCGGGTAGTCATACGAGCCAGAGGTCAAAACACTAAGCGGGTAGTCGGACGAGCAGGACTGGTACACAAGAAATCCAGGCAAAGGTGCAGATTCGCTAAGCAGAGAGTTGTCAAACACGCCGAGGGTCAAAACATCAGAGATCAGGAGTACAGGCAACAATACACGTGAATGGACCACAACAGGGTGCCAGAGAGAAGCCTTTCCAGATTTTAAAATCCGTGCCTGTTCTGGACCTTGCCTCCTACGTCATGACTACACCTCCAGCCGCCCATCAAAGTAGTGGCTCGGGATCCCCAGACCCGTCCTTCTGCCTCCCATGCCGGTGGCAGGACTTCATGCCGGTGGTGGAGACTCGAGCAGGAGTCATATGCGAGTAGATACCTGTCTGTCAGCGGCGGGACCATGACAGGAACACTCCAAAAACTTATGGAAAGCTGTCCCGGAAGAATTACATAAACTTATCTATGTATTTAGAAAAAGATCTTGTTGTAATGACCAGGTGTCCCAATACTTTTGTCCATATTGTGTATGTGTAAAAATATGTATACATTTTATATAGCTGTAACAAATGCTTTACAAGTTACAGTATAATAATGGGGAGGTACGGGTGCCATCACATTACTAATGCAAACATTATGGTCTGAAGACAGTAGGTGTACATACACTATCATTATGTCATATATCCTTGTTGCTTTTAATACGCCTGATTTTCCATTTTTATTAGTACTATCCTACATAGTTTAATTTTTTTTCTATACATCTATGTTTTCTATAAATTAAGGGTTTTGTTTTAAAATTTGTGGTACAATCTTTTGTATTACATTTTTTAATATTACAATGTTGTATTTACAAATCACATTTTGTTGCCATTTTTATAAAGTCCTTAGGGGGTGCCTAAAAGAACCTGTGAATACTCCCAATAGAGGGTTGTACGTCAAAATGCATTGTTTTCAATGGGTTTAGCGACCGCCCATTGTCCTTAAGGGGATAAGACAACTCAACTTAAATTCAAATATTCATGTACAAATTATGTTTTCTTTATACAAAAATGCTGCATCGAGATCGAGAGGCTCAATTTTTCTATTATGTCTTTTTTCACTAAGAGAATGTGTTGGATTAAATGGAGATGTTTTCCGTCGGCTCTCATTTCCTCCTAATTTAATTGTAAGGTGGTGCTCCAGAGATGACTTTTTCTAACCAGACACGATTTTTCCTTGTTGGGTTTTACCTTACGCCACAGGCAGAGATATGTGTGTTTTTTGCTCTATTCTTTGTTTATATAATCTCACTTTTAGGTAACTTTCTCGTTATTATTGTCACCTGCTTAGACCAGCAACTTCAGAGCCCAATGTATTTCTTCCTTAGTAATCTGGCAGCCTTGGACATCTTCTTAATTTCTATCACTACTCCTAACCTTCTCTACATGTTACTGAGTGGTAACAACGCTATATCTCTATATGCTTGCATGTTTCAATTCTACTTCTATTTTTATATTGGTGGCACAGAGTTTTTCCTTTTAACTCTAATGTCGCTTGATCGGTACCTTGCCATTTGCCATCCTTTACGCTATACTGCAATTATGACAGGTCCTCTGCAGAAGACTTATCATCTCTTCATGGATTGTGGAGTTTATTCCAGCTATCTATTTGACAACTCAGTTAAAATGGTGTAATAGACCCAGTTTTATTAACCACTTCTTCTGCGATGGCCCAGCTCTCTTGCATGTGTCTTGCTCTGACACAAATGTGGCCGAAATGATGGTTTTCAGTTTTGCTTCCTTTGCTATATTAGGTTCCCTTATTCCAAATGTTTTTTCCTATTGTTTTATTCTCTTAACAATCATTTCTATTTCATCAAGCAGTGGCAGAAACAAGACATTCTCTACTTGTTCTTCACATCTTGTAGTTATTTTAATTAGTTACGGAAGTTGCATTTGGATCTATGTTCGGCCTGCAGGAACTAATGCTACCAGTCTACAGAAGTCTGTGGCCATCCTAAATAGTATTTTAGGGCCATGTCTGAATCCATTTATATATACCTTGAGAAACAACATGGTCCAGAAAAGTTTAAGAGGTAAATGTTGTCTAAAAACAATTGTTACTTTACAAGAACAGTAATGAAACACTTTGGCATAATATAATACAGCGCTGGGCTAAATCATTTTTTAAACAAAATAATATTAAAACATAAAATAGAAGTAAGCAGTCCTGAGCAGTAGGCAAGGGCTGTATACTCATTGAAATAACACTAAATAGCAAAAAGAAAACAAAATGCCAGACAGGTAGGTCCTGGGTCGATTTCTGAAAAAAATTAACATTTGCTAAGAAGATACTAAAACATTACTATTATATGCATAATTTTACAACTTGTGGATCATATGTGAATTTTTCTCTTCTACTAATCTCTAACAAACTTTAATTTTATCAGGATCTATTGTTCTTTTGGGTTGTTTTATTCTTAATAAATAAATAACCATGATGCCTTCTTGCTTAATTTAGTTTAATTAGTCTAGTTAATTTAAATCAAAATTACACATTTATCAAATGGTGGCTATTGTAAATATTTTTCCAAATTAAGATCATGTATGTATATTTAATTTGCAGATCTATCCAATTGTACAGTGCTGAGGAATATGGTGATGCTATATAAATCAACAAATAATGAATAATAATAATGGTAACTGAGATTCTGGTAACTGGTATCACTCTCACACTCCAGCAGTCAGCATTACCAAAAATCTGTAGAAAATCTTTTGACCCAATTGATTGTTAATGAGGATTTCCATAACATTTCTCTACTGTGGATACCATTTACCTGCTGTTTAGTGCAGACTTATTAATTACCAACAATGTTGATATCTTTTCAAGGCGATCTGGCAAAAATCAACATGACCTCAGTGAGTTTTCATAAATTTTCATAAATTTAATATGAAATATATTGATTTTTTGCTTTATTTAAGTGATGGTAAAACATCAAAAAAAAACCAAAAATAAACTATAGATAAGTACATAAAAGATTGAAAATTTTAAAAAAATCTTTTCATTGAAGTGGGAGATTGCAGTTCAGTTGCAGTAACAATATACGAATTTCTCTAAGGATTATAAAGAGCTACAAGAAGGGACAAATGAACTCTGTATAATGCACAGTTAAATCAGTGAGGACAATACCCTCTCCTATTGAACAATACAATTTCCAGTGCAGCTCAGCCCTTTCTGGAAAATGAAACTTGAAAGTTTACCATACATAATGCATAGGTATACATTCTGTGGTTATTTTTTTCTATGCATTTCTTTAAGTATGATTTGTGCAGGAGTAGTCTTATCGCACAGTGAGCCAAATGTCTGCAAAATGTATTTTGGGCGCACAAACAGAATGTTGCCAGTCCACCCTTGGTAAATTAGATGGTGTACCATTGGCTTCTGAGAACCCGCTATGGCCACCTTGTTTTAGTTGTAATGAGATAACGGTTTAAAGTTTAAAGGTAAAATACTAGTTACGATTTGCATCTTAGAGCATTTGAAGACCTAGGTACCTGTTCTATGACTTTCACAATGTTTTCTTATAACTAATTTAAGGATTTTGGTATTTCAGGAAACAGAAAAAATATAAGAATGGATGAAATTATTTAAGTAAAGTCTGTTTCTTACATATTCTAAAATATAAAATAAATTATGTATATTCTCTACCTGAGCTAAGGTCTGTTGTCTAATTTTCTTTAAAATTCACACTACATACAATATGCATTTGTCCCATAACAGAGATCTTCTACACGCAGCCACTTTGCTGACTGTTCTGTGTACCATACTTTGCTTCCCTGACTACCTGCTCTGTGTATTGACTTTGTCTTACAATGCTTAGTGTACCGAACTTACCAAATGTCCTGTGTACCTGACTTGGTATCCTAAGCAATATCTTGGTGTCTCCAGTATACAGGTATCCAGTCCTCTGGCAAGTGTATGTATATCATCCAGTTCAAAGAAAATCTGTCCATAAAATGGGAAAAATGGAAAAAAAATATTTTCATGAGCAAGTCCATAAATTGGCGCTACATCTTCCCAAAAATCCTGGCATGAAAGGAGTTAAAATATCAGCATTTGAAATACCCTGGGGTGTTTAGTTTTCAAAAATATATGGTTTGATGGGGTAAACTGAATTTGCTGGTTTCAAAAATGCCACAAATAGGGCATAGGTGCAAACTGACTAGATGTCAACTTTTTCTTTTTGGATTTTAAAATGTTTATTGAAAACAAATAGATCCAACATGCACAATAATTCCCAGAGCGCTACAATGCATAGTACAGTACAGAGACAATGATACATATAATGCCACGAAAATACTGCAAGACAGAATTTGTATCATATTTTTTTGGGGGGGGGATTTTAAAATGTTTATTGGAAAACAAATAGATCCAACATGCACAATAATTCCCAGAGCGGTACAATGCACAGTACGGTACAATGATACATATAATGCCACGAAAATACTGCAAGACAGAATTTGTATAAATATATTTATAATATAAATAATATAAATAAAAATTTGTATAATATAGCTAGATTGTGGAGCTCATCTAGGATCCCTTCTGAAGAGGATTTGATCTCTCTCATTGAAGAGAATGAACAATATGAATATGCAGCTCATGAAGCCTCGAACCATTTGGACTCCCATGTTAAAGTGTGGAGTATGTGGTGGTTCAGGGACAATCAAATGCATCTTCAATAGCACTATATTTATCAATCAAATAATTATGGCTTGTGCAAAATTCTTCCATTTTTTGATCCACATGAGCAATTCTCTCCTCCAGCTCTTGCACGTCCCTCCTAATCTCTTTAACAGCATTCGTAAGGTCAGCATGTAAGGACTTACAGAGTTCTTGAAGTAGTTGTTGCATGCCTCTCATCATTACAGGAGCCCCCACCTCCTCCCCTTTACTTTCAGAGCTTCTGTCGTGGGACGGAGATGCAGAGCATTGAGCGCTGCCATCTTGGGTCAGCATTCCGCGTTTCCCAATGCGTGGGGAAAAGAAGTGTGCCAGCTTGTCCTGCCCTCGTTTGGGCTTCTGGGATGCCATGATCACCCCTCCACAGAGTTGGCGAGGTATAGTGGAGCTTTAGATCCGCTCCACAAATGTGTTCAGCCGCCTGAACATCCAGTTAGAGCGGAGCTAACCCGCCATGCGTTCACTCTCCTCCGTCGTTTGGCCATGCCCCAATGTCAACATTTTTTACAAATGTGCATATTCAAAATGTGACCTTTTAGCCCCAAAATAACCAAACAAATCTATGCATGGGTGGTATCATTGTACTCAGAAGATGTTGCTAAACAAATAATGGGGTATTGTTTGACAGTGACATATACCAGGAGCTGGTATATTCATACCTGAAGCATAATGTGCGTAAAAAACACAAAAATACTACCACAAAATTTGAAAAATGATAGTAGTAGAATGAGTGCATGGGAATAGTTAAAATACTAGCATTTAAAATACCTCTGGTTATCAAACATGTATTGCACTGACCACCTTTCCCAAAAAGGACATGGGGACAGAATTACCACATATCAAAATTCCAAGTTGAATTGTGCCTGTCCCAATGTGGGAATTTCCTACCAAATAGCCCCACAAACCTATGCACAAGCAGTATCACTGTACCTTGGAGATGTTGCAGAACACATATTGAGGTGTTGTTTGACAGTAACATACAGTATCTCACAAAACTGAGTACACTCCTCACATTTTTGTAAATATTTTATTATATCTTTTCATGTGACAACACTGAAGAAATTATACAAGCTACAATGTAAAGTAGTGAGCGTACAGTCTGTATAACAATGTAAATCTGGTTTTCTTATCAAAATAACTCAACACATAGGCATTAATGTCTAAACTTTCGCAACAAAAGTGGGTACACCACTAAATGTCCAAATTGGGCCCAGAGTGTCAATATTTTGTGTGGCCACCATTATTTTCCAGTACTGCCTCTTGGGCATGGAGTTCACCAGAGCTTCACAGGTTGCCACTGGAGTCCTCTTCCACTCCTTTATGACAACATCACAAAGCTGGTGGATGTTAGACACCTTGCACTCCCCCACCTCCAGTTTGAGGATGCCTCACAGATGCTTAATAGGGTTTAGGTCTGCAGACATGCTTGGCCAGTCCATCACCCTTACCTTCGGCTTCTTTAGCAAGGCAGTGGTCATCTCCTTATCATGTTGGAATACTGTGCTGCGGATCAGTCTCAGAAGGGAGGGGATCATGCTCTGTTTCAGTATGTCACAGTACATGTTGGCATTTATGGTTTCCTCAATGAACTGTAGGTCCCTAGTGCCGGCAGCATTCATGCAGGCCCAGACCATGACCTTTCCCACTACCATGCTTGAATGTAGGCAAGACACACTTGACTTTGGACTCCTCACTTACTGAACCAAATAAGTTTATCTTGGTCTCATTGGACAACAGGACATGGTTCCAGTAATCCAAGTCCTTAGTCTGCTTGTCTTCAGCCACCTGTTTGGCTTTCTTGTGCATCATCTTTAGAAAAGGCTTCCTTCTGGGATGACAGCCATGAAGACCAATTTGCTGGCAGCACTCATACTTCTATTTCCCAAAGACAAACTCTGGATATGACGCTGAGCACTCTACTTATTTGGTGAGGCGAGGCCATGTTCTGAGTGGAACCTGTCCTGTGAAACTGCTGTATGGTCTTGCCCACTATGCTGCAGCTCAGTGTCAGGGTCTTGGCAATTTTCTTATAGCCTAGGCCATCTTTATGTATAGCAGCAATTCTTTTTTCAGATCCTCAGAGCGTTCTTTGTCATGAGGTGCCATGTTGAACTTCCAGTGACCAGTATGAGAGAGTGTGTGTAAGGCACCTACCTGGCAGATGCGGGGAGGTTCCGCTCTGTCCTCCCGGCAGAAACGCCGGCACCGTTCCCTGCTACATGAAGCATCCGCCCGCTTCATGAATATTTATGCGGCTGACCACCACCTGGAGTGCGTCGCTATGGCGACGGTGGACGTGGTTACGTCCGAGACGCCAGGGAACACCTCCCCGGGCTATTCAAACCTCTCTCACTCATCCACCGGTGCTCAGTTGTACTGGTGCTTCCGTACCTATTGAGCCCCTCGTGTTTCACATTATTGTTTCAAGTTATTTCTGGTATCCTGACCCTGGTCTGCTAAATGGCTATCGTGTATCTCTGGCATCCTGACCCTGGCTATCCTAACGACTCTGAGAACCTCTGGTATCCTCACCCCGGTCTGCTAAACGGCTATCGTGTATTTCTGGCATCCTGACCTCGGCTATCCTTACGGCTCCTGTGTACTTCTGGCATCCTGACCCCGGCTATCCTAACGACTCAGAACCTCTGGTATCCTGACCTTGGTCTGCTTAACGGCTCCGTCCAGATCACCCGTGCTTACAGCTACACCGCCAAGTGCCCTGTTATCCTCCTCAGGCCCCTTGTGTGTGTCCTGTACTGAGCAAGCGTGTTCCTTTCCTGCATCCCGCATTCCTCCGGGTAAGACGATCCTTACAGGGTGAGAGCGATAACACCAAATTTAACACACCTGCTCCCCATTCACCCCTGAAACCTTGTACCACGACACCGAGGAGAGTATATGGCTTATTGGGCCCAATTTGCACATTTCCACTTAGGGGTGTACTCACTTTTGTTGCCAAGGTTAGACATTAATGGCTGTGTGCAGTGGCGGAACTACCGGGGTCGCAGGGGTCGCGACTGCGACCGGGCCCTGGAGTTTTGCCAGTCAGGGGGGCCCAAGGGGTGTCAAGCGGTGAAAACGACCGCTCGGCAACTCTTGGGCCCCCCTGACTGACAGAAGTCCGGGACTCCTCTGCTCGCCGCCGCCGCCGCTGCCCAGAGTGCAGCGTGAGGAGTTTGTCTCGGGTGCCGGCGCTTCACGCAGAGCGCCGGCATATGACGTCATATGCCGGCGCTCAGCAATGAAGCGCCGGCACCCGAGACAAACTCCTCACGCTGCACTCTGGGCAGCGGCAGCGGCTTCGGCGGCTCCCAACAGTTGAAGGTAAGTGACCGGGGAAGGGGGTGAGAGGGGTAGATTGTGAGGAGGGAGGGTAGATTGTGAGGAGGGAAGGTAGATTGTGAGGAGGGAGGTAAGATTGTGAAGAGGGGGTAGGGAGGGTAATTGTGAGGAGGGGGAGGGAGAGGGGAGATTGTGAGAAAGGGGGGTTAGGGAGGGGAGAGGGGAGATGTGAGGAAGGGGGGTTAGGGAGGGAGAGGGGAGATTGTGGAGAAAGGGGGGTTAGGGAAGGGAGAGGGGAGATTGTGAGAAGGGGGGTTAGGGGGAATGAGGGGAGATTTGGGTGAGAAGGGGGGTTAGGGAGGGAGAGGGGACGATTGGTGAGAAAGGGGGGTTTAGGGAGGGAGAAGGGGAGATTGTGAGCAAGGGGGGTTAGGGAGGAGAGGGGAGATTGTGAGAAAGGGGGGTTTAGGGAGGGAAGAGGGAAGGACAGGTACACACAAGGTGGGTTAGGAGGGAAGAGGGGGAGATTGTGAGAAAGGGGGGTTAGGGAAGGGAGAGGGGAGATTGTGAGAAAAGGGGGTTATGGGAGGGAGAGGGAGAAATTGTGAGAAAGGGGGGTTAGGGGGGAGAGGAAGATTGTGAGAAAGTGGGTAGGGAGGGAGAGGGAGATATGTGAGAAAGGGGGGTTTAGGGAGGGAGAGGGGAGATTGTGAGAAAGGGATAGATGAGGGGGTGGGGGGGGCCCCTTAACAGATTCTCGCACCGGGGCCCTGAGGTTTCTAGTTACGCCCCTGGCTGTGTGTTGAGTTATTTTGATGGGGGAAACCAAATTTACACTGTTATACAGGCAGTGCACTTATTACTTTACATTTTAGCAGAGTGTTATTTCTTCAGTGTTGTCACATGAAAAGATATAATAAAATATTTACACAAATGTGAGGGGTGTACTCACTTTTGTGAGATACTGTATGTCACTGTCAAACACCACCTCAATATGTGAGGGGTATATTCACTTTTGTGAGATACTGTATATTAGGAGCCATAAATTCATCTCAAACTACAATGTCTGTGGGAGGGTGAAAAAAATGACGACGGCTAAAATACTACCATTTGAAATACCCTGGAGTGTCTAGTTTTCAAAAATATATGGTTTGATGGGGTACATTGAACTGATCAGCTTTAAAGATGTCCCAAATAGCACACGGGGGCAGACTGACCAGTTCTGGGGAAAAAAGTTTTGAAATAGCAATATGCTGCTTGTACTAATATGTAGAATCTATTTAGCAGTTTTTTTAATTTTTCACCATATTCTATAGTTTTTTTTATAGTAAGTTAGATGCTATAAACCAAAATAATGGTATCTAAAGAAAGCCCTTTTTATCCTGAAAAAAACAATATATAACGTATAAAAATTAAAATCAGCCATTGTCACAATGGATTTCATTTTAATTCATCTTATCATTTCACAAACCATAGTTTGTGTGTACACACGTTTTACTTACTATAAAGTATGGAAGGCATTCTTTGGTATAAATATAAAAATCAGCAACCAGTTTCTCTATTTGATGATGTTTGCATGAAACATTTTGTGCTACTTTTTAACAAGCCCTTGGGGAACATCTGAAACAAACTGTGATTACTCCCAATAGGAGGTAATGCACTTTAAATATGGATTTTCATTCATATACCCATAATGTGTTCTGTAGGCAACAAATGCTAATGGAGATGTTTTTATTATCCATGTCTTCTGCTTTTGTCCAACATATGGGTCTGTTGGATCTTGGGGAGATTTTGACAGTCTGATATTGAATACTTTTACAGAGATGATCCTTTCTAACCAGACACAATTTTTCCTTGTTGGGTTTCCACTTGGGCCACCAGCACATATATTTGTATTTGTAATTCTCTTGCTTATTTATATAATTTCTCTTTTTGGTAACCTTCTCATTATTATTGTGTCCTGCTTAGACCAGCAACTTCAGAAGCCAATGTATTATTTCCTCAGTAATCTGGCAACCTTGGACATTTTCTTAATTTCTGCCACCACCCCAAGCTTCTCTATATGGTAATTAGTGGTACCAAAGCCATATCTCTCTCCACCTGCATGTTTCAGTTCTACTTCTATTTTTATTTAGGTGGCACTGAGTTCTGCCTTTTAGCTTTGATGTCTCTTGATCGGTACCTTGCCATCTGCCATCCTTTACACTATACTACAATAATGACAAGTTCTCTCTGCAGAAGACTTATCATCTGTTCATGGATATTTGGATTTGTGGAGTTTATTCCAGCAATCTATCTGACAACTCAGTTAAAATGGTGTAACAGAACCAATTTTATTAACCACTTCTTCTGTGATGGCTCAGCACTCTTGCATGTATCCTGTTATGACACGTATGTGGCTGAATTTATGGTTTTGGGTTTTGCTTCCTTTGCTATAGTAGGTTCCTTAATTCCAAATGTCTGTTCCTATTGTTTTATTCTTTCATCAATCCTTTCTATTTCATCATCCAAAGGCAGAAATAAAACATTCTCCACCTGCTCCTCACATCTCATGGTTGTGTTAATTACCTATGGAAGCTGCATTTGCATCTATGTTCGGCCAGCAGGAATTAATGTCACAAACCTACAGAAGACAGTGGCAATCTTTAACAGTATTTTGGGTCCATGTCTAAATCCTTTTATCTATACCCTGAGGAATAACATGGTCAGGAAAAGTTTACGTAAATGTGTAAAAAAAAAAAGTTAACTTTTAAGAAGAGTGACAAAGTATCACTCAAAGCAAATGTTCTCTTTATTGAATCTTGAATCAATATTGATTTCTGGTCATTTTGTCTCATCTCTACTTGTAACTTGTGGTCTTTTTCTGTCATTTTGTATGTATCGTATTAAATTCATTTTTATCATCTGATTACTTTGATGTTGATTTAATTATACAATTTATATATAAAGTATTGCATAGTTGGATGCCAATAGTGGAGATAGCTGTCTGTCATACTCAGTAGGTATGGGGAGTAACTGGGACATTTCAACTAGACTTGGGCGCCGACCAACTCTTCACGTTCATCTTCGTGGGAAAAAAATCATCGTATTCCGCGCATATTCGCCCATTCCTGTGTTCGGTTCGGGCGAATATTCGTGTACGTTCTTCGTGTATGTTTTATCTTTGTTTTTTTTCCCATTTTTTGTAGAAGGGGTTAATACGGGTTTAACTCGGTACGGACTATGCAGCAGCTTTGGCACCAGGATTTTAAAATGTCCGTACAAGCAACTATATTGGTCACCTGCTGGCCCCCTGCTGGCGACCAATAGAGTCGCTCTTACAGACTTTTAAAACCCTGGTGCCGCAACTTGGCATACAAGCGACTTGTAGAGACTTCGTACCAACTTTTAACTGTTGAAGCAGGGAGACTAGTGGTCTCTGCCGGCCAAGTTGCACCGCCAGGAGTTAAAGGGCAGTGCGAGTCGCCCCTGCAGGCGACCAATAGAGTCGCTTGCACAGCCCTTTAACTCCTGATGGGGAAGTTTAAGTTTAACTGACAGCGAACCTACGGACTTCCGCTCCCATTATCTACGCAGTATCACAGGGGGTAACGGTAGCGGAACTTTTAATCAGCTGGTAAAAAAAAATACGCTCCATTAATTCATAATCCCTAATCAAACTTCCATTTGCCCATTAGCAAGCCTCATTAGTTGAATTGCAATCTGTTTGTGCAAGGAACCTAGGAGTGGCATCCTTTTAAGAAAAAGAGTGCCTTATTCTGCCATTTAATTTGCCTATATAGTAGGGTCTGTCTTAGAAATAAAGACTTTGATGGCACATAAGAACAATATGATCCATCTAGTCTGCCTGTTTATTCTTGGTCTCAGTTTCTGTTAAGTCATTTCACTTCAACATCATGGTGGCGATCATTAGGGCACATTTTTCCCCTCTCGGGGCCAGGTTAATTGTAAGAGTTTTACTATAGTTACATTTTTTTCAATTAATTTTTATTGAAAGGTTTTTCAAATAACAGATTAAGATTAAGATAGGAATACAGAAAAATAGAAAGAAAAAAAAAGTAGGGTTCAGCTACTTACAATAGTTAATGTAAATTTTTCATATATACTGTAGTACTGTAGTTACATTTATATGACAGTCCTATACACAGCTTATACATTTCCTGAACAAGTTATAGTACTGGGATCGTGCTCCTGTCACGGACTGGGTCCAAGCTGGTGACTGGAAGGACCTAGTGCGCCCGATGTAGCTTACAGGAGTCACGATGCAGCAGTGGAGTAGACAGGGCCTGGTTGCAGGGCGACCACACTCACCCAGGTGTTGAGCACCTAGGGTAGTGCAGCCAAACAACAACGCCCTGATATGGCAGCGGATGAAGTCCAGAATGAAGATATCCTGCAGGCATCCTGGAGCAGGCATAATGCATAACACATGATCACGTGCAGGATACTGCAGGCTGGGAGAATGGAAGCTAAGCAAAGGGTTAATGTAGCAGACACAAAACAAACAAGGGAAAGGGAGACCAGGCAAGAAACATGATAAGATATACACGATAAGAGGCACAAGACAAGGAATAAACATAACCAGACAAGATATGAACAAAACAGAACATCCCAGAACTGGGGATACAGACAGGACAGGTAAGGACACCCCACAGGATACATCACAGACTGACACACATGAATACAGAAACTAGCCTAGGACTAATGATAACTATTGGAGATTTCGTCACATGATATGGCCATAGTATGCTTAGCCCACCACTACGCCAAAGTACTCCAATGACGGTGGGTCCTAACGTTAATCCCTGCAGACAGAGGTACAAAACAAACCAAACATGGAAACCAAACATATAGCACTGAGACATACCTTAGACTGCAGACTGAGACAAACAGAACACACAGGTGGGGCACACCTAATAAAGGAAACAGAGCTGAAGCAAAGAGCTGGAGCAGAAGCAAGGAATGGAAAATAGAACACAGCAAAAGGAAATCCAGGAATGGATCAAAGCAAAACAGGGAAACTAAAGCAGGACAGATATGCAGCTCCGCAGCCTGGGCAGACCGTGACAGCTCCCACACAGTGTACCATGTCCTTGCAAATAGCACAGGTATTAAATATGCACAGTCTTATGGAATCAATGAAAAACCACACAATTTCTTGTGTAATCCACTTCAGCACGCCGCAACAGAAACATGAATCACAAAATCCCTACAAACAAAATCCTCATCTGACATAGATATGTTATTTATTAGACACATATCAGGGTTTAAACTAAACAAGTCACAGACATCACCCTTGTTTTAGAATGTGAAACGTTGGTGCACTTCAGTCAGCCAATAAAAAAAGTCTTTACTGTCTACCAGGCAGGAATTTATTTCAGCTACTGCTGCTAATTGATTGCAGCTGAGTAGTGTATTAGAATCAGTTTGAACTTCTAGTCTGGACTCTCTTTCTCTCAGTTTTTTGTAAGCTGTTGGGTGGAGCACCAGCCTGCCCTACTCCCCGAATGGTCCGCCGCTGAGGCCCAAAATGATCTATATTTCTCATTATGTTCCACACATAACATATCCAGCCTTGGAAATATATGGACACAGCCCAACATATTTTATTGCGTGGTCAAGCTCATGTGCCCACAAGCCACACCAGGGGAATAACTAGAAACCACAGGGCTCCAGTGTGAAAATTCCCCCAGTACAACCCAAATTCCCAAGCAAGACTCTGCCCCGAAACAGCATGCCTGTGCACATCTGCCCCTAAACACCCTGTTTGTGCTACCTCTGCCCCTTTAAACAGCCTGTCTGTGTCACCTCTGCCCCCCAAAAGCCTGCCTGTGTCACCTCTGCCCCCCTAAATAGTCTAACAGGCTCCATTCAGGCTGCGGAGCTGCTTCTCTCTTGTTCCCCCAGTCTTGCTAGCTTCTCCCCGTCTCGCTAGAGTTTCATCTTTGCTGTAATCCATTCCTGGATTTCCATATGCTCTGTTCGGTGCTTCTGATTCCTTAATTCTGGTTTTGCTCTTTGCTTCAGCTCTGTTTGCTTTATAATGTGTGTCCCACCTGTTTGTTATGTTTGTCTCAGTCTGCAGTCTAAAGGTATGTCCTTCTTGGTTCTGTGTTTAGGTTCAATGTTTAATTTTAGCTTAGTCGTAGTTCAGTAGGCATGGTTTAATGTTAGGACCCACTGAATATTGCAGTACTTTGGCATAGTGGTGGGCTAAGCATACTATGGCCATATGATGTGACGGAATCTCATATTGTTATCTTATAGTCCTAGGCTAGTTCCTGTATTCATGTGTGTCTGTCTCTTACGTATCTTTGCCCTCTTTTCCCTGAATCATCTGAGGATCTTGGTTCCTCTCTCCTCTTCCCATGTCCCAGTTAAGATATCCTATCCTTGCTTAAAGGAGACGCGTCTGAGGATCTTGGCTCCTTACTCCATCCCTTGTGTTCCTTGTTCCCTGTCCTTTGTTGTGTCCTGTAATGTGTATGTCTTGTCTGGCTATGTTTCTTTCTCGGTCTCCCTGTTCCTTGTTCTGTTCCTCTTGCTTGCTATGTTCTGCTGTTACTCTGCTTAGCTTTCCTACTCCCAGACTGCAGCATCCTGCACATTCGTCTGTAGAGTTATGTCTCATGCCTGCTCCAGGGTGCCTGCAGGATATCACTTTGTTTTCTTCTGCACAACATCTGCTGCTATGTCAGGGCTCTGGTGTGTGGCGGCTCTCTCTCATGCTCTCTGAATGTCTCCTTACCTTCCCAGAGGACTGCTTCTGTGTCTTGCAGCTCCGCTTCTTCTCTATCATCTTCTTTATCTTTTTATTATTCTCTCTTCTACTTTCCTGTTTCTTCATCTGCATCTCCACAGACATGACCTCCCTGTGATCTTCCGTGATCTAAAAGAGCTTTGGGTGACATCCTCTACCTTGATTGGATGATGGAGGGAGAGGGTGTGCCCAGATGCACCACCATTTTGCCCAAAGTAGCCTCCCATGAACCTCTGCAAACATGGTGTTGCTTCCAGTGGTGTTATCTCCCTGACTGGAGGATGTCTCTGCAAGTGCCTCCATTTTTGCGTAAGTTCACAGAGAGGTCATATCCGCTGAGATGCACACCAAGAAAGAAGATAGGAGACATTGGGCCCATTCGACAGAGGGAAATGGGCATTATTGGGGCAGGTGGTGGCAGTCCTGAAGCTATTGAGGCATGTGTGAATTTAAGCAAGAGCACTGCACTTTGGCCCAGATCATCACTCTGCTTGCCTACCTTATATAAAAATGCATTACTTCCTGGAACACAATGAGGTCTTACTGGGTGACAGATTACATGTGAAGTTTGATCATATGGCTTTTAGAGGAGCTGACAGGTTGCATTCTAGTAATCATGGACACCCCAGAGTACATGATAGCCACAAGGGATCCTAAATGAAACTCAAGAATTTTCTATTATTCTCAAGTATATCATTGTGCTAAAGAAGTAACTAGTCATCAGAAAACAATTTGCCATTTAAAATATTACAAATCCAGAAGATGGTAAATATTATGTAAGGGAAACACATAAAATATTATTTATATATATATATTATATAATAAAATATTTATAAATATTTATATTCAACATTCATATGAAATTCAACAGAGAGAGAAAAAATATTTTAATTAATTTCAAATGAATTGGAATTATACCATTTTAGCAATACTCTCATGAGGCCATGGGTCTTGTTTTGAGATTTATTTTTAATTAAAATGCAACTTTACTTTTAAGATGAAAGAAAAGCGACCTAATTGTGTGTATTGTAATCAAACACAATTCAGCTTTCAGCAAGATGTGCTTTCATTCATTTGCACTCTTCAAATTATGACATGGAAATACATAAAAAGCAAAGGAAGCATGTAAATCAAACATTTCCTATGAGTTAAATACATTAAAAAAACTTGTACTAGAAGTTTCCCTGCAGCCAGGCAGGTGGGTCCAGCATCCCTTCTGTCAGCTGTCAGCTGAGAGAGTAGGTTGGCCCATGCACTGCACATTATCATTACGGCACTGTGTATTAACCATTCAAAACACCAAAAAAAATGACACGGAGGCAAATTGGATTTAGAATTGGCCACGGCATTTATTTACTAATCCACCCTGTTGCAGAAGTTCATGGAAAAGGCAGAGAAAAGAAGAAAGAGAAGAAGAAGAGGTGGAGAAGAACAAGAGGAAGCAGAAGAGTAAGAAGAGGAGCTGCAAAGAAGCAGACATAGAAGCGGAGATATAGAAGCTTTTGTCAGAGAAGGTAGGCAGACAGTAGACATAGAGTGTGAGAGTAACAGAACATGAGAGAGGGTGTAAGAGAGTGAATGAGGGTGAGAACAAATTTTGCGTCCGAAAAAAACTTCAAATTTTGTCTGAACTGTAAGAACAGGAAACAAAATTTAAAAATAAACAAACCAAAAACGTAATGAATAATTTATTTGAAACAGTTACGATCCATTGATCCATTATGATCCAAGTCTAGTAACTACTAATTAATCATTCAATAAACTGAAACCCTATGTTTCATGTTATCCTACAAATAAATAGAGCTTAAACCTAACTCTTAGTGGTAAAAAATAAAAATAGCAAATGAGGTGCAAAGAATGTAAAAGCAATTAGTCCACAATGTATAATCTGCCCTCCAGGTATTAGGAGGAAACACAAAATTTGGAATAAATACAACTTAAATATAGTGACTGTTCATAGAGAGTGAGATTTCTACTAATTTAGCTAAAAGAAAAATTTGCTATATTACCAAAGTCCTCAGGTTCTTATTGAAAAGCAGTGCCAGTAATTGTTAGCAAAAAGGGTACTCAATGGATTAGGTGGTCGGACACCAAGTGTTCAGTTAGTTGGATGGAGTAAGTACTCTGCAGGGCCCAATAAGAACCATACTGTTGAGACTTCATTGTCCTCCCACAATGGCTCGTTGGTCTGTGATCATTGGCAGTTTCCCAGTTTGCTCACTGCCTTTGGATTTGTGTAGTTTTAAGAAAGAAAACAGGAAACAAACTTTTTATGGGCCAAGAACAAGCCTAAAAATCCAGCTTTGCAAATATAAATCGACTGGAATTCGAATAAAAACTCAGCATTAACAGTATAAATGAACCTCTAAATAACAGGCATAGATCACAAGTTGCACACCCCAAAGGCCAGCCCTGGCATCCACATTCCCCACATAGAGCCTGACCAGCACATGGACTGTAATACACAGATTACAGTCCATAGTGAGCCAACTTTGTCCCCAAACAGCCCAGCATGAGCCAACTTTGTCCCCCAAACAGCCCAGCGGTGCCATACTTTGTCCCCAAACAGCACCCAGCGAGGTGCCAACTTTTGTCCCCAAACCAGCCCAGCATGAGCCAACGTTTCCCCAACAGCCAGTATGAGCCAACTTTGTCCCGAAACAGCCCAGCGGGATCCAACTTTGTTCCCCAAGCAGACCACAGCGGGACCAACTTTGTCCCCAAACAGGCCTCAGCATGAGGCCGAACGTGTCCGCCAAAAGGCATGAGCCAAGATTGTCCCCAAACAGCAGTATGAGCCAACTTGTCCCAAACAGCCCAGGCGGAGAGCCAACTTTGTCCCCAAACAGCCCAGTGGGAGAAAAAATCATCCCATAAACACCCTGTCTGTGCCATCTTGGTCCCCAAGGGTCAAACTCCCTGCTTGAGCCATATTTGCCTTTCGCTAAATCAAATCCATGATACACATATCCATTAATGCATTATCACAAATAATTCAAGCAATTTATCCACACAATAATTTATTCTTTAACTCAATCACACAATTCATCCACATATTAATTAATTCATTCTCACTCTTTATTTCAATATTCTTACTACCCCCTTTCTTACTTTCTATCACCCCTTCTCACACTATCTACCCCCCTCTACCCCCTTCTCATATTATCTACCCCCTCTCCCCTTTCATCACACTATCTACCCCCTCCCTTACCCCCCCTTCTCACAAATCTACCCTCTCCCTACCCCCCTTTGAAGGCCACTTACCGTGCAGTCCTGGGGTGGGAGCGTGAGGCCTCAGTCTCGCTGCTCTGCCGTAGTGCATGCGGCTTCACTGCTAAGTGCCGGCATATGACGTCATATCCTGGCGCTCAGCGTGAAGCGTTTCTGTAGCCTGTACAATTTCTGCTCACAGTGCATGACTAAACTGGGCTGTCTTCGAGATCAGATTGATCTTTCTGAAACTGTAAGTCCTCCATGTTAAAAGGTAAGTAAGCATGAGACAGAGCATCAGCTACCACCAACTCCTTGCCATGTATAAAGTCCAAGGTGAAATCATACCTTTGAAGTCCCAGCAACAAGCGTTGAATTCTTGAAGGTGCATCTATCAAGCCCTTTTGGTAGATGTGAATCAAAGGTTTGTCATCAGTTTTTTTCTGAGAATACTCTTCCATACAAATAAACATGAAATTTTTCACATCCGGAAACTAGTCCCAGTGTTTCTTTTTCAATTTGTGCATATGATTTTTCTATATCCGTCAATGCCCTTGATGCATAAGCCACAGGCATCCATCCCAAGACCTGGTTTTGAAATAGAACTGCTCCCAATCCACTTTGTTTTTACTTTTGGATCAAAGAATTGCATAGTTGGTGCAGTAGTAGGCTTTTCTTTCAATAACTTTCATTCTTTCTGGTGATTCTCTGACCATTGCCAGGCAGTTTTTTCTGAGTAGTTGGCGCATTAGTGCAGTTTTGTCTGGTAGGTTAGGTATGAACTTGCCAAGGTAATTCACCATTCCTAGTAAGCGTTGTATATCCTGCTCATTTTCTGGCTGTGGCATGTCAGTAATTGTCTTAATCTTTTACATGTCTGGTAAAACACCATCTCCAGTGAGTTGTTCTCCCAAATATTGAATTGAAGTTTTTCTGAATTGACACTTTGTGTTATTGAACTTTAAATTATTCTCCTTAGCAACATCTAAGACCATCTTCAGTCTTTCATCATGTTTTTGCTTGGTTTTACCCCAGATCAGAATATCAGCAATGAATACAGTTGAAGAAGTTGCTGCATAGTACTATGAAACACGTCTGGTGCTGAACACAAGCCGAAGGGCAGTCGTTTGTAACAGTACCTCCCATAAGGAGTATTGAAAGTGCAGCGTTTCATGCTTTCCTCCTCCAGTGGAATCTGCCAAAATCCTGATGATGCATCCAGTTTGCTTTTTTAAGTGGTCTATTAGGGTATCATTTAGAATTAAACTGGTCCAGTAGATGACCTAAATCTTAAAATTTATAGTGTCAGAACAATTCTTGCAGATTATTAAGTATTGACCAATAGGTATAACTTTCTCTTAGGGCAACAGGTTGAAAACTCTCCACATGTAGAAAACTGTTTGTTTCTTTTTGTTTATGATGCAGGGAAGTATAAATAACCTCCTTGAGGTGTTTTCTTAATGATAAAATTCTAGAAAACCAATTTATTAGTGTGAAATTTATATTCTTGCAATTTCTTAATAGTTTCTAAGTTTAAATCCTTTGCAGAGCCTGTTAAAACCATAGGGTCGCAGTTCCGATGCCAATAAATCAGTACCATCATTTAGGTAACAATAACACCAATTATTCAGAGCCGATTCTGAGAGCGTGTGCTAAGAAAGTGCCTTTGAGTCTCACTGAGAGAAATACTAGTTGTTATATTGACTGATATATGTGCTATTTCCTGATTCAATTCACTTGAATTACATTTCACTTACTATACAAATGATTATACTTTCTATTAGATTTAGATATTACATTTATTGGCTCATTTAAAACATTCTCAGAGATCACTTTATTAACCGATCTAGTGAGATTGTTTCTTTGGATATGCGTAAACTTGCTGGGTTTAGGAAATCAAAACATTCGCATTATTTTACATTTAACTAGGTTCTGTGGAGGACATGGAATGAAGATGCCACTGCTACACTAGGATCTGCTCCATCATCTCCAATGCGGAGTTTCAGCAGTGACTATGTACTTACGTGAACAGTGCTAGGGCAGTCCGACCTTCTCTTGATCTTTCCTCAGCTGCTGGCTTGCCTTCACACTGTGGCAAAAGCAGGGGTGTACATAGAGTATTTGGCACCTGGGACCGATCCTGTATGTGCCAACCCCCCCCACACACACCAAAAAATTAATGTTGGCATGAATATTTATTTCACAAATTTGTAAACTGTATGTCAACTGGAACAAACTAGAAATCTGAATAAAAAATATTAACTTATAAATGAAATAAATAATTTTAAATGAATAACATTTACTGAACAGCTATGGTACATAACTCCTATCACTAAATACTGAGGGGGACATTGATGGTGGTACAGCTCCCAACTCCCAACACTATCCACTAAGCTGGAAATTGACATGGTACGCCTCTGCCCCATTAGCAGCCTGCCTGTGCCCCCTATGCCCCTGAAACAGTCTGCCTGTGCCACCTCTGCCCCTGAATCAGCCTGTCTGTACCACTTCTGTCGATGAAACAGCCTGCCTGTGTCACCTCTTCCCCTGAAGCAGGCTGCTTGTGCAAACTCTGCCCCTAAAACAGCCTACCTGTGCTAACTCCGCCCCTTTATCAACCTGCCTGTGACACCTCTGCCCCTTTAGCAACCTGCCTGTGACACCTCTGCCCCTTTAGCAACCTGCCTATGCCATCTCTGACACTTTAGCAACCTGCCTGTGCCACTTCTTCCCCTTTAGCATCCTGCCTGTGCCACCTCTGCTCTTAAAAACAGTATGCCTGGACAACCTCTGCCCCTGAAACAGCCTGCTTGTGCCATCTCTCTCTTTGAAACAGCCTTCCTGTCCCAAATTTTTCTGTTGATGACGCATTCTGTATAATTAATTACTAAACAAATTCATTTTAGTAACCATGCTTTTCTTACAGTAATATTCCAGCTACTGTCCCTTTTCCAGTTTTTAATGTAATCAAATATATGTAAACAGCCTGTAGCATGTGGCTCATGTGTCTCATTTTAATCATCTAAATTAAATGAATACTCATGTTTTTTTATTGAAAAATAATACCTGATGTAAGTGTATTATTAATTTGTCAATTTGACTTGCTAGATACAATTAATTGAATCCATGATGATTTATAATAGCTAGAGGAAGGTGAGACTTAACAGGATCCATTCACTAAATGGAAGGTTGCCAGGAGAGTGTGCAGAAGAGCATTATGAGCACTATTCATTATGAAGGGAAAACAATGGTAGGTTCCTCTAGTCAGAAGGGATGAACTGATCCTCCATAATATTTAATTTTAAGGGTGAAAGGATTGAAGAAATCTTACTAATGTAAACTATAGTATATGCAGGGCCGGTCTAACTCTTTTTTTTTTTTATAAAGTGGGCAACTGTGTCCTGTATGTGTATACAAAAAAGCTCATAGCTCACCAGATGTTCTGAAACCACAAATCCTAAGATGCTTTTATTATAGTCACCCAAACATACCATACTGGTCATTTTGAAAGATGATTTTCCACAGCAGCTAGTGAGCTGTTGAAGACATTAGATTTAAAGGCCACTTCTTTGGTACATACAGCAAAACCTACAGCTGATTACGCAATGTTTTTTATTACCCATGTTTATTGCACACAAAACTATTGGTTGACATAACTGAGCCTCTAAACAATTTCACAATTTAAATACTCTGAATGGATGAAATTTTCTTCTTAAAAACAAAAGTAATCTTGGTATTGGTAGGATATTTTAACTCTATTAGCAATGAACCAATCCAGATCTGTAAGCATTTTACTTAGCCGAAACATGCTAAACCTGTATTCCTTTGCCTAATAGGGCAGCCAGCACTTTGTTTTCTGCATGTCTGTTAATCAAGTTTACTTTTCAGGTAAGAGCAGGTTTTCTGGATTAAACACAGTCAATGACATTCAGATTTGGTCCATTGTTCATATATCCTTTGTAGTGTATAACGTTTATTCACAATCTAACATTTTTCTCATTCTTCCAAAGCATTTTTGAATTCATTATGTGGCTAAGAGCATCTTTAAAAGCCTTGTTCCTAAAACTATAGATAAAGGGATTAAGAAGTGGGGTCAGGATGCTGTTAAGTAATGCAACAATTTTGGTGGAATCTATTTTGGAGCTCTTTGCAGGACGAACACACATAAAGATACAACTGCCATAAACAATAAAAACCACAGTGAGGTGAGAGGCACATGTAGAAAATGTTTTTGTTCGTCCAGCAGTTGATGAGATTTTTGCAATAGCAGATATGATGCAACCATATGATACTAATGAGAAGAAGAGTGATCCCAAAACTAAAAAAGAAGCAAGTACAAAGTCCAGCATCCCAATTAGATGTGTCTCAGCACATGCCAACTTCAGTAAAGGTGCTACATCACAAAAGTAGTGGTTGATAACATTTGGGCCACAAAATGGTAACCGAAATGTGAGGACCGTTTGGACAATTGTGTCCATAAATCCACCAATCCAGGAACAAGCAATCAGCTTCATGCAAAGCTTCGAACTCATGATCGTCCCATAACGCAAGGGATTGCATATAGCCATGTATCGGTCAAAAGACATGATCGCCAGCAGCAGAAACTCTGTGGTCCCCAAGAGAAAATACACATACGATTGTACAAGGCATCCATGAAAAGAGATGGTTTTAGTCCCACTGATTAAATTCAAAAGCACTTTGGGGACAATGGCCGTGGTAAAGCTGATATCCAGTAATGCTAAATTGCTGAGAAAGAAGTACATTGGAGTATGAAGCTGAGCATTACTCAGACTGACAATAATAATTGTTGCATTCCCTACTAAAGTAACTACATAACAAACAGAAAGAATCACGAAAATAAGAGTTTGTAGTTGATAGGAGAGAGGTAACCCCAACAGTATAAATTCTGTCACCAATGATACATTTTCAAAGCTCATCCTTAAAAGGTGACCTAGACATAAATATTAATTAGTATTATTATCAGGTGTTTGTATTTTAGTAATCTACTTAAACAGCTTTATGACCATGTTCTAAAATAATTTGAGATTGCTTAATGAAGAATAATAGCCTTGAGAAAATATGAATATATATATATATTCAAAACTACAAAGACTGTAAGTCTACTCCACGGTATGAATCAGGAATTGATGTTTTCCTGAAGATGTATTAATAACTGCTGGTTTCATAATACTAAAACGGTCATCAAAAACAAACAAACAAACACACATGATCATGCATTAGTGTAAATTTACAGATCTAAGCACTTCATCACCTTTGTCCTTAAATGAATGGACATCTTCACACACACACATGTATAAGATTCAGAATGCTGGGTTTCCACATCAACAGAACAGTTCTGGTGGCATATAAATGACTGTGTATTTGTTTAGTTGGTTGTAGTTATAATGTTGGTAAGTAAGTAAGATTATTATTGGGACTGTAACATTTTGTATTTTCACCCTCGTTTCCATTTCTCTGTATATTAAGAATGACTCGCCGCCTAGTCTACCTAAAAGTGTTATTTCTTCCCTAATCCCTTCACCTCTGTTGTGTATTTGCCATTATTCGATGTGTGAGGAGATTAGTCTGGCACCAATGATGTCTGCAAAATTGCCCGAATAGTCCCTTGTAATATGTATTAATTTAATTATTTAATCCCTTTCTGTGTTTGTCAGTTTTCCCTCCCGTAGTAGGCGTTATATAAACTAGACTTGTGCATTCGTTTGCAGACGAACATGAAACCGAACATGAAAAACGAAGGAACGACAGTGGCGGCGGTAAAACGTAAATGAAGACGAAGACACACAACACAAAGAATCATTATGTTCGTCTTTGTATACTAATTTCCCTGGTCTACGCAGCATTGCAGGGGTTGGCGGAAGAGGAAATCCGTAGGTTCACCGTCAGTGGTTAAGGGGCCGTGCGAACGACTCTATTGGTCGCAGGGGGCTCATCTGCCATCAACCAATGAAGTACAGGTGTACTTCATTGGTTGATGGCAGAGGAGGCCCCTGCAGGCGACCAATAGAGTTGCTCGTACGGACATTTAAAATCCTGGCGCCAAAGCCGCTGTGTAGTCTGTACCGCGTTAACCCCATATTAACCCCTTCTACAAAAAACTAAGAAAAAAACGAACACGAAGAATGTACACGAACTAAAAACAGGAACGGGCGAATATTCTCGGAATAGGAAGATTTTTTCCCACACGAAGATGAACACGAAGAGTTGGCCGGCGCCCAAGTCTAATATGAACTATGCCGAAAAAGTGTGTTCTCTTCCATCCTGACTCTTGAGACATGATTGTTTGTACAGTTATTTGGGAGATCCTTTTGCCCTGATGGAGCAACTTTGCTCTGAGAACTGAAGCAACTACCAACTTGTAGATGGCAGCACAAGGAACAACAACAACGAAGGCAGCAGAGACAGCCAGGGATATTCTGCTATACCCATGATTCCCTTTACAATAACTAAGACATCCCTAATCAAGCTGTCATTTCCATAAAAAATTAAGAACACAGACACTTTATGTCTGTGCCCACTTTCAGTTTAATGGGAGGCAGCAATGATGTGAAACTTACCCATACTTAAAAACAAAGAAGAACAAATATTCAGATCCAAATATACAAATATACCAATAAGTATGAGGCGTAAGTGTTGTATTTTAGCCAAAGCACATGAGCTCATCTGCCACATCGCCACACCATAGGTATCTGTGATTTAACATGGCCAGTAAGCATATTTGTTTTGGCCAAAATACTGTACCAGGGCCTCTATTTAAATTTGTTGTTCTTTGGTTTAATGAGTCTTTAATGAGTTTCATAATCCTGCATTGGTAGACAATAGGGTAAGAATAGGAATTAATTACAGCTTCAGTATATACACAGAAGTATTAATGAAAAATTATTCCTGCACATCCAATTATTATTTTGTTGAATTCTGTAAATACAAAATTGCTTAAAAATACTGCATTGTTATGTATGATGCTGACTATTTATTAATAATAGAGATAACACTATAATTCTATTTATCGTAAGGAATATGTTTTTTTATGTTTGATAATGTATATCATCAAAGTAGATGGTCACACATCAAAACGCTTTCTTCTTGCTGTATGGACAACATATACATGATGGTTTTAAATACATGCGTAGAGTTTGATGTGCAGTCTCACAGAGTTCAATTTTGACATATTTATATGTATATAGATTGTTTTCCTTAAATTAGAAATAATAATGATTTTATCTATTGTAATGTTAACTGCACACAAATAAATGTCTCTTGCGATCGGGAAATTATTTTTATATTGTTCAGACATTGTGTTTATGAAATTCAAAGCTCTGCTCCATTGATGTCCGTTAACAAACAACCTAGTCACCTTAATGCAGTCTGGGAGTGAGTCTGGGGAAGTTTTGTGCAGCAGAGAGAGGGGAATTTTAACTGTCAAAAGCTTACTACAAACAGATGATACTGATTTAACTAAACGTGAGAAAACAAGAATTAAAAAACATAGAATGAGTTTCCATTTGATCTGCATTTAGTAATAATTATATTACTTTTATTGTGATATCTTAGCAGAGGCACATCATTAAATAGAAGTAACACTTTGACATTAATCCACCTTACATCTTCAATATAGCTAAATCATCCTGGTGTATCATAATTCTCTAAAACAATTTTAGGACATCATTCAAAACTCAGAGGTACCTTAATATTACATACACTAAATTCAATGATACTCACAGTTCTGTAGGGTTACAAATATGCAACGTATTATTATTAAAGTTAAAGCAAGAAATATGTTTATCACTTGTTATTTTTAGGTTCGATCCTCCTCAAGTAACAGTCAGAGGATATTTGTCACTGTCTTCAAAAACTTAATAAAGAAATGCTGAAATCATCCATATGCCTCATATCCACACTGGTGTTTAGTGGATCTAGCAATATTTGCATTTCAGAAAGTGATCCTTATATAAACATAGGACACACATAATTGTTTAAGATGGTTTCTCACAGGTATTTAAGTTAAGAAACTTGGCTACTCAATTCTTATGTTTGATTTCCCTATGGGGGAAAAAGTTCCACAAGATTCATTGTAACTTTACCTTACGAGACTGCATCTTGGATGTACTCACTTAAATTGGTGCCCAGGATACTTTATATAATTCCAAATGGTGATTTGGACAAATAAATGAAAGTGCATTTAATAATTAATTTAAAGGACTGTAAAATGGGCGGTTCATGCAGCCTGGGAATCAGGTTTAAATTATATATATTTTTTATTTTTTTTTACATTATATAATTTTCTCAAAATAAAGAACACTACAAACATAGAAACCTTGAATATGATGACAGATAGCACCACAATTGAGTCTGTCAATTTTCATGCTATATACCTTCACGGGTAGCCTTATACCTGCTGTCAAAACTGCAAGTGCTGGGCTGGGCAGGAGTCTGCGCAGTAACAGGTGCTTGCTCAACACTCTACATGGGGCAGGCAAATACAGGTATACACAATGCCAACAAGCTCAGGGTCACTGGTTCAAACTTTGTGGTTCCTGACACCCATGCATGTTTAATTGTCTTCGTTGTGTAAAGATATACCACATCCACCAGAAAGATATTCCACTTATTCACCAATCGCCTTTAGAAAAATGTCCTTACTTTACATCCAAGCCTCTGACCCTCTCGTGTTAGACTATAACCTTTGGTCAAACACACTCTTTCTCTGAAATTTCTTTCTTGTACAACAGAGTAAAATTGTTAAAAACATAAATTTTATGAGGAATATTTCAAAATGGTGAACATATAATATACTAAAAACATCAAAGTGCTATTCATCAATAACATAACTTCAGTATTCACCCATTAAATTAGAGAGTCTTAAAACATCTTTATATTCTACTTCCAAATGAAATGTAGTTCTCTAAATTGCATGTAAAGGAGAGAAACAATTTCTCAAGTTTCTACCGTGCTTTCAAAGGACCTGTGTCAAACATCAAGTATTTTATATGGCCATAAGCTACCCGGAGTCTTCCCTTGCGAGACGTGGCCAGGACTGCACACTGACGTCAGCGGGTGGTCCCACTGATGTTGGAGGGCGGTCCCCCGACATTGGTAGGCGGTCCCGCTGACAGGGGCGGTGTCCCCACTGACGTCAGGGGAGTTCCCGCTGAGGGAAAAATGGGGGTGGAGCGGGGTGTGTCAAGACCCCGCTCCTTGCGACCTGGAGGATTCGGGTCTTGACCAGGAGAACCGACGGAGCAGCGCTCACCCGGCAAGTTCCAAGGTATGGCCATAAGCCTTTAAATTGCATTTGATTATTCATTATTTCTAACTAAACCCATTATAGTTATGATTTCGATTTATAAAAAACATCTCCAGATATTACTGACATACTGTACATTGAATCAGATAAAACACATGCCCAAGTATGATTTGGGATGAGTTTCTTTTATTTTTCACACTCACACTTTTTCACTGCACAATAATACATGACTATAATGCAACATTTTCAGTCTCAAGCATTTGTTCCTTCATTTTTTTGTTTTATGTATTGTGTAATTTCACCTGTTAGTAAGACATTAGCTCTATCACTAATCACAAATCACAATTTCTAGCTTCTATTCTAGTCAAGAAAACAGTGCAAGTTTCAATTTTTCATAATTTCATATTTACAAAAAAACCACAGTCAGATGTGCCAAACTACTTTCTTGGTTGTAAACATACAAAACTTGATCAAGGTTTTTTTTCCATGTTTTTCCCAAGGATTTTTTTCTTTTAGTGTTCATACAATAAATTGTATCATATTTGGGTAGAGGCTATCATAGGGGTATTTTCACTTTCACTTGAAGTGCAAGGGGAGATAAGTGGAGAAGCAGGTAGGGATATGTTGTGAAGCATTGTATTTGGCTTATGGCAGCACCCTAGATTTGAGTACCAATCTACATGACTGTAGATTGGTACTCAAACAGATAAATATTTTTTATTACAATTAAAAAGTGAATCACAGTGGATGGATTGAGTATTTCATTTGATGGCAATTTTCAGTTCACAGAGCACAACAGGACTGGCAAGACAAATGGTTAATAATAATAAATCAAAATGATCCAGTCATCTCATTCACTGGAGCTTGAATTCCTGAGATTAATTTGCAAGGTTCTCACATCCTCTTTCTTTACTTTTCTTCAAGTCATTTCATGTTCTCTTGGGCCTCATTAAAAGTTTGCAAAAGTAGATGGCTGTGAAGAGTTGCTTGAAAGAAATTATGCAATTTTCACTTTGTTTCTTCACTACTTTGTGCTCAATTTAGCTGGCCAGTACTGTAATGTCATCCGCTCTACGTGACTCACATTTTACTTTGTTTTACATAACACTTTTATTTTTTATAAAGGATAAATGAAATAGAACGAAATAGATTAGTTTTTGTGTTCACTCTACATATGGGGAAATCATTTTTTTATTGAAATCAGAATTTATTAATGTTTTTCACATAGGCACAGTAAAATAGTAAGAAAAAGTAAAAACTAAATTTGAGTAGAAGGTATCCATTGAACTGAATACGGGATTTGCTAAGTGTAAAGGCTTGAGGTATCAACTGGAGTACTATGGTGTGCCCAAACAAAACGGGGAAAGTTCCTGATGAATATTAGCAATACAATTTCAATTGAACATCTACACTATCTGGCCAATAGTATGTGGACGGTACGTGGTTTTGGGATAGGATGTCCAACAAGCTGACATAAAATAAGAGAAAGGGGCCCTGCTGTTTTGTGTAAAATTTTCATCTTGTACAGCGCTCCAGAATCTGTCGGCGCTTTATAAAGAATGTACAATAATAAATAATATTTATAATAATAATAGAGATTACCATGGTTAAAAATTGCAGAGGTTACAGAAGAAGGATAGGTCTTATATCATACACCCACTCTGTACCAGACTAAAAGAGTTGCAACCACAATGGAGGATCACCAGCTAGTGACCTGCTGTGGATTGATTTAAGCCAAACCAAAGTCTTCAAAGGTGTGCCAGTTAACAATGTTTTAAGTTAAACCCATTGTTTGTAGGCAGGCACTGCTGACCACTCATGGAGATGGGTGGCAACATAATTGAAGAGTCACCCCTATATTTAAGCAAGGACAGATGAGAGATCAGGCTTACTAAAGAGTTGGTGTCTTCTTCAGATAGCTAGCACCCTATATTGAGCTGTAAGGTACTGTTCTTTGGCTATAATAGTCATTAATTGCTGCTTATGAAACAGACACCTCAAAATTATATACATTTGAGTAAAGGTTGTCAAATAGATCTGTCTTATCTTGTGGGTAGTAAAGAGGAACACCTCAACTTAGATTGTCACATAATGTGAATTAGGTTTCTTATCTATTGTGTAGAACAGAAGTCTACAGTGCTTAAAGAAGAATACATTGGATGTGGGAAAGGATCTCTGAACCATTCTATGTAGAATATCCCCAATTGATGCATAACCAAAATCAGGGGCTGCAATGTATGCGGTTTGAGACTAGGTTTATAGCATTTTCTCATTAATAATCTAAAGGAAATAACTAAAATTTGCCTACTATCTTGGAATAGCAATTCAGTTAGATGCTAGTTTTTTGCTGCCCATCTTATCAGGAGAGTACTGTGATTGAGCAATCATGCAACAGGGCAAAGTATCAAATCAACACAGGGCAAAGTGGAATAAAAATTACCCACATGCTTAGTGTTAGATGTTAGTGATAGGGCAGGTGTTCAGTTAAAATAAAACTACAGTAGACAGATGGGGTAGAAGGGGAAAGGAAGGGTCATGAGTGGAGGGACAACTTGAGGTCTATGCATCACATAGAGTTTTTTTAAGTCCCGACCACCTCCCCTGCCTAACCCCTGGATGTGTGGTAGGGGAGTTCAACAAAAAAACATGCCATTACTTTGTGGATAATATGTTTCCTATTTAAATTTTCTTTACAATTTTTATAAGTAATATAATTTGTAAAGTGTAAATCTACAAACAATTCATACTTGTTGTTACCTAATTCTCAACAACGTGCCAACAGACAATATTGTTTGTTGTAATCCTTAAGGCTTCTAATTGTACACAATATAGACAGGTGCAAATGTAATCATCTAAAATAACTAACCCCCATGGGACCTTTATCAGAAACTGTACTCAAAAAGGAGTCCCTTTGGAGGATTCTATTTGTTTAAAAACACAGTGCAACTCTCAAGAGATGAATGAAATACAGAGAAAGAAAAGGTTCAACTGAGGGATCAATATCCATAAATTCATTAATCTCCTACTATTATGCAGTATATATATATATATATAGTAAGACCAGTGTGAGTAGGGTCATTTAAAATTCACACGCAGTAGGATGAGGTAAAAGACAATTTTATTCTTCATCATAATCTGGCAAATTATGTCTAGCAGTAACTAACTGTAAAAATGTGAGTGTAAGAAGGATATGTGATGTACCGGTATATTAAAAAAAGGTAGTAATAGAATGACAAAGAAACAAACAGATGATAAACAATGAAGCAATCTGGAGAACATTTGTCTTTTTTCATAGCAATGTAATGAGGATAAAAAGAGAGATAGATTCTGATATGTCACCAGCAACTAGGACAGTGTGAGCTTAACCAGAGTTCTTCAAAGTCTATTAAAGTACATATTTAGAACCCTTATAGTCTGTCTCAGGTACTCGCTAGAATATTGGGCTACAGTTGTTTATTATATTTTCTAGGTAATCAAGCCATGGGACACCCGTTTAAGGTGAAATGAATGTCTAATATGTATTTTAAAATGTCAATTTTGTGTTTTCTTTCAGAAAGCAATGGCATCACCTCTAAAACTGCTGAGTCTTTACATAATCAGTGTTTTGAAATCATATCGACAAACTAACTGCATTAGTTTAGTTTTCTTTGCAACTAAAGCATGCAACTTTTCAAACAACCGAACAATGAATCTTGAAGGATATTGATTTTGGTTTCGGTGGCATTTTTTACCAAGTATTAGTAACCATTTTAACATATTCACCCTTTGGTGTGATCCTCTGTTATCACTTTAAGCAAAAATGCACAGCACAATTATTATATTTTTTGGAGATGTATCAAAATGGTTCTGAACTCTTCATAAAAGTTTATTCTGGGATCTGAAAAAGTTTAAATTCATGGATATGGCAAATAACCTCCAGAGAGGTGCCTGCCACAACTGGGTCAGAGGCATCTGACTAAGGCCAGTAGATTATTTTTCGAGTTCCCAATTGTTAATTTATCCTGCTTTAGTTGTAATGGTTAAAATATTAGACTGATATGCAGAATATGAGCAGCATGGTAAATTTCAATCTTTCAGCATTTCCATTGACTTATGCCCATCGAGTTACCTCTGCCTTATTTCTCCTATTAACCTACGTTATCAGTTTATCTGGAAACCTTCTCATTATTTTACTGATCCTTAAAAGTCCCTTCCTCCAAACCCCAATGTACTTTTTCCTCATAAACCTGTCCTTCCTTGAGATGATGTTTACAACCACAGTCATACCAAAGCTCTTTGCTATATTGGCATTTGAAAATCACACAATTTCTCTTAATGGTTGCCTTACACAATGCTATTTTTACTTTTTTTTAGGCTCAGTTGAGTTGCTTCTCTTGGCAGTCATGTCTTTTGACAGGTACATCGCTATATGCTATCCCTTGCGATATGCAACTATCATGAGTACTGAGCTCTGTCTGAAACTTGCCATTGGTTGTTGGATGGGCGGCTTTGTGCTTACCATTGTACAAACCATACTTGTATGCAAAATCAAATTCTGTCACTCAAATCTCATTGACCATTTCTTCTGTGATATAGAACCTCTTCTCAAACTTGCTTGTTCAGACACCAAATTCATACAGTTTGTTAACATGCTTTCCTCTTCAGTGGTTGTGTTTGGGTCAATAACATGCATCATTATTTCTTACTCGCAAATAATAATAGCAATCAGGAGCATTTCCACTATCACAAATCGGTGGAAGTCTTTCTCTACATGTGCTTCTCATCTTATTCTCATATTTATAGTTTATGGAAGCTCTCTATTCTTGTGTATGAGGACAGTAACTACTAACTTTATGGATTTTAGTAAATTGTCAGCTCTACTAACTGGAATAGTTACTCCTCTCTTGAACCCATTTATTTATACCCTGAGAAACCACCAGGTAAAAAAAGCTCTAAAACAACTTCTTTGTGCATAGTATATAAAGAAACAGGATATTTCTATCTATCTACTGTTTCTTGCTAGTAATGGTAGTGTTAAAGCTAATATTATACAATAATAATGCTAATAATTGTTCATACATTTTGATTTTGGCTTCTATGAATGCTTCATATATCTATAGTACTACTATATAGGTTCCTGTTTGTTGGATTATTTTAACAATTAAAAGGAAACTCTCAGTTTTTGTCTTTGGTTCTCCACAGATGCTTCAGTTGCAAACACAACACAGGTTTGTCCAAAAAAAAAAAATATTTGCACCCTTTTAGTCAATACTTTTTGTTACCTCCTATAGCCAAGAAAACTGCTCTGAGCCTTCTCCTATCATGTCTGATGAGGTTGGAGAATATATGGTAAGCGATCTGAGACGATTCCTCCATAAAGAATCTCTCCAGATTAAACATAAGATTTAAGACTTAACAAAAAGAAACAAACCAATCAGACAACCCATAGCTGGTCAAGGGTATATATTATTACATATTTAATTTGTTTGATGTTGAACCAACTATTCCAGGTCTCATCAGATCTCCCCTGTCTATCCATCTGTCTATCCAACTGTGTAACTGAATCCTCCCAAGAAGGGGTGAGTTTTTGGTGCCAGAGTCTGGCAAAGACGGCCTTAACAGCCAGAAATATATTTCTCATAAGGGTTAGGAGTGTATGCATATTAAAATGAAACAGAGCCATTTTAGTTCTCTCAATGAAATGTCCTGATAAGTCTGCAATGTCACGAAAAGCCAAACTCCAAAAACTAACTTCTGTTAAGTCACACTTAACCTAAGTTGGAATGTTCAATATTAATCTTTCACCCTGTCTCAGGGACTAGATACTATCTATATATATAATCTGTATTAGAATTTCAACTACATTTCAACAATGATTAATCTTACCTACCACAAGTTGAAGTCACCCCCCACACACACAAGGAGTGTGCCTTGTTTAATTCTGTCCACCTTATTCATCAGGTTATTGAAAAATCTATTCACATTTTTGTTTTACAAACCTAAAGATCTCTTTTTAATTACACAAATCAGAATTATATATCTGCTATTTGGATCATTTTCTTTATAAATCCCTTGATATAATATATGCCTTAAAATTAATTAAGATTGCCATACCTGTCTGTTTTTCTTAAAACACTATGAACAATTATTGTGAATGTATGACTCCTAATTTGTTCATTGATACAATGAGTCTCCTGAATAAATGTGATATATACCGTATTTCTCAAGAGATAATCAGTTAAAGTTGTTCTGATTTTTGGGAGGGATTAAGCCCCTGACTGTTCAGTAAAACAAATCTAATAAAAAGTTAAGTTATACCCCAATCATCCACAACATCAACATTAACCAGCCATACATACAACAGAAATACAACAAACAAAGATCCTAAGGATCTATTGTATATCCCGCCCTTACCCCAATATAAGGCAATATATTACTATCCTCCACCCCTTGGAACACATAAATGCTTAAGCGAGGGGAGAGAGAAAAGTAAATTTGTCATGCATCCAGGAAACAAACAAACAAAAAAAGAAACCCATTGTCCTATACTAAGTGCATTACTTAATTACCAATAAGATTAAAACCAGTGTCACAGAGAACTTCCGGGAGGCGGGCCCTTGAGATGGCTGCTTTTTAGATGAGCTCCTCGAGTGCCAACCTAATCTACCGTATTTGCTCGATTATAAGACGACCCAAATCTGAATATCAATTTAAGAAAAAGCCTGAATATAAGACGACCCTATAGTAAAAAAGAAATATTGAGAAAAATATTTTGGTTTTATTTCCTTCTATTTT
>VKOC01000001.1:39130971-39148416 GCA_009364415.1 Spea multiplicata
GCAGTGAGAAGGGGCAGAGGGGGGTTAGATAGTGGTAAAGGGCATAGATAGAGGGGGTACATAGTGAAAAGGGGAACATAGTGAGAAGGGGCAGATAAGATGAAGAGAGGGGGTAGTGTGAATGCGTATGAGAATTAATGAATTCATGTGAGGATGAATTGCTTGAATGATTTGTGAGACTGCATTAACGAAGGATGGGCTTTAACAATAAATAAAAAAATAAATAAATAAAAATGGGCTGCTCAGGCTTAAATGCCCGGGCCTATTTTTTGTCCCAGTCCGGGCCTGATCCCACCCGTTTACAGGTGCCATGATAACACAATTATCAGTGTTAGTGACTTCATCTGTCAGTGGTTATAATGTTGTGGCTGATCGGTGTACTTCATTGATATATTGAAACCATGCATATATGTTTGAATATGTATACTTAAATCACTAAGTTGACACAAGTTCTCCAGAGATATCCTTATGTCAACAGAAAAGAGATGTATGTACATTCTTTGGAAACTCTGCTTTTAAACCAAAAACTGTTACATAATAAACATATTCATTTCTTCAACAATTTCAGTACAAAATAAAATGCAAAATAAAAAAGACTCAAATCCTAGCTGAAACTTTAATTATACCAAAATTCAAAAATGTATATAGGGTAGAAATGTAAAAAAATACGGTATAGCTTACAATAAATGGCGCACTGGTGACATTCGTCTGCAGATATTGAAGAAATTGTACAAGAAATATTAGTAGCTAGTATTCGCTAGTGGGAAGTCTGGTCTATTCACTAAAAAGATAGGTTGTGTTAAGGGAATTAAGTGTGACATGACATGAATTAAGTTGCATGTACTTGTGTGTTACAGCCTACAAAACAACTTATATGCTTACTAATGTGTAAGTTTTTGTTGCAAGTTGACAAAATAATAATCTTTGTGAGTAATAAGTACACCTCCTTTTCAAAAAAATGCTCGTTTAACTCTTTTGTTAATGTGTAAGTTAGTAGCATACAAATAGAATATTGGCTGCAGAAAGACACATATCTACCTTTCATCATGTATGTGATATGTGCAAGGTTGGGCTTTATTTGATAGCAAATGCACAGATAAGGCATATTTCACCTAGTTCTAGATTTCCAATGGCTGCCTTGTTCACACTTCAGCTTTCTTGCAACCAAAACTCATCTTATAAGAGGTGGACACTCAAAGAGTTAGTGGCAAATAGTTAACTTTTTACAGCTTGCCCCCTGGATGTCTTGAGCATAAAATGTGCCATAGCTTGTAAATTACAGATAACCCTGTATTCCCACATTACTAGGGGGTTGGGAGTAGAAGCTTGGATCGCTATGACACATAATTATCCACCTCAATCGAAGAGGAAAAGGCACATTGCTGCACATATGCATGCAAAGTAAAGAAGGTGCAGTGCAAATGCATAGGGTGTTCTACATATTGACAGGCTGATTATGATGAGAGGTGTAAATTTGTAGTTGAGGTCATGTGAATTGGAAGTCAAACTTACTTCCAAGTATAAGTGACTCCTTACTCACAAGGATACGGCCACTATTTACAAAATTCATATCAAAAGCAACATGATTGGTAATGAATATTTGAGATATGCCAGTAACTCACATGTGTTGTGATGCTGGCCTTTTAGGAATTGAAGGTTCAGAGCTTTATCTACAAGAATCAAATTGGTTCATTTTGTAAATACCAACATGTGTTTTTTTTTCCAAAGCCTACTTGTTTACGTGGAGGCCCCTAGGAGATCTATGTAATCCCAGGAAGTAAGATAACTTAATGTTTCATACTACTATACTACGGAAGTGTGCTATCAACTCTTAACCCCTTATCGTCCAATGACCTGACTGTTTTTGTGTGATGTGCCTGGCACGTCATGGCATTAAACAAGCTTAGAAAGTGATCGTAGATCTGCTTAAATGGTGTTGCTGTAATGTCGAGGTGTTCACCAACACAGAGATGGCCCCTCCCCAGGGCATCAATGCCCGCCATACACTCTATGGCATTGGACAGCGTTTTAAAAGATAGCGAGGCATTCAGCAACACAGAACACCTACCCCAGAACACGCTGTGACCGCGGCTGAGAGCGGTCACAACAGCCACTGCAAGTGAGGGTTCTCCAGACCCTCTTGAGAACTCTGTCTTCCCTTGCAGGTTGAATACAGGTACTGCATTCAACCATGCAAGTCAATAGAGCCCAGCTTTCTAAACACAATGTGATTAGTGAAATATTAAAAATATTAAAAAATAGCTAAAAAAATCCAGCAAAATGTAAAAAAGTTTATTATTATGAGCAAGTGCCATAATTAGCGCATTCTTGTCAAAAAATTTGATATGGAAAAAGTTAAAATTAAAGCATTTCAAATACCCAAGGAGTGTCTACTTTAAAATAATGAATTGTTTGATAGGGTAAATTGGAGCTGCTGGGTTTAAAGATAAATAGACTGACCAAAATGGAGGGGGGAGATCCTTTTAGACCCCAAACAACCCGACAAACCCATGCATGTGGGGTATCACTGTACTCAGGAGATGTTGATGAATACATAATGTTTGACATTGACATTTACCTGTAGCTATAAATTCATACCTGAAGTACAATTTGTGTGGAAAAAAATACAACAAAAATAATGGATACACCACATTGCATAATAGATCGACAGCAGAATTGAAACTTATTAGGCATAATTTTTCAGAATACATTAAGAAGAAGAATATATTCACAATGTCACGTACAAGTAGTTTGGAGACTCCGTGGTCAGGTAGGACTCCAGTACAGAACAAGGTCAAAGAAGCCGAGATCAGGATTCCGGAGAGCAGGATAGTCGTATAACGTAGCCGACGTCAGGATTCAGGAGATCAGGATAGTCGTATAACGTAGCCGAGGTCAGGATTCAGGAGAACAACGAAGTCAGACAAGCCAGGATCAAACACGGGAAACAGTAATCAAAACGCTATCTGGGAGCTAGCACAAGGCATAGACAACCATCAGAAGGCAAGGCAATATTGAACTGAGCAGGTTTAAATAGTGAACCGCAGGGGAAGTACGAATCTCCCGCCAAAACGTCATGACGTGACTTCCGGTGTCCGGGACTCGCGGCCATCATGAGTGTGGCGTAACCTCCCTTCATATAGCCCTGCAGTTCGGGGGAGGGAGGTCTCCCTCTTCCTCGTGGCGGCTGCTGCGGAGGTGGCCGTGAGTTGAAGGAGGGTCTCCCTCTCCTGCGCGGCATTTCCCAGGACGGCAGCAGTAGCGGCTGTGCGGTGGAGGGAGGTCTCCCTCTTCCTCGTGGCAGCTGCTGCGGAGGTAGCCGTGCGTTGGAGGGGGGTCTCCCTCTCCTGCGTGGCTGCTGCTGTGGAGGTGGCCGTGCGTTGGAGGGGGGGTCTCCCTCTCCTTCGCGGCGGCTGTTGCGGCAACGTGGGGACCGAGGACAGGTAAGTAACACACAACTTACCAAGTTGAATAATTAAAAAAGGGAAGAAAAATATGATCCTTAACCCAATTGCCCAATATAAACCATTTGGTGATGATACATTTGAGTACATGCTCATTTTTATGATAAACACAAATTCATAAACAATTAACTTGTACTAAGTACTAAACTGTGTTTATTGTAGAGTTACTGCAGCTTCCAGTTTGTAGGAGAGATCACCCTGAGAACATAATAGGAAACTTTTGGAAATTTGTGTGTCACTGCATTTTTTAAAAAGCATGAGAACATTCAGACTTCCGGCTGAAATTTTTGGTAACTTGTCAAACTATAAAAATTTAATATGTGGGGAGATTTAGCAAAAAGGAATCTGCTGGGAAGAGCTGACGTAAACAGGGATTGCTCTGGGATTCTGAGAAAAATAAACATTTTGTTTAAATATATCAAGTAATAAATAGTTCCTTATTCAATTCCTATGTGCGCTTCCAACTGCTCATTTTCCAAGATTAAACACACACTTATTTTTAACACATGCAGCAGTTATTGTGTTTAAACTAAACTTATTATACTTAAAACACTTAGCAAATATAATGAAAAAAAAGTCAAATATTACTTTGGTATTTATTAAGACATTACAATTTAGCTTCCAAATGATCATCTATTTGATCCCAATCTACATGCCACATAACAGATAAGTGGCTTTAAAATATATAGCTCTCTCTCTCGCTCGCTCTCGCGCTCTCTCGCTCTCTCTCTTTCTCTTACTGTTGCCTGTGCTACAGACGTGTTTCCAAGTTTTTTAAAAGAAAAAATAATCCCTCATCACATGTGCTATGCACACAAGCAAAACTAGGGGAGCTTCCATTCTCTTCACTAAAACATTAACATAATCAGTTGAATCAGTTATTAGAAACCCAGAGGGGTGCTAAGTCATATTAGCAACTCAAATTAAAAATGAACTGTTTTCAGTTGGTTTCATTGGTTTGCGTGTATCCCCCCCCAACTCTGGTCAATTTAGCAAATGTATATGATATTATCTATTATTTTCACCCCCAGTCTTATAAAAGGAGCTGATTTCAATCTGAAGATGAATCCGATCTTAGAGCGATCTGTCTCGAGTAGTTCCACTGCCACTTTAACCACAGCACAATTTTGGGTTGGTAGATACCTGGCCACTACATAATCCAATTGAGTGTCAATTTTCTTTTTTCTTCATCCACATAACTCCCTGTCTAGAATTGACTACCTATTTATGTTGCATAGACCTCTATCCACCAAAATAGATTTAATAACCATCTCTGCCACTCATGCTGAGTAGACATTAAATTGCAATATACCTTATGCTTTTTCACATAACTGGTAATTTCCATCTTATTTACTCCACTCTGACTCCCTTAAAGAGTTCCTAACACAAGAATGGAAGAACCACTTAGATGACATCACTTAGCAAATTAACAACATAAATTGGTTTTTAATCCTATTATGACAGGCTAATTCAAAGATGGATAGGCCCGGGCATATTGTAACTACAAAACCAATCCCACACCCAACACATCGTAAATTTATAAAGATGCTCAATGATTATTTGATGCATGGGCCACTGAGAAAGCTAGACATAACCAGACCTATTTAAACAATAAATACTTTAGAGGCAGTGACAGACCAGGCAAACTCCTGGTGAACCTGGTCAAAAAAATCTAATTTCACAAAAGATGTTTTAAAAATCACAGACCCACAAGGCACGCATATAACAGACCCTTCCAAACTTACAGATCTTTTCAAAAACTCCTTTAAACTATATCAAAAACCAATACAATGAATCTACCCAACTTAAGCCCAGCCAATATTGGGCGCTTATCAGTGCCTATTTCTGAATACGAAATCATACAAAATATCGCCACTCTCAGATTAGAAAACTCCATGGCCAGATGGCTTAGGAGCAGAATACTATGAATTATTGATCTGGTACCACATTTATGCGATTATTATAGTAACATTCTCCAAGAATATACACCCCCCACCTAACACCTCTCAAATTATAGTATTGCTTAAACCCAACAGAGATACCATCTTATCGATAGAGCTCTCTCTTAAATCAGGATCTTAAACTCTTATCCAAAAAATGGCCAATCGATTGCAGTTTGGGTTGGCTCATATCATAGGTCTGTCCCAGATGGGGTTCTTGCAGGGTAGACATTCCACTAAAAATATGGTTTGCTACTTTTTTTGTCACAACCCAAAAAACTATTGCTTTTGTGTTGCGAATCTTGTCTGGCATTTCAATGCTATTACAACACACCCAGCTAATACAAAAATTCTTCTTGCTCAACAAAAAAAGTAGTGTTGCCGTTTGTAAACTCAGCCATAACTCACACATTGATACCAAAACAAAACATTTTTTTCACATGATGGAAGCCAGGTCGGTCTTTCCTCTGTGATGCTTACCTACAACCCACTACCCTATCTAGATGTAACTGGGGAGTGAGTCTCCCATCAACTGCAGTAGCCAGATGATCTGGGAGCCACGGATGCAAGACTTTCCCTGCCCACAATGTTGTTATGAAACTAACCATGCCTGAAAACAAAACCGCTATTGTTTGTGTCTACTTTGTACTAACGTGTAATTCCAGGTTATTCTTTAATAGGTTAATAGTGCTTTCATACAGTTATCGGTGGCATGAACAAACAAGAGAAAGTCTATTAAAATGACCACACCTCAAATTATGATTACTAATAATGTACCAGTAATTTCACAAAAAAATCTGTACTTAAAAGGAAATGCTAGTATTATATGACAAATACATTTTCAAAAATATAGTGTTATCATTAGTGGCAAATTAGTCAAGTGCAGTTTTTCTAGATCTGTCATTTTAGCAAAATCTCAATCTTAACCCTTTTGTAACCAGGGGTTTTACTAACCTTAGTGACCAGAACTTTTTTGCCATTTTTAACATATCTTTGTTCAACCATGACTCCTCTTTTCCATATTTAGTGTTCCCATACAAATTGTATTTTGTTTTTCAAGGACAGATATAGCTTTCTCTTTATCATACTTTTCCTTGCAAAGCCTGTAATTTAATATGAATAATATGTCAAAAAAATATTTTTTTAACTTTAGGTATGAATTTATCTCTCCTGGTAAATGTCACTCTCAAACACCTGAAGAAGTGTTCAGCAACATCTCCCGAGTACAGTGATACAGCCCATGCATTGGTTTGTTGAGTTGTTTGGGGACTAAAATAGCACATTTGGGAGGTGTGCATTTTTCAAATTAGAATTTTCCCATGGGTTATTTGGGATATCTTTGAAGCTGGCCAATTCAAGTCAATTGTCATCAATACCATAAAAATCCATCAACAAAAGATGTTGTAATCTAACAACAGCCTAAAGATTGTACGTGACTTTATTCCACACTGCTATGGGATGTGTTCACTAAACCCTACATTGATAGTTTAAACATTTAACCTCATCACCTCTGCTTATGCAGATCCAGCCTCAGAAAGTATTGTCTGCAAGAAGTCTGCCAGCCAAGTAATAAAATGAATCTCAAAGTTATAACAAGACTTGGGCTCCGACGGGGTAAAAAAATCCTCGAAATTTGTCCGTTGTCGTCCTCGTATGCAACAAAATTCAAGATTTTTGTTTTTGGAAATCCCATTTGTCCATCTGGGTTGTCATGGAAACAAGAAATAAACGCATAGCAGAAGTGGAATCGAAATGGCAAGATTCTCCTCGTCTTAATATGGAGGCCACGGAGACAAACAAATCAACAGAGATTTTCATATTGCGCACATATTTTCTTTCGTTCAATGTTGCATTTGTTTGTTCATCATTCGGTCGAATGGACAAAATGACAAAATGCGGCACGACATGCATTAGTGCGAGAACAAATGCACAAGTCTAGTTCTAACTATAGACAATTACATAATAATTAAAAAAATCTCAGTCCTATTTTCAGGAGAAGTCAGGTAACATTCTTTATAATGTATACAAAATGTATGGATCAAAACAATTGCTAGCATAACAGAATACACTCATATGCTGCAGGACACAAGTCTAAATAACTAAATGATTTAGTTAAGTAAAAAAATATAATTGTTGCTACCTTTCATCACTTCCAATATCACGTTCCACAACATGCTAAATATAATAAAATGAATTGGATCTTAGCCACTCGGAGTGACATACAGATCAAATGCTGTAACATGGGTCTTAAAATGTGTCTTCAAACTGATCTTCTTGGTGTAAAAGCATCTAAGCATTTTTACCTGGACACGCTTGCTGCATTTTCAACAGGTGAATCAATCAGCGAGAGAGACTTGTCGACTAAATGGGCATTTGTATACATAGAAAGACATGAGTTTACCTCAAAAGAGGAGAAATGTTAGAACAAGTAGTCATTATCTAAAACTAGACGGTGAGAAACGTAAGGAAGTGGTTCTTATCCATTGTAAAAAAAATTCTAGCCTTAATCGCCATGGAAATCCATATTCCACAATATAACTGTTGTGTTCTTGAAAAGAATGTCCCATTATAATAAAAGAAGTTATGCGCTGTGTACCTGTATTTAATTAATGGTACATGTCAAATGAGTGCAAAGGTTTAATGGTAACATCAGAAAATACTACTTTACGGAAAGGGTAGTGGACGCGTGGAATAGCCTTCCAGTGGAAGTGGTAGATGTTAATACAGTAAAGTCATTTAGGCAAGCATGGGATTGGCTTAATGCCAAGCTAGATATAGGATAAGGGCAAGTACTAAAGGAAAGCACTCAGAGGTTGGGCAGACTGGATGGGCCTTCTGGTTCTTATCTGCCGTCACTTTCTATGTTTCTATGAGTGCATTTTTATGTCTTCTAACAACTGTTACCAAAATACTGGTGCTAATACTTAGCAATTGGCTGTGTATCTTTCTGTGGGAAGCAAGGCTCTCTCTAGCCCGCTCAAGTGAAAGTGATGTTTTTATTGTGTGCAACGTCCCTAGAAAAATTCTATTAAAAGCATATTCGGTTTATCAGCGTCATTCAGCCATCCGACTCTGTGAGCCATGGCGATAAGAGGGCTGGATGAGAGAAGGAAGAGAGGAAGCCAAAACCATATATAAATATAAGAACAACAAACATATGAGAGGGAATAAAACGTCCACGGAGCTCATGGGGCTAATAAGGAGTTGAAGTGTTTCCCATTTAGACGTCCCCAGGGTGGAGAGGCTCCGTGGAGCGTCAGGGAGAGGCATGTGGTAACATTCCTATCCGAAGTTGTGTCAGCAGGAGCTGGGCGTCACCCCCATGCGGCATGTTACAACTGGAGAGCGGGAATGAGGGGCTGAGGGAAAGGGAGGGCAGGGAGACGCCAGGTACAGGCAGGACACCCGACCGATTTATTCACAGAGAACATAACTGTGTACTCGGCGTCCGTTTGCACATCGCTAGTAGCCATGAGCGTTACTCCCAGCTTCTTCATGTCGGGGTTCTGCGTTAAGCATCCTTACCTTCATCTCCCAAAGAGCGCTCTGACAGAGAACAGACAGGAGCAGACCCCAGAATACCCCAGATACTAAGATGAATCTCACACCCACTGGTAAGTACCTGTTCCGATTACATGGCTTTCTCCTGACGCGGAGAATGATCAAAATGTGCTTGTCTGTCCATTCCAACTCCCACCTTGGCCAACCCGATGGATGAGGATACTAGGAGTTAGGTGAATACATATGCTGTCTAGAACAACCTATTCTGTATACTGGATTGGTGGTGTATGTATGTTTTCTAGTGAAAAACGAGAAACTGCTTTACTCATCCGATCATGAACCCCAACTTCCCACATCCATTTGCACAGAAACTAAGAAGTTAGAATCCAGCCCTATCTCCAGGCTTCTCCAATAAAGTAAACAGAGTATGGATCGCATGCCGGTATATATGTAATTTATGTAATAGATTCATGCACAGTTACTCTTTTTTATATTGATCAGGTAGATGCAGTCATCACTTGTCTTACAGTAACAGGAGGTCGTGAATGCATTTCTAACAACCATCAGCGCTACAGTGGATGGAGTTTCTATTTATTATTGCACTCTTTAAGTATGGTTCTAGTCTTATAACCTGGGGGGGCAACCAATGGGGTCCGAGTATAAAGAACAATCACCAGGAACAATGCGTTGGTTGATATGGTGATTGGAACACTTTTAACACTTTTTTTCTAGAAATATCCTTTCATAAATACTATGCTACACTCACTATGACAGCAGCACAGGCGGTGGCAGCAGATCAGCAACTCTACCTGTAGTAGCCTTGGCTTTTACATTCATATTAGCCTCAGTTTGCCGGTAAGGGATTTAGTGGTAAAAATGGTTTTGTATATAATATATTGGTTATTAGCAGCCATAACAATGAAATAGTGGAGTGAGGATTGTATTTTGGTATTTGAGTGTGGAAAATGCAAATAAACAAATGGATTTGCACCTACAATATTAATGACACTTCTTAAGTAAAATGGTAAAAGCTCCTATTTATACCACAGCAAGGAATTATCTTAAACAAGGGTCAATATGTATCTGGTGGATGCAATTAGCTTCTTATAAGCTTCCATGTATTACATCTGGATGAGGGCCAGATAGGTGAGTGCATTACGTTCCCTTTATTAGGCAAATGGTTTAAAAAATATTTGAGAAATTGCATTGCTTTTGCTTAAGCCAATTCATTTGTGTCTATAATACATGAGTCTTCTATGATAGCAAATTTCCCTATTATTGTCTTGATGCGTCCTTACAGGAAACAATCATCTCTTGATTGCATCCCTTTGATGGAAAATGTATTCCTTGTGCGTCACAGTGACGAATATATATATATATATATATATATATATTAAAACACAAAATATGGTTATTGTTTGCAGAAATATACAGATGTACAAATTAAGCCTAAAATATTTGACATCCAGCTTCTATATTCAGGTCAGTGACTGTTTTTTTTTACATTTTTATATCTTTCCCCTCTAGCTGACATCACAGACATGAACACCTGCGTCAATAGTTTTGGAAATAACACTCTGTTGAGTTCCCAGGCTTCCCTCATTTCTGGTACCATCTTTCTTGCTTTGGCGGCCTCCCTGGGACTCCCCGGTAATGCCTTTATCATCTGGAGTGTATTGTGGAAAATGAAAGGACGAGAGAAATCCGTGACCTGCATTCTTATCCTCAACCTGGCAGTTGCTGATGGAACTATTCTTCTCCTTACCCCATTCTTCATTACTTTCATGGTCAAGAAGAACTGGATTTTTGGTCGAGCAGTATGCAAAGTGGCCTATTATCTATGTTGCCTTAATATGTATGCCAGCATCTTTATCATAGCTTTAATGAGCTTGGACCGGTTCTTAGCTGTCTTCCGACCATATATGGCTCAGTCTCTCCGTAAACGGGAAGTTGTGACAAAAGTTCTGTTAGCCATCTGGCTTTTGGCTGGAGCGTTGGCTCTCCCAGCTTTTGCTTACCGAGAGGTAATTCACAATCAAAAGCTGAATATCAGTATTTGTGAACCTTGTCATGCAAGCCGTGGAGAAGCTATATTCCACTACACTTTTGAAACGCTTGTCGCCTTCTTGGTTCCTTTCCCTATGGTGTGCATTAGCTATGTGTTCGTATTGGTCAAGCTCAAGACAAGCCGATTTGGTCAAAGGTCACGAATAGAAAAACTAATAGCAGCCATATTGGTGACATTTGCTGTTCTATGGCTCCCATACCATGTGGTCAATGCAATGCAAGTTGTTTCAAATCTGACCACAGGAAATATATCTGAGAAACTGGCAAAAGCTTCTAAAGTGAGCAGAGCTGGAGCTACAGCTTTGGCTTTCTTCAGTGCATGCGTCAACCCTCTGCTTTATGCATTTGCTGCCTCTGACCTTTTTAGGGTATTTGGGGTGGGCTTTGTGGCAAAGCTTCTGGAGGGGACTGTGGCAGAGATACAGAAAAGGGTAAAATCCCAACGAGATCTTGTTAAGGGTCTTGTTAGAGTTGGTAGCCTGGGAGAATCCGTGGACATGGAACTGCGGAATGGTGTGAAAGAAGTGCCCTTGAATGGAGATCTAGGACCTTTTCTGCCAAAACATAACTCCTAGTTACTGAAGTGCATGAACTGCACTGTCAGATATCTCAGAGGTCCATTATTTTATTTTCATATTGTAAATATCGTTGCTAATTCTATCAATATGGTTGAGGTGTTCCAAGAAAAACATCTGAACTGAGCTTTTTGAGTTAAAGGGAATACATTTTACCACAACTGAATTAATAGCGGCTATCTGAACAACTTTTCTTAAATAATGTAGGGTCAGAATTTAACTTGACGTACCAGACTATCGAAAATTTTGAGAAAAGCTGTTTTTCAGATATGAAACAAAACCTTAATTAGTAAATTAATAATGTCTTGTATTTTGTCCATATATTCTTGGGATTATTCCACCTTTTGCACTGTATAAATTAGTTGGAAGTCAAAAATCAATGTAACTTTTTTATTTATGGAGGTTTTAAGGGTCACATCACTGTATCTCTGTATTGCTAATAGATGTACTCTGGGATCTACGTGTACATTTAGCGGAATACTGAGGTTGTTTAGCGGAATACTGGTGATGTATGCTGTGTTGATGAGTAATCTATTTCTCTCCGAGGGGTATGAAATAATTTCCGGTCCGGTATCTGCCCCTACTTGCCTGTTTTGCATGCCTCTCTTGCATGCCTCTCTTAGCCAACATAATGAAAAGTAAGATTTCCCATAAATCTTGCAGATTGCGTGCATCTTCTTTTCTCTCGCTGCTCTGCTAACAGAGGTTTCTATAGAACTTAAAGATAAAATAAAAACATGGATAAACACAAAACTGGGCTTTATATGCACATCACCTGGGACAGCATATTATGTGCATAAGGAGCCGCACAAGCTAAGATCCGAAGAAGATTCCCTCTGAGGTCTAAAAGCTTATGTGGCTTTGAGCCTTTCAGACTTATTTTTTGCAAACTGTAATGAACTGCCTATAATACACATGGCATTCATAAGCAACAGAAAGTGGTTTTGGAACAGAACAGATCTGGTGTATTCTAACAGATATAATGCCCTCTTGCTTTTTTCTTTAATATCCTTTATGCTTTCGTTGACAGGATCATGGGGTATAAGGGAAGAGAGAGCGATTTTAGTAGTTCATTGGTGGGTTGCTGGAAGTTCAAGCACTGCAGCTTACCAAATATGTTTTGCGTAATGAGGAGGCTGCAGATAGTGTTCCTTGCAAAAAAAAGGCCATGTTCACTTTGCATACTGTACAGTAATTATGTCAATCTGATCATATTCATGAATTCTCACCCTTTCAGTTCATTAAGTAAGGCCTATTAAAGTGAATTTGACTTGTAAAAAGCTGAAGTCGCCCTGCAACTTACAGGACAGTCAGTAAGCTTTTGTGTTGAAATTCACCAACAAACACACTTTTAGTACATAAACGTATTCAGAAAGGGTAGTTCAGATCCCCAGAAATCCAGCAGGTGGTGCTACCAGCCTGAAGTAAAACACCGGGATCTACCCTTCCATCTTCCAGAAAATATGTATCTCCAAGAGGTCAGCATGACTGTGTGTGTGTGTATGATTCAGAGTAGGTAGCTACAACTGAAATAGCTGTGGAAATAATGTTACAGATGCATAACGCAAGACAAAACCATTTCATTTTGCATGGCTGGAAACACATCTGATTCCACAGTTTTATTATTTGAATACAGGCACTTGACAGGAATGAAATGTGCTTGACAATACTGTTATATCTCATGTAACAGCAATATAATGCTATTTATGTATTTATAACACATTGTACAGCTATGTGCTATGTATCAACTGTACATCTGGTAACTTTAAACCTAGGGAATCTACAGAGAAAATTACAGTTTGTTGACAGAGAGGGTCTATAAAAAAAACAAAACCTGAGGAGTTTAGTCACTGAAGGGAGAGTTGTCAGGAGAGTTAAGCTCTCAACTCTCTTATTCACTATCCAACATGAAGCCAACATTGTTTCTCCATTGTTTCCTGGAGGCTGAGCTGGCCGTTTATAATGCTTAAGGGCAAAGAAACATCACTTATTTAACTATTCATTATTCTACAACTTACAAGCATCTTCTATGGCTTCTACATATTCCACATCTTCACTGAGGCCTGGACGTTCATAATGAATAGTGAAGTGAAGGAGTAAAACACAGCTCTTCTGCTGTGAGAGGTCTAGTGAGTCTAGTGAATACACCTCATTGATTGTTGTGGCCTTTTATAAGCTTAAAAGTCATGTTCTTGAGTAAAAAAAATCGCTGCTTTACCTACTACCAATCCCCTGATTACCACTAATAACAACAGGCCACCTATAAAAGAACAGCAGGATTGACAATAACAGGGCACCCTGGCACATTAAGGTCAGCTGGTGCCTGATAACGTAAATGCGGCCAACGGCTGGGTATGCACAGAAGCATGTTTTAATGCACCAGGAAGCATGCAACCAGACACAGTCTGCCGTGAGCGATGTGTGGCGATGTCAGCCAACAGCCCACCGGGCATTTGCGCTTGGTGAGCCAAATGGCCAGTCCAGACCTGCTATAAAGCATTAACATATTCCACTTTGCTGTTCTACAGATTGTACTTTCTTTAAATTAGGTATTAAAGTTTACAGTTATTTCACTTAGTGTGTGACAGCTAGCTATTTCAGTTGGGCGGAGTAAGCAAATATTGAGCAATCTCAATGCTGCAAACTTCAGAACAAACACATTTTGTGCCAATAATACACTGCCATTCAAAATTTTGCGATAACTTAGAAATGTCCTTGTTTTTAAAAGAAAAGCAAATTTTGTCCATTAAAATAACATGAAATAGATGAGAAGTACAGTTGGTAAGGTTGTGAATGACTATTGTAGCTGGAAACAGCTGATTTTTAATGCAATATGTTCATAGGCGTACAGAGACCTTTTTTCAGAAGACATGTTGTTTTCGCTACTTCAAGCTTAAGGACAATGGGCGATCCTTAAACCAATTGAAAACAATGCATTTTGAGACCGTACATGTACGGGCTTTGTCATTAAGGGGTTAAATGCTAATTGATTATAATAAAACCATTTTGCAATTGTGTTACACAGCTAGAAATTTCTTTGTTTTCCATGAAAACAGTTTAGTGACCCCAAACTTTTGAACATTAGTGTATATTGATAAGTTCTGGCTAAACACTGCCTAAGCACTAACTAGATACTTTTAAGCTTTTTTAAAAAAAAAAAATCACATTTTGTTAGCAACATCAAAAATTTAATACCGTCATCACCACACAAAAGCGCAGAGAATATTTGTAGTCGCAGAGAATATTTGTAGTCGACAGAGAATATTTGTAGTCGACAAAAAATCGGAGTAAATGTTATATGCCTTGTTAAGGCAACAGGCAAACTCGCCAGCTGTCTTATAACCTCATGAATCCTAGCCAACCATAAGAACACATCTTTAGTTACAAACTGACCATCAAGGAAATTGTAGTTATTAGACGGACACCAACATGCTGGCCACCTCATCCCCACCGTGTGGCCACCTAGTACTGGTGAATGTCATTGGGCTAATCTGCATATCTCCACAAAGGTTTATTATTTATTGATGTATATAGCACCATCATATTCTACAGCACTGTATATTGGGTCTGCAAGTAAATATATAGCTGTAACAATGAACACTCTACCCACCAATAGCCAGTGATCCTCTTTATTATTCATGCATACCTCAGTTCCAGTTTTGCAGACTAGTCCTGATTTTTTGGCCCCCTGCTGTCCAGCTTTTACAGGCAATGAGGAGTATTAGCTTTTTGAGGAGATGCTTTGATCTCCCCTGAACGTCACAAGGAGCTGTAAAATGAATGGAGGTCCTACATCAACCTACATTGCAGCTCCTACACGATCACCTCACAACATGGATCTTCTGGGGCCAGCCTCACCTTCCCCCTCTTGCTGTACCCTGCCCCCCCAACACAGGTGGTTATCTGAAATATTAGGGGGTATGCTTATACCCTGCTTCTATCTCTTCCACTTTAGCATGTAAACTGATTGCTTGCAAGCTTCAGGATGTCATATGAACCCTCTCCCTCAGGCTTTATTAAAATCTTACAAAGGTGTCAGTGCATATGTTGAGGGGGACATATTATGAGGTTCCCTGCAACAAAAAGTGCATCCTTCAACCATACCACCCAACTATTCCCTCTTTGCATGGAATAGTCCCAATTTTGTCACCCTATTCCGCTGTCCCACCAAGCTCTACTTCTGGCCAGCTTTTTGGGACACAGAATGCACACTGCTCATGTGGAGAGTTGTGTGCATGCACAGTAGTGCACCAGTTTGAGTGACACTCTACCTCCTAAGCTGTGCGTGCCAGTGGGCAGTACTTGGGAGGTATGTTGAACTATAGTGCTGCTTATGTATAAAGCACACTTACAAAGTAGTAAAAGTGGAGCATTTTATTGGTTACCACATTTATCAGAAACACTTTATGTTCCCTATGCAGTGATGAATTCTGGCCTAGGACATCCAGGGAGGAAGCAGTTCCCCTGCTGCAAAACTAGGCAGTAGTTCAGGCCCCCGGCATGCTGCTGTTCAATGGGTTACGAGCATACCTGGGAACTTCTCGGCTCCGGCTACCCTGAGCCTTCCCTTGCAGGACAAGGCCAGGACTGCACACTGACGTCAGCGGTCCCCGCTAATGTCGGGGGCTTTCCCGCTGACGTCAGGGTCGTCCCCGATGACGCCAGCAGGAAACACCCCATTTACAGAAAAAATGGGCGGGGAGCGGGGTGTGTCAATCCTGGAGGATTCAGGTCTTGACTTGGAGAACCGAAGGAACAGCGCTCACCCGGCAATCTCCAATCAAACCTGGAGAGTTCCGAGGTATGCTTACGAGGGAGATGTCTCATCTGATCTACCCAACCAGCCTATTTGCAATATGGATGCTGTTGTTGACACGTCTTATCCCGGTGCCTTGTAGTGAAGAGTACAGTCGTGAATCTTTACTGCTTTACCTTTGCACCTGTAGATGTATAGAAAATGGGTTAACACCCCCCCAAAATTTCTATATAGGTCACAATGTTGTCACAAATGTGTTTTCCCCATTCAGAACCAGGGATATTTTACACTACAATTTTCATGTTTTTGAAATGTCTTATTTCAGCCAGAATTTCCCTCTTTCTCAATTGGTGTACGCACACAAGCAGGGATTTTTTTGAAACCATAGTAATTTGTATAATCAATGGATTATTATAAACAAAGTATTAAAAAAGTGTGGAAATGTGTATAATTGTATGTAAACAGTACACAATTTGGGGAGAAAAATATCCCAAAACTTATTTTGGCACTAAAAGAGCAAATATGGTGAATATTATTTTACTAGGACCATCTCCTCCCTAGCTTTTTAATATGTATATTTGTATATTACATATTACATATGTTTATTTGTAAGAACAACCATTACATCTGCTGCAACTATCCGGACTTTCCTACTTTGTGAATGGATCTCCCTTGAAACAACATATCATATTAACAGACTCGCATTGATTGAAAACCATTAAGAAACACTGCAGGAATGATCCCTTCAAGCCAAGTGTTATTTATTGCAATCTTCCAGACTCAATGGTTTTGGGCTTAAGCTTGCTGTTTTACCTGCACTAGGTGTGAGTGCAGGGTGTAATAATAATAATAACTTTCCACACATATTACATCTAAAAGTCAGCTCGCTAACAACAGATTTATCATAATGCGTACTTCACTTTTCCAGTAGGGTTTTCTATTTCCTCCAAAGCCAGCATGGAACAAATATTTTGGCCATTGTAATTCTAATTAAAAATAAAGATTTACATATTGGCCTGCTGCCCTGCATGGTACAAATGCTAAACACGCCTTTCTTATAAGTCCTCCTTGTAAAACTGCATATAAGGCCATCTTTAGGCTAGGTTTCCACTTGGGTTTTTGTCCTGCATTTTTTTCTTGAT
>VKOC01000001.1:39148516-39174750 GCA_009364415.1 Spea multiplicata
AATTTCCACAGAAAGGCTAAAAAGCCAGAAAAAACTCCACAAAAAACGCCAAAATGCAGTGGCAGTTTTCTTGGCGTTTTTGTTGGCGTTTTTCATCAGAAAAAAAACGCCGGACAAAAACCCAAGTGGAAACCTAGCCTTATACACATTTCCACACTTTTTTAATACTTTGTTTATAATAATCCATTGATTATACAAATTACTATGGTTTCAAAAAAATCCCTGCTTGTGTGCGTACACCAATTGAGAAAGAGGGAAATTCTGGCTGAAATAAGACATTTCAAAAACATGAAAATTGTAGTGTAAAATATCCCTGGTTCTGAATGGGGAAAACACATTTGTGACAACATTGTGACCTATATAGAAATTTTGGGGGGGTGTTAACCCATTTTCTATACATCTACAGGTGCAAAGGTAAAGCAGTAAAGATTCACGACTGTACTCTTCACTACAAGGCACCGGGATAAGACGTGTCAACAACAGCATCCATATTGCAAATAGGCTGGTTGGGTAGATCAGATGAGACATCTCCCTCGTAAGCATACCTCGGAACTCTCCAGGTTTGATTGGAGATTGCCGGGTGAGCGCTGTTCCTTCGGTTCTCCAAGTCAAGACCTGAATCCTCCAGGATTGACACACCCCGCTCCCCGCCCATTTTTTCTGTAAATGGGGTGTTTCCTGCTGACGTCAGCGGGAAAGCCCCCGACATTAGCGGGGACCGCTGACGTCAGTGTGCAGTCCTGGCCTTGTCCTGCAAGGGAAGGCTCAGGGTAGCCGGAGCCGAGAAGTTCCCAGGTATGCTCGTAACCCATTGAACAGCAGCATGCCGGGGGCCTGAACTACTGCCTAGTTTTGCAGCAGGGGAACTGCTTCCTCCCTGGATGTCCTAGGCCAGAATTCATCACTGCATAGGGAACATAAAGTGTTTCTGATAAATGTGGTAACCAATAAAATGCTCCACTTTTACTACTTTGTAAGTGTGCTTTATACATAAGCAGCACTATAGTTCAACATACCTCCCAAGTACTGCCCACTGGCGCGCACAGCTTAGGAGGTAGAGTGTCACTCAAACTGGTGCACTACTGTGCATGCACACAACTCTCCACATGAGCAGTGTGCATTCTGTGTCCCAAAAAGCTGGCCAGAAGTAGAGCTTGGTGGGACAGCGGAATAGGGTGACAAAATTGGGACTATTCCATGCAAAGAGGGAATAGTTGGGTGGTATGGTTGAAGGATGCACTTTTTGTTGCAGGGAACCTCATAATATGTCCCCCTCAACATATGCACTGACACCTTTGTAAGATTTTAATAAAGCCTGAGGGAGAGGGTTCATATGACATCCTGAAGCTTGCAAGCAATCAGTTTACATGCTAAAGTGGAAGAGATAGAAGCAGGGTATAAGCATACCCCCTAATATTTCAGATAACCACCTGTGTTGGGGGGGCAGGGTACAGCAAGAGGGGGAAGGTGAGGCTGGCCCCAGAAGATCCATGTTGTGAGGTGATCGTGTAGGAGCTGCAATGTAGGTTGATGTAGGACCTCCATTCATTTTACAGCTCCTTGTGACGTTCAGGGGAGATCAAAGCATCTCCTCAAAAAGCTAATACTCCTCATTGCCTGTAAAAGCTGGACAGCAGGGGGCCAAAAAATCAGGACTAGTCTGCAAAACTGGAACTGAGGTATGCATGAATAATAAAGAGGATCACTGGCTATTGGTGGGTAGAGTGTTCATTGTTACAGCTATATATTTACTTGCAGACCCAATATACAGTGCTGTAGAATATGATGGTGCTATATACATCAATAAATAATAAACCTTTGTGGAGATATGCAGATTAGCCCAATGACATTCACCAGTACTAGGTGGCCACACGGTGGGGATGAGGTGGCCAGCATGTTGGTGTCCGTCTAATAACTACAATTTCCTTGATGGTCAGTTTGTAACTAAAGATGTGTTCTTATGGTTGGCTAGGATTCATGAGGTTATAAGACAGCTGGCGAGTTTGCCTGTTGCCTTAACAAGGCATATAACATTTACTCCGATTTTTTGTCGACTACAAATATTCTCTGTCGACTACAAATATTCTCTGCGACTACAAATATTCTCTGCGCTTTTGTGTGGTGATGACGGTATTAAATTTTTGATGTTGCTAACAAAATGTGATTTTTTTTTTTTAAAAAAGCTTAAAAGTATCTAGTTAGTGCTTAGGCAGTGTTTAGCCAGAACTTATCAATATACACTAATGTTCAAAAGTTTGGGGTCACTAAACTGTTTTCATGGAAAACAAAGAAATTTCTAGCTGTGTAACACAATTGCAAAATGGTTTTATTATAATCAATTAGCATTTAACCCCTTAATGACAAAGCCCGTACATGTACGGTCTCAAAATGCATTGTTTTCAATTGGTTTAAGGATCGCCCATTGTCCTTAAGCTTGAAGTAGCGAAAACAACATGTCTTCTGAAAAAAGGTCTCTGTACGCCTATGAACATATTGCATTAAAAATCAGCTGTTTCCAGCTACAATAGTCATTCACAACCTTACCAACTGTACTTCTCATCTATTTCATGTTATTTTAATGGACAAAATTTGCTTTTCTTTTAAAAACAAGGACATTTCTAAGTTATCGCAAAATTTTGAATGGCAGTGTATTATTGGCACAAAATGTGTTTGTTCTGAAGTTTGCAGCATTGAGATTGCTCAATATTTGCTTACTCCGCCCAACTGAAATAGCTAGCTGTCACACACTAAGTGAAATAACTGTAAACTTTAATACCTAATTTAAAGAAAGTACAATCTGTAGAACAGCAAAGTGGAATATGTTAATGCTTTATAGCAGGTCTGGACTGGCCATTTGGCTCACCAAGCGCAAATGCCCGGTGGGCTGTTGGCTGACATCGCCACACATCGCTCACGGCAGACTGTGTCTGGTTGCATGCTTCCTGGTGCATTAAAACATGCTTCTGTGCATACCCAGCCGTTGGCCGCATTTACGTTATCAGGCACCAGCTGACCTTAATGTGCCAGGGTGCCCTGTTATTGTCAATCCTGCTGTTCTTTTATAGGTGGCCTGTTGTTATTAGTGGTAATCAGGGGATTGGTAGTAGGTAAAGCAGCGATTTTTTTTACTCAAGAACATGACCTTTAAGCTTATAAAAGGCCACAACAATCAATGAGGTGTATTCACTAGACTCACTAGACCTCTCACAGCAGAAGAGCTGTGTTTTACTCCTTCACTTCACTATTCATTATGAACGTCCAGGCCTCAGTGAAGATGTGGAATATGTAGAAGCCATAGAAGATGCTTGTAAGTTGTAGAATAATGAATAGTTAAATAAGTGATGTTTCTTTGCCCTTAAGCATTATAAACGGCCAGCTCAGCCTCCAGGAAACAATGGAGAAACAATGTTGGCTTCATGTTGGCTAGTGAATAAGAGAGTTGAGAGCTTAACTCTCCTGACAACTCTCCCTTCAGTGACTAAACTCCTCAGGTTTTGTTTTTTTTATAGACCCTCTCTGTCAACAAACTGTAATTTTCTCTGTAGATTCACTAGGTTTAAAGTTACCAGATGTACAGTTGATACATAGCACATAGCTGTACAATGTGTTATAAATACATAAATAGCATTATATTGCTGTTACATGAGATATAACAGTATTGCCAAGCACATTTCATTCCTGTCAAGTGCCTGTATTCAAATGATAAAACTGTGGAATCAGATGTGTTTCCAGCCATGCAAAATGAAATGGTTTTGTCTTGGGTTATGCATCTGTAACATTATTTCCACAGCTATTTCAGTTGTAGCTACCTACTCTGAATCATACACACACACACACAGTCATGCTGACCTCTTGGAGATACAAATTTTCTGGAAGATGGAAGGGTAGATCCCGGTGTTTTACTTCAGGCTGGTAGCACCACCTGCTGGATTTCTGGGGATCTGAACTACCCTTTCTGAATACGTTTATGTACTAAAAGTGTGTTTGTTGGTGAATTTCAACACAAAAGCTTACTGACTGTCCTGTAAGTTGCAGGGCGACTTCAGCTTTTTACAAGTCAAATTCACTTTAATAGGCCTTAGTTAATGAACTGAAAGGGTGAGAATTCATGAATATGATCAGATTGACATAATTACTGTACAGTATGCAAAGTGAACATGGCCTTTTTTTGCAAGGAACACTATCTGCAGCCTCCTCATTACGCAAAACATATTTGGTAAGCTGCAGTGCTTGAACTTCCAGCAACCCACCAATGAACTACTAAAATCGCTCTCTCTTCCCTTATACCCCATGATCCTGTCAACGAAAGCATAAAGGATATTAAAGAAAAAAGCAAGAGGGCATTATATCTGTTAGAATACACCAGATCTGTTCTGTTCCAAAACCACTTTCTGTTGCTTATGAATGCCATGTGTATTATAGGCAGTTCATTACAGTTTGCAAAAAATAAGTCTGAAAGGCTCAAAGCCACATAAGCTTTTAGACCTCAGAGGGAATCTTCTTCGGATCTTAGCTTGTGCGGCTCCTTATGCACATAATATGCTGTCCCAGGTGATGTGCATATAAAGCCCAGTTTTGTGTTTATCCATGTTTTTATTTTATCTTTAAGTTCTATAGAAACCTCTGTTAGCAGAGCAGCGAGAGAAAAGAAGATGCACGCAATCTGCAAGATTTATGGGAAATCTTACTTTTCATTATGTTGGCTAAGAGAGGCATGCAAGAGAGGCATGCAAAACAGGCAAGTAGGGGCAGATACCGGACCGGAAATTATTTCATACCCCTCGGAGAGAAATAGATTACTCATCAACACAGCATACATCACCAGTATTCCGCTAAACAACCTCAGTATTCCGCTAAATGTACACGTAGATCCCAGAGTACATCTATTAGCAATACAGAGATACAGTGATGTGACCCTTAAAACCTCCATAAATAAAAAAGTTACATTGATTTTTGACTTCCAACTAATTTATACAGTGCAAAAGGTGGAATAATCCCAAGAATATATGGACAAAATACAAGACATTATTAATTTACTAATTAAGGTTTTGTTTCATATCTGAAAAACAGCTTTTCTCAAAATTTTCGATAGTCTGGTACGTCAATTTAAATTCTGACCCTACATTATTTAAGAAAAGTTGTTCAGATAGCCGCTATTAATTCAGTTGTGGTAAAATGTATTCCCTTTAACTCAAAAAGCTCAGTTCAGATGTTTTTCTTGGAACACCTCAACCATATTGATAGAATTAGCAACGATATTTACAATATGAAAATAAAATAATGGACCTCTGAGATATCTGACAGTGTAGTTCATGCACTTCAGTAACTAGGAGTTATGTTTTGGCAGAAAAGGTCCTAGATCTCCATTCAAGGGCACTTCTTTCACACCATTCCGCAGTTCCATGTCCACGGATTCTCCCAGGCTACCAACTCTAACAAGACCCTTAACAAGATCTCGTTGGGATTTAACCCTTTTCTGTATCTCTGCCACAGTCCCCTCCAGAAGCTTTGCCACAAAGCCCACCCCAAATACCCTAAAAAGGTCAGAGGCAGCAAATGCATAAAGCAGAGGGTTGACACATGCACTGAAGAAAGCCAAAGCTGTAGCTCCAGCTCTGCTCACTTTAGAAGCTTTTGCCAGTTTCTCAGATATATTTCCTGTGGTCAGATTTGAAACAACTTGCATTGCATTGACCACATGGTATGGGAGCCATAGAACAGCAAATGTCACCAATATGGCTGCTATTAGTTTTTCTATTCGTGACCTTTGACCAAATCGGCTTGTCTTGAGCTTGACCAATACGAACACATAGCTAATGCACACCATAGGGAAAGGAACCAAGAAGGCGACAAGCGTTTCAAAAGTGTAGTGGAATATAGCTTCTCCACGGCTTGCATGACAAGGTTCACAAATACTGATATTCAGCTTTTGATTGTGAATTACCTCTCGGTAAGCAAAAGCTGGGAGAGCCAACGCTCCAGCCAAAAGCCAGATGGCTAACAGAACTTTTGTCACAACTTCCCGTTTACGGAGAGACTGAGCCATATATGGTCGGAAGACAGCTAAGAACCGGTCCAAGCTCATTAAAGCTATGATAAAGATGCTGGCATACATATTAAGGCAACATAGATAATAGGCCACTTTGCATACTGCTCGACCAAAAATCCAGTTCTTCTTGACCATGAAAGTAATGAAGAATGGGGTAAGGAGAAGAATAGTTCCATCAGCAACTGCCAGGTTGAGGATAAGAATGCAGGTCACGGATTTCTCTCGTCCTTTCATTTTCCACAATACACTCCAGATGATAAAGGCATTACCGGGGAGTCCCAGGGAGGCCGCCAAAGCAAGAAAGATGGTACCAGAAATGAGGGAAGCCTGGGAACTCAACAGAGTGTTATTTCCAAAACTATTGACGCAGGTGTTCATGTCTGTGATGTCAGCTAGAGGGGAAAAATATAAAAATGTAAAACAACAGTCACTGACCTGGATATAGAAGCTGGATGTCAAATATTTTAGGCTTAATTTGTACATCTGTATATTTCTGCAAACAATAATCATATTTTGTGTTTATTATATATATATATATATATATATTCATCACTGTGACGCACAAGGAATACATTTTCCATCAAAGGGATTCAATCAAGAGATGATTGTTTCCTGTAAGGACGCATCAAGACAATAATAGGGAAATTTGCTATCATAGAAGACTCATGTATTATAGACACAAATGAATTGGCTTAAGCAAAAGCAATGCAATTTCTCAAATATTTTTAAACCATTTGCCTAATAAAGGGAACGTAATGCACTCACCTATCTGGCCCTCATCCAGATGTAATACATGGAAGCTTATAAGAAGCTAATTGCATCCACCAGATACATATTGACCCTTGTTTAAGATAATTCCTTGCTGTGGTATAAATAGGAGCTTTTACCATTTTACTTAAGAAGTGTCATTAATATTGTAGGTGCAAATCCATTTGTTTATTTGCATTTTCCACACTCAAATACCAAAATACAATCCTCACTCCACTATTTCATTGTTATGGCTGCTAATAACCAATATATTATATACAAAACCATTTTTACCACTAAATCCCTTACCGGCAAACTGAGGCTAATATGAATGTAAAAGCCAAGGCTACTACAGGTAGAGTTGCTGATCTGCTGCCACCGCCTGTGCTGCTGTCATAGTGAGTGTAGCATAGTATTTATGAAAGGATATTTCTAGAAAAAAAGTGTTAAAAGTGTTCCAATCACCATATCAACCAACGCATTGTTCCTGGTGATTGTTCTTTATACTCGGACCCCATGGGTTGCCCCCCCAGGTTATAAGACTAGAACCATACTTAAAGAGTGCAATAATAAATAGAAACTCCATCCACCAAGTCTGTAGCGCTGATGGTTGTTAGAAATGCATTCACGATCTCCTGTCACTGTAAGACAAGTGATGACTGCATCTACCTGATTAATATAAAAAAGGAGTAACTGTGCATGAATCGATTACATAAACAACTCTGTAATTTCCCCACTGCCTTCTATATACCGGCATGCGATCCATACTCTGTTTACTTTATTGGAGAAGCCTGGAGATAGGGCTGGATTCTAACTTCTTAGTTTCTGTGCAAATGGATGTGGGAAGTTGGGGTTCATGATCGGATGAGTAAAGCAGTTTCTCGTTTTTTACTAGAAAACATCCATACACCACCAATCCAGTATACAAAATATGTTGTTCTAGACAGCATATGTATTCATCTAACTCCTATTATCCTCATCCATCGGGTTGGCCAAGGTGGGAGTTGGAATGGACAGACAAGCACATTTTGATCATTCTCCTCGTCAGGAGAAAGCCATGTAATCGGAACAGGTACTTACCAGTGGGTGTGAGATTCATCTTAGTATCTGGGGTATTCTGGGGTCTGCTCCTGTCTGTTCTCTGTCAGAGCGCTCTTTGGGAGATGAAGGTAAGGATGCTTAACGCAGAACCCCGACATGAAGAAGCTGGGAGTAACGCTCATGGCTACTAGCGATGTGCAAACGGACGCCGAGTACACAGTTATGTTCTCTGTGAATAAATCGGTCGGGTGTCCTGCCTGTACCTGGCGTCTCCCTGCCCTCCCTTTCCCTCAGCCCCTCATTCCCGCTCTCCAGTTGTAACATGCCGCATGGGGGTGACGCCCAGCTCCTGCTGACACAACTTCGGATAGGAATGTTACCACATGCCTCTCCCTGACGCTCCACGGAGCCTCTCCACCCTGGGGACGTCTAAATGGGAAACACTTCAACTCCTTATTAGCCCCATGAGCTCCGTGGACGCTTTATTCCCTCTCATATGTTTGTTGTTCTTATATTTATATATGGTTTTGGCTTCCTCTCTTCCTTCTCTCATCCAGCCCTCTTATCGCCATTGCTCACAGAGTCGGATGGCTGAATGACGCTGATAAACCGAATATGCTTTTAATAGAATATTTCTAGGGACGTTGCACACAATAAAAACATCACTTTCACTTGAGCGGGCTAGAGAGAGCCTTGCTTCCCATAGAAAGATACACAGCCAATTGCTAAGTATTAGCACCAGTATTTTGGTAACAGTTGTTAGAAGACATAAAAATGCACTCATAGAAACACAGAAAGTGACGGCAGATAAGAACCAGAAGGCCCATCCAGTCTGCCCAACCTCTGAGTACTCTCCTTTAGTACCTGCCCTTATCCTATATCTAGCTTGGCATTATGCCTATCCCATGCTTGCTTAAATGACTTTACTGTATTAACATCTACCACTTCCACTGGAAGGCTATTCCATGCGTCCACTTCCCTTTTCCTTAAAGTAATATTTTCTGATGTTACCATTAAACCTTTGCACTCATTTGACATGTACCATTAATTAAATATAGGTACACAGCGCATAACTTCTTTTATTATAATGGGACATTCTTTTCAAGAACACAACAGTTATATTGTGGAATATGGATTTCCATGGCGATTAAGGCTAGAATTTTTTTTACAATGGATAAGAACCACTTCCTTACGTTTCTCACCGTCTAGTTTTAGATAATGACTACTTGTTCTAACATTTCTCCTCTTTTGAAGTAAACTCATGTCTTTCTATGTATACAAATGCCCATTTAGTCGACAAACTTGTTTCCATGACAACCCAGATGGACAAATGGGATTTCCAAAAACAAAAATCTTGAATTTTGTTGCATACGAGGACGACAACGGACAAATTTCGAGGATTTTTTTACCCCGTCGGAGCCCAAGTCTTGTTATAACTTTGAGATTCATTTTATTACTTGGCTGGCAGACTTCTTGCAGACAATACTTTCTGAGGCTGGATCTGCATAAGCAGAGGTGATGAGGTTAAATGTTTAAACTATCAATGTAGGGTTTAGTGAACACATCCCATAGCAGTGTGGAATAAAGTCACGTACAATCTTTAGGCTGTTGTTAGATTACAACATCTTTTGTTGATGGATTTTTATGGTATTGATGACAATTGACTTGAATTGGCCAGCTTCAAAGATATCCCAAATAACCCATGGGAAAATTCTAATTTGAAAAATGCACACCTCCCAAATGTGCTATTTTAGTCCCCAAACAACTCAACAAACCAATGCATGGGCTGTATCACTGTACTCGGGAGATGTTGCTGAACACTTCTTCAGGTGTTTGAGAGTGACATTTACCAGGAGAGATAAATTCATACCTAAAGTTAAAAAAATATTTTTTTGACATATTATTCATATTAAATTACAGGCTTTGCAAGGAAAAGTATGATAAAGAGAAAGCTATATCTGTCCTTGAAAAACAAAATACAATTTGTATGGGAACACTAAATATGGAAAAGAGGAGTCATGGTTGAACAAAGATATGTTAAAAATGGCAAAAAAGTTCTGGTCACTAAGGTTAGTAAAACCCCTGGTCACAAAAGGGTTAAGATTGAGATTTTGCTAAAATGACAGATCTAGAAAAACTGCACTTGACTAATTTGCCACTAATGATAACACTATATTTTTGAAAATGTATTTGTCATATAATACTAGCATTTCCTTTTAAGTACAGATTTTTTTGTGAAATTACTGGTACATTATTAGTAATCATAATTTGAGGTGTGGTCATTTTAATAGACTTTCTCTTGTTTGTTCATGCCACCGATAACTGTATGAAAGCACTATTAACCTATTAAAGAATAACCTGGAATTACACGTTAGTACAAAGTAGACACAAACAATAGCGGTTTTGTTTTCAGGCATGGTTAGTTTCATAACAACATTGTGGGCAGGGAAAGTATTGCATCCGTGGCTCCCAGATCATCTGGCTACTGCAGTTGATGGGAGACTCACTCCCCAGTTACATCCAGATAGGGTGGTGGGTTGTAGGTAAGCATCACAGAGGAAAGACCAACCTGGCTTCCATCATGTGAAAAAAATGTTTTGTTTTGGTATCAATGTGTGAGTTATGGGTGAGTTTACAAACGGCAACACTACTTTTTTTGTTGAGCAAGAAGAATTTTTGTATTAGCTGGGTGTGTTGTAATAGCATTGAAATGCCAGACAAGATTCGCAACACAAAAGCAATAGTTTTTTGGGTTGTGACAAAAAAAGTAGCAAACCATATTTTTAGTGGAATGTCTACCCTGCAAGAACCCCATCTGGGACAGACCTATGATATGAGCCAACCCAAACTGCAATCGTTTGGCCATTTTTTGGATAAGATTTTAAGATCCTGATTTAAGAGGGAGCTCTATCGATAAGATGGTATCTCTGTTGGGTTTAAGCAATACTATAATTTGAGAGGTGTTAGGTGGGGGGGTGTTATATTCTTGGAGAATGTTATTATACAAATCGCATAAATGTGGTACCAGATTAATAATTCATAGTATTCTGCTCCTAAGCCATCTGGCCATGGAGTTTTATAATCTGAGAATGGCAATATTTTGTATGATTTCGTATTCAGAAATAGGCACTGATAAGCGCTCAATATTGGCTGGGCTTAAGTTGGGTAGATTCACTGTATTGGTTTTTGATATAGTTTGAAGGAGTTTTTGAAAAGATCTGTAAGTTTGGAAGGGTCTGTTATATGTGTGCCTTGTGGGTCTGATTTTTAAAACATCTTTTGTGAAATTAGATTTTTTTGACCAGGTTCACCAGGAGTTTGCCTGGTCTGTCACTGCCTCTAAAGTATTTATTGTTTAAATAGGTCTGGTTATGTCTAGCTTTCTCAGTGGCCCATGCATCAAATAATCATTGAGCATCTTTATAAATTTACGATGTGTTGGGTGTGGGATTGGTTTTGTAGTTACAATATGCCCGGGCCTATCCATCTTTGAATTAGCCTGTCATAATAGGATTAAAAACCAATTTATGTTGTTAATTTGCTAAGTGATGTCATCTAAGTGGTTCTTCCATTCTTGTGTTAGGAACTCTTTAAGGGAGTCAGAGTGGAGTAAATAAGATGGAAATTACCAGTTATGTGAAAAGCATAAGGTACATTGCAATTTAATGTCCACTCAGCATGAGTGGCAGAGATGGTTATTAAATCTATTTTGGTGGATAGAGGTCTATGCAACATAAATAGGTAGTCAATTCTAGACAGGGAGTTATGTGGATGAAGAAAAAAGAAAATTGACACTCAATTGGATTATGTAGTGGCCAGGTATCTACCAACCCAAAATTGTGCTGTGGTTAAAGTGGCAGTGGAACTACTCGAGACAGATCGCTCTAAGATCGGATTCATCTTCAGATTGAAATCAGCTCCTTTTATAAGACTGGGGGTGAAAATAATAGATAATATCATATACATTAGCTAAATTGACCAGAGTTGGGGGGATACACGCAAACCAATGTGAAAACAGTTCATTTTTAACCCTTTAAGGACAATGGGCGGTCCCTAAACCCATTGAGAACAATGCATTTTGAGCCGTACATGTACGGGCTTTGTCATTAAGGGGTTAATTTAAGTTGCTAATATGACTTAGCACCCCTCTGGGTTTCTAATAACCGATACAACTGATTATGTTAATGTTTTAGTGAAGAGAATGGAAGCTCCCCTAGTTTTGCTTGTGTGCATAGCACATGTGATGAGGGATTATTTTTTCTTTTAAAAAACTTGGAAACATGTCTGTAGCACAGGCAACAGTAAGAGAGAGAGAGAGCGAGAGCGAGCGAGAGAGAGAGCTATATATTTTAAAGCCACTCATCTGTTATGTGGCATGTAGATTGGGATCAAATAGATGATCATTTGGAAGCTAAATTGTAATGTCTTAATAAATACCAAAGTAATATTTGACATTTTTTTTCATTATATTTGCTAAGTGTTTTAAGTATAATAAGTTTAGTTTAAACACAATAACTGCTGCATGTGTTAAAAATAAGTGTGTGTTTAATCTTGGAAAATGAGCAGTTGGAAGCGCACATAGGAATTGAATAAGGAACTATTTATTACTTGATATATTTAAACAAAATGTTTATTTTTCTCAGAATCCCAGAGCAATCCCTGTTTACGTCAGCTCTTCCCAGCAGATTCCTTTTTGCTAAATCTCCCCACATATTAAATTTTTATAGTTTGACAAGTTACCAAAAATTTCAGCCGGAAGTCTGAATGTTCTCATGCTTTTTAAAAAATGCAGTGACACACAAATTTCCAAAAGTTTCCTATTATGTTCTCAGGGTGATCTCTCCTACAAACTGGAAGCTGCAGTAACTCTACAATAAACACAGTTTAGTACTTAGTACAAGTTAATTGTTTATGAATTTGTGTTTATCATAAAAATGAGCATGTACTCAAATGTATCATCACCAAATGGTTTATATTGGGCAATTGGGTTAAGGATCATATTTTTCTTCCCTTTTTTAATTATTCAACTTGGTAAGTTGTGTGTTACTTACCTGTCCTCGGTTCCCACGTTGCCGCAACAGCCGCCACGAAGGAGAGGGAGACCCCCCTCCAACGCACGGCCACCTCCACAGCAGCAGCCACGCAGAAGAGGGAGACCCCCCTCCAACGCACGGCTACCTCCGCAGCAGCTGCCACGAGGAAGAGGGAGACCTCCCTCCACCGCACAGCCGCTACTGCTGCCGTCCTGGGAAGTGCCGCGCAGGAGAGGCAGACCTCCGGGTACACTGCGTCAAGTGCCAGCGCTCGCCCCGAACTGCAGGGCTATATGAAGGGAGGTTACGCCACACTCATGATGGCCCGCGAGTCCCGGACACCGTAAGTGATGTCATGATGTTTTGTCGGGAGATTTGTACTTCCCCTGCAGTTCACTATTTAAACCTGCTGAGTTCAATATTGCCTTGCCTTCTGATGGTTGTCTATGCCTTGTGCTAGCTCCCATATAGGGTTTTGATTACTGTTTCCTGTGTTTGATCCTGGCTCGTCTGACTTCGTTGTTCTCCTGAATCCTGACCTCGGCTACGTTATATGACTATCCTGCTCTCCGGAATCCTGATCTGGGCTTGTTTGACCTTGCTCTGTCCTGGAGTCCTACCTGACCACGGAGTCTCCAAACTACTTGTACGTGACAGAATCAGAAGGCCATCACGAGACCCGCTTCGGTGGGACTTCAAGGTTCCTGTGAGGCTCGTCTAGATGAGATGGATCATCGTCTGGATAAGTTTGCCCACGCGCTCCAGACTCTTCTTCAGCGCACTGATCCCGGACTACAGGTGCATCCTCCAGCAGTAGCACCCCCACCAGCTCCTTCTCCGGCTCCAGTTTCTGTGGTTTATACTCCTATGAATCTTCCACCGCCACAACGTTATGGAGGAGATCCTGCTACATGTCGAAATACATTTCGAACTTTCTCCTTTCGCCTTTGCTTCTGACCGGGCTAAGGTTGGGTGCATAATTTCACTCCTCACCGACAAGGCTCTGGCATGGGCATCTCTTTTATGGGAGAGGAATACTCCAGTAGTTCCCTCCTACTCAGAATTTGTCTTTGCACTACGCTCCGTATTCGACGTGCCAGACAGGAGGTCACCGCTTCATCCTCTCTCTTTAACATTCGTCAAGGGGAGCGTTCTCTGATGTACTATGCTATTGAATGTCGCACCCTTATGGCTGAGGTGAACTGGACTGGTGAGGCACTGATTGCAGCCTTTTTGAATGGATTATCAGAGACTTTGAAAGACTAGATTGCTGCTCGAGATCTTCCTTCCGACCTGGACTCTGTAATTTCATACGTGACACAGATTGATCTTCGTCTCCGCGAGCGTCAGATGCAATGGGACAGTCTGAGAGCACGTAAGAGAAGACCTGCTTTGGGTGTGCTGGGTTTGTCCTCTGTTTCTAGCAGCACTCGGATGACTGTTCCAATTCGGGTATCCTGGTCTGAGGGATCCGTTTGCACAGAGGCTTTTTTGGATTCGGGAGCTACAGAGAACTTTATCGATGCCGTTTTTGTGAACTGCAGCTTATTCCCACTATGCCTAAAGACATGCCTGTAAGACTTGAGGCCATTGACGGCAGACCACTTCATCCGGCTCAGGTTACCCAGACTACTATACCTGTGACACTCTCCGTAGGCATGGTTCATAACGATAGACTTCAGTTCCTAGTTATCTGCTATCCCTCTACTCCAGTCATTTTGGGTTTTCCGTGGTTGCAGACACACAATCCTACCATTGATTGGATGACTGGAGATATCACTTCATGGAGTCAAACCTGTGGGGAGCACTGCACCGAACCCATTAGACTGGCCATGGTGTCTACTACGTTGGAGATTGTCGCGACAGCCCTTCCCAGTCAATACCTAGACTTTGCGGATGTGTTTGACAAGAATGAGGCTGAGAGGTTGCCTCCGCACAGACCTTACAATTGCCCTATTGATCTCCTCCCGGGTACCATGCCACCCAGAGGCCGAGTCTACCCCTTGTCCGTTCCCGAGACTAAGGCCATGGAGACATACATCGAGGAGAATCTTAAGCGTGGTTTCATCCGTCGGTCGACTTCCCCGGCTGGCGCTGGATTTTTTTTTTGTCAAGAAAAAGAACGGGGAGCTGAGGCCATGTATCGACTACAGGGGTCTCAATAGGATTACAAGACGCAATTCGTATCCTATTCTCCTCATCTCCGAACTCTTCGATAGGTTACGTGGGGCTCAGATTGTGATACCTACCGTGTCCGCCGCGGTCCCTCGCCGGTCTGCCGCCGGTGGGCGGCGCTTGCATGATGACGCGGGCACGTCTTCTCGGAGTACTGTGCGCTCAGCACCCGCAGTAATGAGCGAGCCGTCGCGACGAGTCAGCAGCAATCGCAGGGTTATGAGCGGGTTGCCGCGACTCGTTCGCGGGGCTCGACCTCACCTGCATCTGCCGGTGTGGCACACCCGCGGCGCTCGCGGGTGTAGCACACTCAGATGCCGTTTGTGTGCGCCGGTCGCGATGACGTCACACACACACTTGTCTCGTTAGTGATTATTGGTTTTCCCGCCCTTATTCTTATTTAAACCTCCTGTCCCAGTTATGCAGTGCCCGTTCAAAGAGTCACTTGTGTGTATCTCTGGGTTATTGAGCTTCACTTTATTCTGATTGACTTACGTGTACCTGACCTTGGCTTTGTTTCCTGACGTTGATTCCGTGCTGCCTGCCCTGACCTTGGCTTGTGTACCGACCTTGCTCCTGTGCTGCCTGCCCCGACTTTGGCTTGTATACCAACTTTGCTCCTGTGCTGCCTGCCTCGACCGTGGAACTTCATATACCCATTGTGCTGTACTACGCTACCGTCTCTGCATTGTGGGTGCATCATCCGTGTTGTCCTAGGTCCCGCATAACACAGATCTTTACCAAGTTAGATCTTCTTGGGGCCTATAACTTGGTCCGTATTCATGCCGGCCATGAATGGAGGACAGCATTCAACACACGGTCTGGACACTACGAGTACCTGGTCATGCCGTTCGGTCTGTGCAATACCCCAGCGGTGTTTCAGGAGTTTATTAACGACTGTCTCCGGGACTTTCTCCAGCAGTTCGTCGTTGTTTATCTGGACGACATCCTGATCTACTCTGCAGACTTGTCCACCCATCGCGAACAGGTTCGTCAAGTACTGGGTCGTCTTCGACCCGTAAAATGACTTTCCTGGGGTACGTTATCACTCCTGAGGGGTTTGATATGGATCCATCTAAGGTACTGGCGATCAAGGACTGGCCACGCCCTAGGGGTCTCTAGGCTCTTCAACGTTTCCTTGGTTTTGCCAACTACTACAGACGCTTCATCAGTAATTACTCAAGGATTGTTGCAGCGCTAACAGACTTGACCAAGAAAGGGGCCAATGTCTCCGAGTGGTCCTCCGAGGCCGTTTCTGTGTTCACTCTTCTCAAAGAGAAGTTCATGCCGGTGTTACGGCATCCCGACCCTTTTCTGCCGTTTGTCCTCGAGGTGGATGCTTCCGAATCAGGGTTTGGAGCTATACTCTCCCAACGTGCTTCGTACAGCGGACCACTGCATGCTTGGGCTACTTCTCCAGACTCTTCTCCGCAGCCGAGAGGAATTATGATATCCGGAATAAGGAGCTGTTGGCGGTTATTCTGGCCCTGGAGGAGTGGCGTCACCTATTGGAAGGGGCTTCTGTACCTACCTTGATCCTGACCGATCATAAGAACCTCCAATACATGGAATCTGCCAAGTGTCTCAATCCGCGTCAAACTAGGTGGGCCCTCTTCCTCTCCCGCTTTCCCTTTGTGCTGACGTACCGGTTCAAAGAACGCTAAGGCAGACACATTGCCCTGCATGCATGTATGACCGGAGGAGGAGAGTAGGGAGCCTTTCGATTACAGGGTTATGCTCCTCTCCTGGATCGCATCACTCGTTCTCAGGGTCAAGCTTCGGACTCCAGGCCTCCAGGGAAACTGTATGTCCCTCCCAGTTTGCGGGTCCCTATCCTACGCACACTCCATGGCGCCAGAACCTCGGGACATTCTGGAGTGGCGCGCACTTTTTGGTGGCCTCACTGGGGTAGGGATGTTATGGCTTTCATCCAATCTTGTACCAGGTGCGCAGCTAACAAATCCTCTTGCACTCGGCCTGCTGGACTCCTTCGGCCCCTGCCTTGTCCCTCGGTTCCCTGGACTCATGTGGCCATGGATTTTATTGTTGAGTTGCCTTCGTGCAGGGGACATACCGTGATTCTTGTAGTGGTCGACCGGTTCTCAAAGATGGCTCACATTATTCTGCTACGGAAATTGCCCAGCGCCTCCACCTTGGCAGACATTTTTATCCGGGAGATTGTGTGGCTCCACGGAGTGCCTTCTGAAATCGTGTTGGACAATACCTGCGTCTCTTCATTAATGACCACCAGGATGACTGGGTCGATCTACTGCCGTTCGCAGAATTTGCAAGGAACAACACACTCCAGGAGTCCACTAGAATCTCTCAGTTTTTCTGCCTGTATGGTCTTCATCCACAGTCTCTTCCGGAGACAGTACCAGTATTGCCTGTTCCGGACCTGGAGGAGAGACTTGCTTCCATCCGTGCCACCTGGGCTTCTGTTCATTCTGCACTGGAACGCGCTGCTCAGCTTCAGCAACGTCAGGCCAACAAGAAGCGTTCACCCAACCCCTTGTATCGGTCTGGCGATAGGGTTTGGCTGTCTACGCGGTTCCTGAGACTCCGGGTTCCTTCTATGAAATTGGCTCCGTGGTTTATTGGGCCCTTTCCGGTTCTGCGTCGGATTAATCCAGTGGCCTACGAACTCTCGCTGCCCAGAACACTTTGCATTCCTCGAGTATTTCACACCTCCTTGCTGAAACCTCTGGTCTGTAACCAGTTTACCCGAGGCAAACGTTCTACGGCTGAGACTTCCCGGAGGGCTTCCGAGAGACACACTCTGCAGGTCATTCTCGTCCTCGGTTCCCACGTTGCCGCAACAGCCGCCGCGAAGGAGAGGGAGACACACCCTCCAACCCACGGCCACCTCCACAGCAGCCGCCATGCAGGAGAGGGAGACCCCCCTCCAACGCACGGCCACCTCCGCAGCAGCCGCCACGAGGAAGAGGGAGACCTCCCTCCACCGCACAGCCACTACCGCTGCCGTCCTGGGAAGTGCCGCGCAGGAGAGGGAGACCCTCCTCCAACTCACGGCCACCTCCGCAGCAGCCGCCACGAGGAAGAGGGAGACCTCCCCCGAACTGCAGGGCTATATGAAGGGAGGTTACGCCACACTCATGATGGCCGCGAGTCCCGGACACCGGAAGTCACGTCATGATGTTTTGGCGGGAGATTCGTACTTCCCCTGCGGTTCACTATTTAAACCTGCTCAGTTCAATATTGCCTTGCCTTCTGATGGTTGTCTATGCCTTGTGCTAGCTCCCAGATAGCGTTTTGATTACTGTTTCCCGTGTTTGATCCTGGCTTGTCTGACTTCGTTGTTCTCCTGAATCCTGACCTCGGCTACATTATACGACTATCCTGATCTCCTGAATCCTGATGTCGGCTACGTTATACGACTATCCTGCTCTCCGGAATCCTGATCTCGGCTTCTTTGACCTTGTTCTGTCCTGGAGTCCTACCTGACCACGGAGTCTCCAAACTACTTGTACGTGACATTGTGAATATATTCTTCTTCTTAATGTATTCTGAAAAATTATGCCTAATAAGTTTCAATTCTGCTGTCGATCTATTATGCAATGTGGTGTATCCATTATTTTTGTTGTATTTTTTTCCACACAAATTGTACTTCAGGTATGAATTTATAGCTACAGGTAAATGTCAATGTCAAACATTATGTATTCATCAACATCTCCTGAGTACAGTGATACCCCACATGCATGGGTTTGTCGGGTTGTTTGGGGTCTAAAAGGATCTCCCCCCTCCATTTTGGTCAGTCTATTTATCTTTAAACCCAGCAGCTCCAATTTACCCTATCAAACAATTCATTATTTTAAAGTAGACACTCCTTGGGTATTTGAAATGCTTTAATTTTAACTTTTTCCATATCAAATTTTTTGACAAGAATGCGCTAATTATGGCACTTGCTCATAATAATAAACTTTTTTACATTTTGCTGGATTTTTTTAGCTATTTTTTAATATTTTTAATATTTCACTAATCACATTGTGTTTAGAAAGCTGGGCTCTATTGACTTGCATGGTTGAATGCAGTACCTGTATTCAACCTGCAAGGGAAGACAGAGTTCTCAAGAGGGTCTGGAGAACCCTCACTTGCAGTGGCTGTTGTGACCGCTCTCAGCCGCGGTCACAGCGTGTTCTGGGGTAGGTGTTCTGTGTTGCTGAATGCCTCGCTATCTTTTAAAACGCTGTCCAATGCCATAGAGTGTATGGCGGGCATTGATGCCCTGGGGATGGGGCCATCTCTGTGTTGGTGAACACCTCGACATTACAGCAACACCATTTAAGCAGATCTACGATCACTTTCTAAGCTTGTTTAATGCCATGACGTGCCAGGCACATCACACAAAACAGTCAGGTCATTGGACGATAAGGGGTTAAGAGTTGATAGCACACTTCCGTAGTATAGTAGTATGAAACATTAAGTTATCTTACTTCCTGGGATTACATAGATCTCCTAGGGGCCTCCACGTAAACAAGTAGGCTTTGGAAAAAAAAACACATGTTGGTATTTACAAAATGAACCAATTTGATTCTTGTAGATAAAGCTCTGAACCTTCAATTCCTAAAAGGCCAGCATCACAACACATGTGAGTTACTGGCATATCTCAAATATTCATTACCAATCATGTTGCTTTTGATATGAATTTTGTAAATAGTGGCCGTATCCTTGTGAGTAAGGAGTCACTTATACTTGGAAGTAAGTTTGACTTCCAATTCACATGACCTCAACTACAAATTTACACCTCTCATCATAATCAGCCTGTCAATATGTAGAACACCCTATGCATTTGCACTGCACCTTCTTTACTTTGCATGCATATGTGCAGCAATGTGCCTTTTCCTCTTCGATTGAGGTGGATAATTATGTGTCATAGCGATCCAAGCTTCTACTCCCAACCCCCTAGTAATGTGGGAATACAGGGTTATCTGTAATTTACAAGCTATGGCACATTTTATGCTCAAGACATCCAGGGGGCAAGCTGTAAAAAGTTAACTATTTGCCACTAACTCTTTGAGTGTCCACCTCTTATAAGATGAGTTTTAGTTGCAAGAAAGCTGAAGTGTGAACAAGGCAGCCATTGGAAATCTAGAACTAGGTGAAATATGCCTTATCTGTGCATTTGCTATCAAATAAAGCCCAACCTTGCACATATCACATACATGATGAAAGGTAGATATGTGTCTTTCTGCAGCCAATATTCTATTTGTATGCTACTAACTTACACATTAACAAAAGAGTTAAACGAGCATTTTTTTGAAAAGGAGGTGTACTTATTACTCACAAAGATTATTATTTTGTCAACTTGCAACAAAAACTTACACATTAGTAAGCATATAAGTTGTTTTGTAGGCTGTAACACACAAGTACATGCAACTTAATTCATGTCATGTCACACTTAATTCCCTTAACACAACCTATCTTTTTAGTGAATAGACCAGACTTCCCACTAGCGAATACTAGCTACTAATATTTCTTGTACAATTTCTTCAATATCTGCAGACATGTCACCAGTGCGCCATTTATTGTAAGCTATACCGTATTTTTTTACATTTCTACCCTATATACATTTTTGAATTTTGGTATAATTAAAGTTTCAGCTAGGATTTGAGTCTTTTTTATTTTGCATTTTATTTTGTACTGAAATTGTTGAAGAAATGAATATGTTTATTATGTAACAGTTTTTGGTTTAAAAGCAGAGTTTCCAAAGAATGTACATACATCTCTTTTCTGTTGACATAAGGATATCTCTGGAGAACTTGTGTCAACTTAGTGATTTAAGTATACATATTCAAACATATATGCATGGTTACAATATATCAATGAAGTACACCGATCAGCCACAACATTATAACCACTGACAGATGAAGTCACTAACACTGAAAATTGTGTTATCATGGCACCTGCAAATGGGTGGGATATATTAGGTAGCAAAGTTGATGTACTAGAAGCAGGAAAAATTGGCCAAGCGCAAGGATGTGAGCAACTTTGACAAGGACCAAATTGCAATGGCTAGACTACAGGGTGAGAGCATCTCCAAAACAGCAGCTCATGTGAGGTGTTCCCTGTCTGCAGTGATCAGTATCTATAAAAAGTGGTCCAGAGGAGGAAAAGCAGTGAATTGGCCACAGGGTTACGGGCAGCCAAGGCCCATTGATGCACGTGGGGGGAAGAAGGCTGGCCCATGTGGTCAAATCCAACAGATGAGCTACTGCAGCTTAAACTGCTCTAAAAGTTAATGCTGGTTCTGATAGGAAGGTGTCAGAACACACAGTGCACTGCAGTTTGTTGCGTATGGGGCTGCGTAGCCACAGACCAGTCAGGGTGCCCATCCTGACCCCTGTCCACTGCTGCAAAAGCGCCTACAATGACCATGTGAGCTTTGGAACTGGACCATGTTTTCTTTTACATCACGTGGATAGCCAGGTGCATGTGCATTGGTTACCTGGAGAACACATTGCACAAGGATGCATCCATGGAGGCCCCACCTCGCAGCTTACATGACTTAAAGGACCTGCTAACATCTTGGTGTCAGATACCACAGCACACCTTCAGAGGTCTAGTGGAGTGCATGCCTGGAGGGGTCAGAGCTGTTTGGTGGCAAAAGTAGGACCTACACAATATTAGGCAGGTGGTCATAATGTTATGGCTGATTGGTGTATATATCACTCATATTTAATTGCTTTATTTATATATGATATATATATTAAAAATCATATAACCAAGTATAACAAATTATATTGCTTACTGAATAATGATGAGGATGTAAGAATAATAGCAGAGAATAGCTCCTTTCACTCCTACAAGCAGGTGTTAAAGCACAAATGTTGCAGAGACAGAACATCTTGTTTTTTGGTTTGCTTTCTTTTTAACAGACAATGTGCATTGCCTTTCTAAGTTGTGTTGGTAAGGTTTTATGAAATGAAGTTTTAAAAGAAACAATAGGAAGAATTTACCAATATAGGGGTAAAGACTGACATCTAGTGATTAACTCTGGTATTGATGTCATAAATATTGGGAATTATGTTACACCATATGGCCATATATTACTTAGCGCATCACTACATCACAGTCGGGTTTGGCAAGTCCTATATAACTTTTCATGGGTATATTGCTTTCCAAGGAACTAAATCAGTGGGACTGCACTGCATTTTAACCCAATGATAAGGCAGGTGGGGCTGCTTAACCCTAAGGTTTGGTTAGAACCTGCAAATATGTGCAGCACAAAAAAATATACAGAAACTGGAGTGCACAACCTAAAAGCATACACATTAAGATTCCTGGGGTGCTGCTACAATAATAATGACCAATAAGTACACAAAACAAAGTAATAATTTAATGCATAAATATTGGGATTCTATCACACTATATGGCTATATATTGCTTTGTCCATCACTATGTCAAAGGAGCCTTATTAATGATGCCTCATTAATGGTGTCTAGAGAAGGCTTTAAATTGCATGAGAGTCTCATTGGGTTAAAGTGCATTGCAGTTAAATGCAAGAGCAGTAGTCAAGATGTCAGAATATAGTAATAAGGCAGGAATGAAGGTCGAGGTCAAGGATGAGGCAAACTCATGGTCAAGGCATGTTTGCATGGGGAAGGGCTACAAAAATAGTGAGGGTATTAAGCTTCAGCTGTCAATATTAAGGGAGACAGATTTGCCACACCCAGAAGAGTGGCCACTAAAGGCTGTAAGTGCAAACAACACTACAACGAGAATATCCTACATGCCAGGTATACAGGAACCTGGCATGTAGGATGGAACCATGACAGCAACGAAATGTGGTACTGATATTTGTGATTGCTGTTTCGGTTCCTCAAAATTTGAATTCTAGCTTACTACCCTCTGCATTACAATTTTGTTCCTTGCTGACCTCATCTTCGTACCATACCTGGCTATCCTGACTACCCGCTCATCTTGGCTTTGTCTGACTACCTGCTTAGTGTACCTGTCTTGGCATTTACCTACAGCATTACTTATACAGCTAGCTGGCAACTCCTGTAGTGCTTTGCTACTCACGTATATATACATAAACCAGTGAATTTTTTTTTTTTACATTTTAGATAAACAAAATCAAATATGATTTCAAAAGAAAGCCCTACTTGTGCTGAAAAATAACTGATATATAATTTGTGTTGGGTACATTGTTGACAGAAAAATAAATTACATATGAACAAAGCCCTGTGAGAAATGCATAAATTGTTCTGGTCCTACAGTGTAAAATATCCCTAGCATTAAACACCCATTTTTCTTATGATGAAATTGTATTTATTAGTTTCTGTAATATGGCTTTATGCAGTGGTAGGTTAATTATCACGATAAATGATCTATTGAAATTTTTAATATAAAACAATATTATCTGTGCGAATTGGATTGTTTTTGAAATCTTATAGGAACTGTCTTGAGCTGGGTTAACAGTTGGTGAGTGAGTCAGGAACATCTGTGTGGTGGATTCACGCAGATTACACTCAAGCCCCACCAAGGCTGGCCTCCACAACAGTCAAAGTCTGGTCGCACAAACTAAGTCCTCTAAACAGATTTAGAGGATTGATAGCTGCCAGCGCTGAAATATATCATGCCTTTGAATTGGTGAATGCAGAGCTTGTAGTCCATACAGGCATACAAACAATATGACTCAAGATCATTAAGACAAATATTTTATAAAATGTATTGTCCTTCATTTGTCTATCTCATGTCTAAAACTCAGTATCTACTCTGAAATTGCTTAATCCCAAAAGCTCCCTCAAGGCAATTTTTACTTGGCTGTTGCGCAAGGTGTAAATGAATGGGTTCATGAGTGGTGTGACAATGGTGTTAAGGACAACTGCCAATTTGTTAAAGTCTATAAATGATTTTTTGATGAACCTCAGGCACATGAACATTGAGCCAGAATAGAATATGCAGACAAGGAGAAGGTGTGAGATACAAGTTGAGAAAGTTTTCCATCTTGCACCTGTAGAATGTTTCGTAAAAATTGTTGTTATTATGAGTGTGTATGATGCAGCAATGCATATCAGAGACCCAAAAACAGTAACCAAAGAGATTAAGAGAATAATTAAACTGAAAAGCCTGGTATCTGCACAGACAAGTTTTAGAATAGGATCTATATCACAAAAAAAATGTTCAATTCTGTTAGAGCCACATAGTGGCATTAAAGGTAACCAGATACTCGGGCCAATGGTAGAAAAAATGCCTCCAATCCAAGAACTCAGAATAAGATGCATACAGAATCTTGGGTTCATAAGACTCCCATAGCGCAAGGGATAGCATACAGCTATATATCTGTCAAAAGACATTATTGTCAATGTTATGAACTCAACAGAAGCCAAGACAAAGTAAATATAACATTGAACAAGGCAGCCCCAGAAAGAAATAGTGCGGTTTTCATTTGCCAGGAGGGAAAGTAACTTTGGTATGATGGTAGTGGTGACCAATATTTCCAAGAAGGATAAGTTCACAAGAAAGAAGTACATGGGGCTATGGAGATGGTGATGTCTCCAGGTAAGGAAAATTATTAGAACATTTCCAGTCAGTATGATGAAATACGTAAGCAGAAGAAGTGAGAAAAAAAGAATCTGAACAGCTTGAGTGTAGCAGAATTCTATTAACAGAAAACCACTGCTCCTGTTATACATAGCTATGCCGGTAAGTAAATTACAGCCCGATTGTTAAGCATGCTGACAGGGCTATATTTATCTGAACACCATAATGTAAGCATCTACACTCTCATGTGGGAAATATAGCGCCATTCATTTACTTTGATGACCCATTATCTAACACACACACATACATATATATATATATATATGCTCTGATTAATAACCTTAAGGAGCAAATCATTTAACAGAAACATCCATTACTTACTACTTTCAAGGTTCAACAAAACATAGGAGGCAAAGCATGGTTCTAGATGAAGACTTTTGAATTTATACTAGCTGCATCCCTGGCCAAAAAAATATTCTCTGGCTCCAAAATTCTACATGTGAGTTTGGAGATCTATGTCTGCAAAATTTCAATTTGGCAATATGTATAGGTCAAACCTGGTATCAGTTGAAAAAATATCTTCTGGCCACTTGCTAAATGATAGGTTTACATGGGGTTTTTTACTCAGCAACCTCATTATGAAGGCACAGCACAAGCGGGTTTCTACTGCAAGAACATGGGCCAAACTCAAGTTGCAAATCAGTGAAGATGATGAATTGAAACTGTAAAATAGCACCTGATAGATGTATAGCAAGAACAAGTTGTAAAGCTTCTGTAGCAGTTCCAGAATGAAGGATCAAACACGGATTTGTTAATAAAATGCACTAAATATTCCACCAAGTGTTTGTTAGTGTTACCAGAACATTGGGTCAAAGAGGATCCTTTAATATAGAAGACATTTCTGTTTTGCTGGAAATTGTAGCATGCGAGAAAAAATACTAGAAGGAAATGAAGAGACAGCGTCGCTCACATTTCAAAATACAGTATAGAAGGATATCACAGTTTGATATACAATATATATCTAATTAAACATTCTGCTCACATGCATTTAGCTGTAGTGGCAATCTACAATGCATTCCCAAAATTAATTCGTTTACAAATAAAAAGTAGTTTCTACTGTAATTTAGTCTTTGTAGCTTTGATTCCTTCTAAGCACTTGCCACTGTAACCTCTTTGCTCTTATGTTTATACATTTTATTATTCCTCTTCTGTTACCTTGGGAAATAAAAAAAAACACCTTAGGATTTCTGTGGGTCTCTATGCCGATTTACCAGGGTATCCCTTGTGAAAAAGCAATGTGCAAATCATGTCCTTAGTAATAAATAATTTTCTTTGGCTGTCACTCCATCAGGCCATCTTATTAATTTACAATGTAACAGTGTTTGTGTGAAACTCTGCTGAGATATTGGGTTATTAACCGCTTAAAGACAGCGGCATAATATTTTCGCTTGTGGTTTCAAAACATTACTGCCTCCTTACTCATAGAAACAATATAATAGGGGTTGGATTTAGCTCTCTTTACATTGTAATGCATTTTTATTAGACTTGGGTGCCGGCCCAACTCTTCCTGTTTGTCTTTGTTGGGGAAAAAATTAGTGCACATTCTTCGAGTTTTTTTTTTTTTTATAATAATCATATAATAATGATATGATGACATGATACATAAAAATCTACAAACACAG
>VKOC01000001.1:39210631-39223618 GCA_009364415.1 Spea multiplicata
TATCCAATAATTTTGGCTTTTTTTCCCCACATGGACTCCATCGTTCTCCTAGTTTGGTATTAATCCAGATTACAAAATGTACTGGGACAAAGTTATCTCCAGTGCTTATGTATATTAACAACAGTGATATTGCTGGGGAAAGTTCCCAAGTGGAGAAAATGTATAAAACTATTAATTTACCATCTTGGTTTTGTTTTTTCACAGGCAAGATGGTGAAGGAGACAGGTTATTATGATACCCTTGGGGTGAAACCCAGTGCGACTCCTGATGAGATTAAAAAGGCCTACAGGAAGTTGGCTCTAAAGTATCACCCTGACAAGAACCCCAATGAAGGAGAAAAGGTATTGTTGGAGTTAAGTGACTTGTGATGAACTGTAACCCTATTGTGTGAATACTTGAGTGTTATCGAGCATTTGTGTTTACGTTGGATTTTGTTTTGTCCCATCATCTTACTAACAAGCTTTGTTTTTTTTTTTGTAGTTCAAGCTAATCTCCCAGGCCTACGAAGTGTTATCTGACCCCAAAAAAAGAGATATCTATGACCAGGGTGGTGAACAGGCCATTAAGGAAGGAGGAATGAGTGGCAGCAACTTCTCCTCTCCAATGGACATCTTTGACATGTTCTTTGGCGGTGGTGGCCGCATGAACAGGGAGAAGAGAGGTAATAAAGTCTGAACAACTGATGTGAGGAGGATTTAAATTTGTGGTGCAGAAATCATTTTTCCTTGAAAATGGCGTACTTCATAGATTTCAGCAAGATGATTAATAACTACCTGACCACAAAGCATCCTTCTTACCACCAGGTTCTCCTGGGAAAAACACTTGGTAGCATTAGTTTTACTTTAGTTTTAGCATGAGCATTGCGGAACAGGCCGCATTAAGTATTGATCATGTAGATCATTTGCTGAACGGTCAATTTGTTCTTCAGGCAAGAATGTGGTCCATCAGCTGTCCGTATCATTAGAAGACCTGTATAATGGAGCAAGCAGGAAGCTGGCGCTGCAGAAGAATGTAATTTGTGACAAGTGTGAAGGTAGGTAGCACTTTTCTTTGCCTTTCTTGTCTTACCTGTGCTGGTGACCTGACTTTATTGACCTATGTGGGCCTTCTTGATTATTTGGTTTTATATGGTTCATATCCTTCTTCCCAAAGGTCGTGGTGGCAAAAAAGGAGCATTGGAGAAATGTGCAACATGTAAGGGACGAGGCATCCAGATTATCGTACAGCAGCTTGCCCCAGGCATGGTCCAACAGATACAGACTATGTGTTCTGATTGTCGTGGGGAGGGTGAGCGTATAAATCCCAAAGATCGCTGCAAACATTGTAATGGCAACAAGGTTGTTCGTGAAAAGAAGATCCTGGAGGTTCACATTAAGAAAGGTGAGAATGTAATACTTAATAAAGATTGCTAATTAAATGTTTTAGTAGAGGATTAATTAAACGTACCTCTTAATCTATAAGGTGTGAAAACTACGTACTGTCTTTATAAATGACCTTTGTGTCTATAAAAAGGTTGTGGTCACATTTTCTTAGGTTTAGCTTTTTAATAGGGCCATATTGTTATCGGTTAAAAAAAATCTCTAAAAGTTTGATTTGCTGACCTGCAGGCATGAGGGATGGACAGAAGATTGTGTTCCATGGGGAGGGGGATCAGGAGCCTGGTCTAGAGCCTGGAGATGTGCTTATTGTCCTGGATCAGAGAGACCATGATGTATTCCAAAGACAGGATGACAACCTCATTATGAAAATGGAAATCCAGCTAGTAGAAGCGTTATGTGGCTTTAAAAAGACAATAGACACTATGGACGGCCGTATTCTTTTAATCACATCTCATCCAGGTAAGTGTGATGAATGTGAATAAAGGGTTAAACTCTATGGCATATATAGGACTTAAAATCAGGTTACAGAGATGTGTTTGTGGAATACTCAGTTTGTCTCATTGTATTCCAGTAAGTCATCTTAGTCTGTGGTCAGATTCATTTTATATGACAAAGTATTTGGACACCAAGTGGGGCCAAGATTAAAAACAAGCTTTTAAAAAATGTGATAGATTTTTGTGTTTGTTTTTTAGTAGTATTAGCTTTGCGCCGTGCATATTTGCAGTCTATATGTGTTCTAGCTTTGTTTAGCCTACTCTATTAGACAAATGCCCTGAATCCTTATTATACCGCCTGTGGTAAAAAAAGAATGGCTCATCTAGCTGATTGCGATGAGCAATGCAAGTCATTGGAGCCCTGTTTGCTGATTATTCTGTGATCACAATGTTTCTCCCACTTCAATATTTTAGAAATGAAAATTGAAAGATAGTTTAATTTTTTTTCTAATGACAGCATTAATGTCATCATCACATCATTAAGAAATATCATCAAGGGCGTAACTAGAAACCAGGGGACCATGGGGCGAAAATTTCCCCCGGGCCCCCCGTGGCAACAGCTAGCCTGTGCCATCATTGCCCCCATGCCACTGGTGTGCCTTCTTTGCCCAATGCCCCCGCTTCCAACATACCACCTATGTAAACACACAAATTACACACACTTACTCGTACTCGCTAACACTCAATCTCACCCCACTTACACATCCATGCTCACACACGCACAAATGCACACATTCATGCTCTCACACACAAGTACACATCCATGCTCACACACACACATGCAAATATACTGAGGAGACGGGAAGAAGGGGTTGCAGAGGTTGCACCAGGCCCCCTGAGGCAGCTGTGACCCCTGTAGTTACCATCCAGTTCCAAGAGACATCACTGAGGTCTTTAAAGTCAAATTGTAAAAAGTAAAAAACAATAATACTAAAAAATAGACACCCAAACACCGTGTGGCCGTCCCATTAGAAATATACCTTTAAAAAAAACACTTATTGTCCCCAATTTTGCTTGTTTGTTTCATCAGTGGCTCCTATATTTTACTATTTTTTGGCATATTCATTCTAAATGACAGACATTGACGCCAAAATACTATAAAGGAAAAGTCCTTGATATATAACAATTACATATAATTTGTGAGGGTACATGGAAAATAAAAAAAGGGGAATAACGGCTGAACAAAGATCAAAACGGCTCAGGTCTCTTGGGGTAAAACCCCTGGTCACAAAGGGGTTAAATAATCAGTTTGTATAAGTAGCAATGGAAACACTATGTCGTTGTTTTTACAGCTCTTATTATAGCAGTGCTATTTTAAGGCTTGCAGCTAATCCATTTTTTTTCTCCCCAGGTGAAGTAATAAAGGATGGACACTTGAAATGCGTTCAGAACGAGGGTATGCCGCTGCAGAGAGACCCCTTTGAGAAAGGACTACTGATCATCCAGTTTCTGGTAAATTTTTCTTACAGCCTTGTTTTGAGCCGTTTCTTGGAAGTTACTCCATCTCCATCCTATGTTTTTGTACAGAAACCTATAGCATGTGGGTTTTTTCAGTTTGTATAAGTTTTGTATAGGTTATACCTCATTAGATTTCTGGGATTTATGAGTCGTTTAAAGAGTGTCTAATTCTAATGATCTAATTCTGTGGTTTTAGGTTAAATTCCCTGAAAATCACTGGCTTCCTTTGGAGAAGCTTCCTGTGCTGGAGGCGTTGCTTCCGCCTAGGGAAGAAGAAATGGTGACGGATGACATGGATGTGGTGGAACTTACAGAGTTTGACATTAGAGAGCAGAGCAGACAATACAGAGGAGAAGCATACGAGGAAGATGGGCGACCCAGGGGAGGGGTGCAGTGTCAGACCTCCTGAGTTATTTACAAAGCGCCCGACGCGTTTTCTGGTTATATCTCTGTTCTGTTAGCTGCAAGTCGCATTCCAGCAGGTTACGTCCTCAAACTGTTCGGTTACCAGCCCATGGACTGTTGAACAGGAAAGTGATGTTTATTTTCTTACAGTGCATCGCCACTTTAATTTATATGTAAATGCTATGTTTATACAGTATTTAAAACATTCTCTTTGTTTGTTCTTAATAAATATGTGAAACATCAAAAGTGTCCAGTTCATGTTTAAGCAACACAGAAGGTATTTTGGGAGTTTGAAAAACTTAAATGATCCCTAAAGTCGAAATAATTGCACAAATTGTGATTTGTAGATGCAGTGTAAAGATGGTAAAATCCCTTCCTCTCTTTCTGGTTTTCTAAGTTTATAGATGGGCATTTTTTTTCCCAACATACCCATTCCATCTTTATACAGTTCTGCGGAATATGGCGCTATATAAAACAAATAATAATGAAGGCTGTTTGTCAGCAGTGCCTGTATTGTTTGTGCCGTTCAGCTACGTGGCGAGTGGTTTTCAAATCAATGTTCTGGCAAACCTACAGGTGAATACAGGTAACGGACCTACAAAAAAACAACAACTTTAAAACATGTATATTTCAGTAGTTACAAAAAAAGTAAATTTCTAAGCTGGTCTGTGAACCTTAACTCCCCGAGCAAGGCAATAAACCTGTTGTTTGGGGCGGTTGTTCAAGGGCTCTCTGGGGTGTTCTAACATCTGTGGCTCGTTGGTCTAGGGGTATGATTCTCGCTTAGGGTGCGAGAGGTCCCGGGTTCAAATCCCGGACGAGCCCAAATTTTAATTCTCCATATCTCAAAAAAAAGTAACCTATTTAATGCTGGTTAATACCTGTCTATGCGATCATTCTGCCCCACTGATTACTACAGGTATGCATATTTACTTGCAAACACTGACAACCCCTCACAAATTGGTTAAAAGAACGAGAAAGCTTCTATTACGTATCTCTTCAAATGTGCCGTTATCTATGTATACACATGTATGTATCTATGTATCCACATGCCACTAAAGACAAACAGCCGTCAATGGGAGGCTCGTTGGTCTAGGGGTATGATTCTCGCTTTGGGTGCGAGAGGTCCCGGGTTCAAATCCCGGACGAGCCCAGTTTTTTTTTAAAAAATTAAGAAAAAGAAAGTGGAAGTAAACATCAGAAATAATAGTATTGTGGCCACGTCTAAATGATTATTTATATAAATGAATCATACTAATGTGATAAATGCATTGGCTTCTGACATATAGATCAATGTATTGAAAATAACTAGACAGTAAGCTTGTTTGAGCAGCGCCCTCCTCACCCGTTGTCTCTGTAAGTCAATTTGTTATGTTACATACTACTTGTTATGTCCTGTCTACCCATTGTACAGCGCTACGGAATGTGATGGCGCTATATAAAACAATAAATAATAATAATAAATAAAATAATAGTAAATTCTACTTCAGAAAACAAGTGGAATGAGTAGAAGTATTTGATAGATGGAAAACCCTCATGCGATGTCATAAGTAGTGGCTCGTTGGTCTAGGGGTATGATTCTCGCTTTGGGTGCGAGAGGTCCCGGGTTCAAATCCCGGACGAGCCCTGTTTTTCTTTCACTTTAACATGTTACTAATTTGTTTTCAGATTTTTATATGAGAGATGCATTATGTGTTCTTACTATTGTAAGTAACAGAATCTAATACTGTTCACATTTTCTGTTATTGAATTGAAAGGGCATCGATAATCTTCAACCAGGAAATATCACCAATTACAGCTCTCCGGGTTTGGGACTATAACTCAAGCATCACGGGATTTGTAATTGAGAGCAGCTGGAGGCTTGCAGTCTGACGCCACCTCACAGGGGATTATCAATATTGTACTTTATCGCCACCTGGTGCAGATGTAGGGTATTACACAAACTTGTGAATTATTTATTGTATTATCACACAGTAATGCTAATTCTGCTGCTTGTGTATTACCCTTCACTCTGAAACGGTAATAATAATATATTGGTTGCTAGAATGTAGTAGCCAAAATGGTCGACAAGCGATAAGCCGTGCTCTACTATATTGCTGTGCCACTAGGTGATGGATATGTTGGTTTGCGGTTTATATATTTCACATGGTGGAGGCAAATATTTGACAAGGAGCAGGGCAGCATAATATTTGGGCTGGTCAGCAATATGTAAAAATGATATGTGTCCTGGAAAATATGTCTGATGTGGCCACCATAGTTCCCGGGCAATGTGTTTAATGCTCCCCATACAGGATATCCACAGGGGGTCCCAGAGTTAATTGAATTACAAAAAGGACTATTGTGTACTATCCTGAGTTAAGGGCAGGACCAGATTGGGAACAATGTTTGCGTTTGGGGTTCTATTGTATGTTAATTGCATTTTCTGTATATAAACATATGTATGTGCGCCTAATAAAGGAGTCTTTTCTCTTACGCAGAGGAGGTGCCCCACCTGAGAAATCCCCAAGGCTTTCTCCCCTTATTGACCAAAATCCCCAAGGTTATGAAAACATGGGTTGTAACTAATTTTATCAGAACGAACGCTTACATTCCTGACCTCGCTACAGACCCCCCATACCTGGGACCACAATTGGTTAGAGGGCCACCTGGGATACTGTGATAAGGACAACTTTAGGCTAGGGGCTACTTATAGAAGGTAGTAGTTTAAGCTAGGACAAGGTTCTCCAAATTTGGGGTCAGGGCCCTGTACTGCTATTCACATAATTATGCCCAGATTGTCACTGCCCATAGTACTGTACAATAGTATTTGAGTGCTATAGTATTAGGCCAAATGTTCAGTATCCTTCCAGTAGCATGTGAACAGGTTCATTAGTGTTTATGATATTACTACAATGGGTCATGGTGAAGAAAAAGTTAGCGATTGATTAGAGGACAGAATAAAAGAAGGAAAAATATAGGGAATAGCCAACTCAAAATAAACATTTATGTCTTTTGTATTAAATCAGTTGCATTAAATAATTGCTGTTTATTTCTGTGCGGTTGTACCTTATTTTACATTGTCTTTTGGGGTATCTTACTGCATACAAGCAAACACAAGTTCCGACTGCACTTTCATACGTTCCAAAGCAACTCCATTAACTCATAAATTGCATTTGATTGTGAAAATGCAAGTTGGAGCAGCATTCCAGCTTATAAATGACCGCAATAAACAATATATATATATATTATATAAATATATATAATATATAATATATATATCTAATACCATACATACATACATATATATATATAAAACTACAGGGTTCATGCCAATGAAATAATGTACTAGTTCCTCATCGAGCTCGCTGCCGAGATATCAGCTTTGTTAAATAATGCCTCTGATGAAATTAATTGAAGTATTTTCTGCACATGGGAATATATAAATTATATGTAATTATATTATATTGTATTGACACGGCTATACGGTACCTAGGAACTTTCTAAACAAGGCGAAATATTAACCCTTTAAGATTCTACGTAGTGACTCGCCAAATGCGTTAACCAAACAGATCTTATACACGGAAAACTTGCCTTCATATTATCAATGATACACATGGGTCACCTGCGATCAAGCAGGGATATCATCCTTAACATACTGTTCTAGCAAAATCACCAATTGGAAGTCTGAGATATGATCACATCCATGTAGGACAGAAAGGTGTCCAGTTTCAGACTGGATGAGATTGGATCAAAAACCCAGAGTTACGCTTTTATTTATTATGTTTTTTATTTCGTTTTTATTTTATTTCTTTTTTATTTATTTATATTCGTTGTTGGGTTTGTTTTTTCCTGACTACGTAAAGTGTTTTTTTTGTTTTGTTTTTAGGTTTTCTTTTAAACGTGCTTTGTTAACCAATCAGATCCATAGCACCTCCCTTCCGGCCGGCCGCTTCCTGCTGAATCATGGCTATATAAGAAAGGGACAAAGTGCCCATCGCATATTACTTGGGCGTCGCGGTGTTGGTGAGTATGTTATTTGTGCCTTATCGTTACAATTAGCGGGAAAATCACGTGTCGCTGCTGGTAGAATAGATGAGCCGGTTTATGTAACGGCTGGCGGTAAGAGAATGCTGTGATGAGTTCGCATAGTCCGTGTTTCACCTGATTTCCACTGATTACAGTTATGCTCTGAGCTAAATTCTCTTAAGACCGCATCGCCAGCAAGTCGGTTTGGTGTTTGTTTCGTCAATGCGCTTGATTTATAGAGTGCTGTAGATCTGCCATGAGGGGAAAAGTTAAGCACGAGTTACGGGCACGCACGTGGCTCGGTTAACGCGGCCGCCATGTTTGTTCTGGGAATGTGGATCCAAGCGGCATGGCGTTTGCTGGAGTTCATTATTTTTTCCCTTCCTCTTCCATAAAACGTGTCTTTCGTACGTCTTAATGTGAGAGAGAGGGCTGATTTGAAGGCTAGGCAGTTATGTTCCTGGAAGCTGGGGTTTAACCGAATAGTAAAATGTTTATTGAGTTGCTGAGATCCTGTGATGCATGTAAACTGATGTTCCACAAACCTCTGAAGCTTGGCACTTTTACATGTTCTCAATGCTGTTTGCTTTTTCTTTAGGAATTGGCTCGCTGCCTGCTGAGAACAGCCATTTGGAAGGTAACAATTGCCCCAATCTCTTTAGATGGCTGCCTACAGACATTCACCATCGTGCTTTTTGCTGGTGCCGGAGGGGTGACCTACATCAATGCCATGTAAAAGGTGAGTAGTGGATACACTGCGTGCTTGGCCAGGGACTGTTGACAGGCTGTACTACAGTGATGAGTTTTGCATAGTCCGTGTTTCACCTGAATTCTGTGATTAGGCTTCATGCTCTGAGCTGTACCGTGCCCAGCTAGCCAGTCTGACTCTTGCCATACAAGACTTTAATTGCATTCCTTCTCAGTTCTAGGTATGAAGTAGGTGACTCCTGGTATGAAGAGTGAGATGGAGGTAATTTGCTTCTGTGATCTATATTACAAAGTGTTTACAGTAACTAAGGTTATCTAGGTTTATGAGTAGTTATAATCTAGATATCATATTGGCAATTAGATGTAGATTTAACCGATGGTCGTTCCTCTCTTTGCCCCGAGTGATGGGCTTGTGGGATTTTAGACTGTCGCAGATTAAAATTGACCTTTTTCACTCAGGAGTGTGCTCTGGCGGGTTGGCTGCCTCGACACGCTTACTGAATTTTGCGGGGTCAAACACTTATTTGATTGTATTTAGGTTTTAAATGTTTTATGTTAAATATACTAATCGGTATATTTTGTTTGCTTGCACAGCTGTCGTTAAGGAATGGTACCTGAGGACAAACTTGAGTTTACAATGCTGCACTTGGATTTTACCATCTAAAGGTAACTAGCAATTCACATGCATTCCTCTGTAAAACCAAATGTGTGATTTTTGAAATGGCTACTAAATATTTACACGTACACAGGGGGCTTAATTCTTTCAAATCGGTGGGACTCCAGTGTCGGTTGCAAGCAAGATAATCATTGCTTCCTGAACCCTGCTAAGCAGGTTTTTAACTAAAAGGGCTGTTTGGTAAACACAGGGTGAGGCTTTGCCTGATTAGATTTGTTGGTAGTCCGACAAAGTAGTACGTCAGACTACATGCGCCTATTGTGTGTAAATCTTAACAGGTGGCCTTGGAATAAGTGCTTTGAGGGTCGTGCGATTAACTTTTGTACTGATCAGTGACTTGTAAGGCTTTCGTTTAGCGACTATATTTTGTTGTTGCTTAGCTTAATTTGAGTTGTTAAACTTGTATACAGTTCTGTGGTTTCGTAGGTAACATTGTGTTACTAAAAATGAGGATTGGCCAAAAATATTCTAATTCTCATTTTCCTTCCTCCATAGCGTTCATCTGACACGAAGATTTCCTGAATACGTCAACATTACAAGTGTTCACTGAGTTATTTGTATAGCAGTTGGTATAAACATTGTAATCCAATTTCCATTGTGCCTGTGCAATGTTTTATTGTATTCTACTGAATATCAACAGTACACTTGTGTATGGATTTGTTAAATAAATTCTACAATGTTAACTGTGTCTGGGTCACTCTTGTACAATAATTGGTTTTGTAATTGATAAATGCACCCTACACGCAAGTCCTGGAACTGCCTGCTTTAGTCACATGGTATTCTAGTAGAGCATCTAAAAACAAGCCGTAACAAAGCTGAGTTATAGGGTCAATTTATTCAATGTGGCTACAGTAGTATGTATAAAGTACTGGGTGGGTATTCAGATGTATCCAAATAAAATAAATTGCCTAGCCTAGAAGTTGTCAGTTGTCCCTATAGTTTCATGTAACTGGCTGCTTATGATAGGAGGGTTTTCCGCACCCTTACAGGGGGATGAGTGTCTGCATCATTCTGTGAGCCACCTGGAGGAAAGTATTAGTTGCAGGGGCTTTATTAGGCTAAATACATTGTCCACAGCTGTGTGGGGGAAGGAAGTGCAAATGTATATGGGGGGGCATTGTGTGGAATGCTGTCTGCAGATCAGATGATGTAGACTTTATAGGCACCATGCATCTATCATGGCTCCAAGCGTGCATGGCAGCTTCAGTGCCCCTTTATTACACTTGTAATATGTGCATAGTCTTACATATTTGCCTGTTCCATGTAACTAAGTTAAAGTATACAATTTAAATTGACTTGAGGAACAATGCTAATCTCTATAGAACCATACCTCTCAGAACAAAATGAGTGAAAACATTTTGTATAATTTCACAAGAAACACTTGTGACAGTAGTGCTAAAATAGTCTGGAGCGATTCACACCTCCATTTAACACAGGACTGTTGGTTACATCCTTGTAATCTTGAAGGCCCTGGATCCCTCTTGGCTGGTTTCATTTCTAGGTGAACAGAAGATGGTGTGTCCAGTCTCCTCTGAGGGGGATATGCAGAAGAATGTCTTTGAGTGGAGGTCTCCATCCCCTGATCTTGCAGGGGGTGTTCTTGCAGCTGGGAACTTGGTAGAATGTCCTATTAAATAATGAAAACGTGCTTAATACTCCTGCTCTATATCGGGAACATAGTCTTAATTTTCCTAGCAAGAGACCACCCCTGAAGGTATGGCAGCAAGAAGACAAAGCCTTTAAATGGACAACTACACCTTGGTACCTTCCCACTTATTTTTTATTTAAGAGTCTAGGCTGGGTCCTACTTTAGAAAGCCCAGTTCAAAAGTTCTGGTTTTGTGTCTACTTGATGCTACCGCTGCCAATGTTTGTCTAACAGAAGATGAGAAATGGAAGTTCAGGAATCTGGTTTATCGTTTGTGCAGGGAAAGGACTGTCTCTCACCTTGGCCGAGCTGCTGCATGCAAGCTTCACATCACCAAGTACAATGCTAAGAGTCGGATCAAGTGATGTAAAGCACGCTAACACTGGACTCTGGAGCAGTGTTAACATGTTCTGTGGAGTGCCGAATCACACTTTGCAGTATAACAGGATGATTCCAGGAGAACTGCGTTGTGCCAATTGTAAAGTTTGGTGGAGAAGGGATAACTGGAACGGAGATTCACCTTGTCTAGAGGGATAGTTTTTGCCATGAAGGAAGCCTATCTGGTGGCTGGTAAGGAAACTCCACGAGGCATCAAAGCTCATTCCACCAGAGCCATGGTGACATCTTGGGCAGGAATTTCTCCTGAACAGATTTGCAAAGCGGCTACCTGGAAATCTACCCATACTTTTGCTAATAACTAAGGATGCAACTTGCAAAACTAGTTTTGGTAAACTAGTTTTGCAAGTTGTTGTATAACCGCTCATTTATCTCTGCTATATCTCTTGTTAGTACTGCCTAAGATGCCTAGGGAATTCTTTTTTCCTAGCACATCCTTAAGCAGTACTATTTTCTGACCAAATAAAGACATTTATGCATTTTTGTGGTACTTCGCTTTAATTAAATAATGTACCAAAGGGGAAGGTGTCCTTTTAATGGTTTTGTCTTTTCCCTGCCCTACCTTTGGGGACGGAGTCTCTCCTGTTAATGCTGCCAAAAGATGCGATAGGAAACAGAATTCCCAGGTAAGAATTTCTATATAATAAACATTAGTTAGTTTACTTTAGATTTAGGCATTCTTCTACTATTACCGAAAGGGAATCCAAAGCCACCGATTGGATTGTGTTGAATTCTATCTCCACTTGCTGATGACTCCCGATTAGCCACAGCAATATTGCGAAGCCTCAGTGCATCATACATCCCCTGCAGCTTCTGATATTGCCTGTTGCGCTCCATCAGTTTTTCTGACAGCTCGCTGTACTTCCTTTTGTATTCCTCCAGCATTTTCTTTAGTGAATTCATTTCCCCCTTCATGGCTGTCAGCTCTGAGTCTTTGCTTTGCATTTGATGAGTATAAAGTTTCTCCATCTGCTTCAGGTGCCCTTCTGCTTTACTGTAGGTATACTCTTGATACAGGCGCTCCTGGTATACCTGTGAAGGGAGCAATATATAACAGACAAAAGATAAAAAAATGCAGTCACATCAGAGACAGAAATAAATACACAATATACCTGTACCGAAGAAGGGCACACTAAGAGATCAAACGTTTAATGCAAGCATTAGAAAGATCAGCAACTGATGACTGTAGTGCCGGAATTTAGTAATTAAGAAGTCTCTACTCCCTAAGATCTAGAGCAAAGTTCATGATACAGCTATCCTCATCAAAACTAGGGGTTTAAGACTAATTTGCAGGGTCTTTTTATATTTAAATAGGTTTTTATTAATTCATTTCCATGAAAATCCACTTAATAGAGATCTAAGGCTAGAAATTTGATTTCAGTGATGTATCAGTAACCCCAGCTGTCCTCATCCTGGACCTACTCTGTTCCTTATGCTGGGTGTGTGCAGAGCACTGGGAAATTATGCTCTGCTTTGTGCAGAGCACTGGGAAATGATGTTCTGGTTGTTAGAAGAGCACCTACTTCAAGTGGAAGATACTCTACAACTGGTGCTTTGAGCAGCAATGAACCAGGGAGCCTGATCGCCTAATAGAATGACCTGGGTCTTAGAACCAGGAACATTAGCTACCATCCCCAAACTTGTCACCCAAAGCCAAAATATACAGTGGAAACAATTATCCGTGAAAATTGCACTTGGTGCATGAAAACGACCCACTCCTATTTATGTCTTAATCTAATTTAACCTTACATATCAAATGAACCGGAGTCACCACAGGGAACCGTAGCAATTTCCACTAACCTGGTAGGTCCAGAAAGTT
>VKOC01000001.1:39235396-39252147 GCA_009364415.1 Spea multiplicata
CTTCGCCCCAGGCGGCGTGGGTCTTCGGCCGGCCCTGTGTGGATCAGTATAAAAACCCTGCACACCCTTTATTCAGTGCTTAGTTACTGAGCCCTCTGGTTTGCTTTGCTCTGCCAGTCTCTTTCGTGTTCAGCTAATGCTATTTAATTGACCTCCCGGCACCTGACTTTGGCATAGTTTTCTGGACTTCGTGTTTATCTCCTATTGCCGTTTGCCCTGATTCGGATGTGCCCCTCAGACTTCACTTTTTGTACTTGGCCTCCTACTTGGCCACCCCGCTCTACGCTCCCAACCAGTCCTACTAGAGCCTGACATGGAGATTGACATGGAGATTATAAAGAGTCATACAAACAGAAAATTCACATGTAGTAACATGAGTACTCAGTAGCTTTTTCTTGCATCTATAAGACAATTCGATATAACCCATTAATATTCTAACACCGGTATAAAGGTGATTCAGTATAATAAATCATGACTTAACTCTTAACTCTTGACTTAACTCTTAACTTTACTGACTTTTATGATTTTTAACTTTATGCACTTTATATTAAAATATACATTATATGGACAAAGGTATTGGGACACCTGACCATTATACCAACAGGCACTTTTATAATTTATAAATTGCATTCTAAATACAGAGACATTATTATGTAGTTCGTCCCCCCTTTGCAGCCGTAACATATTCCACTCTTATGGGAAAGCTTTCCACTAGATCATGGAGTGTTTCTGTGGGAATTTTTGCCCACTCATCCAGTATAGCATTTGTGAGGTCAGCAACTGACGTTGCACAATAAGGCCTGGCTCACAATCTCTGTTCGAGTTCATCCCAAAGGTGTTCGATGGGGTTGAGGTCAGGGCTCTGTGAGGGTCAGTCAAGTTCTTCCACACCAAACTCATCCAATCATTTATGGACCTTGCTTTATGCACTGGGACACAGTCATGCTGGAATAGAAAAGGGCCTTCTCCAAACTGTTTCCACAAAGTTGGAAGCATAGCATTGTCCAAAATGCTGACGGTTTGATGCAGCTTTTTAGCTGTGTAATGCATGTTAATACAGGTTTTATTTGGCACTAATGCAAAAGCAGTCAACAAACAGTTTTTAGATCAACTCACAGTAATGTGTGATGTTTGTGTGTATCACAATTTACAATAATATGCAGTATGACACACACACACACACACTAACATAACCAAAGACACATGTTCACATACTAAAATACACACACACATACTCACAGATATACTCAGACACACATACTAACATACTCAGACACACACGTTCGTTAACATACCAAGACACATACTTTCAATAGTATACCTAGACATACTGACAACATACCCAGACACACACTAACATACCCAAAGACACAGGTTTACATACTAAAATACCACATACACACACCCATTAACATACTGAAGCACTCACACTAACATACCTAAAGACACACACCAACATACCCAGACAAACATACCCAAAGACGCATGTCCACACACTAAAATACACTCACATGCACAATAACGTACATACACTTTCACTAACATACCCAGACGCACTCAGACAATATATACAGTAACACACTGACTTATCCCCATACAAACATACTAACATATCCAGACACACCCACTAACATACCCCAAAACACATATGCACTAACATACAGGGAAAATAAAAAAATGTCAGTGTGCTAAGCTAGTCTCAGGCTCAAATAATACAAATGTGTAGTATGAGGCCTACCAAACAGTGTGAGCATGCTGCAAATACAGTGTATTGGCTGTACAATGTATACAAAAAAGTGTCTGCGCATCTCACCCTAATAATGTTGACAACAAATATATAAACAAAATATAAATGAGAGGTTTTGGTTATATGAATTGGCCAAAGCATAATTAAGCTCACCGGCCACATCAAGGCGCACTCTCAATAGGGTGAGAACCTACTCTCACCTCATACATAGTGGGCACACAAAGCAGTTTATACTGCTACCAAAACCAGATTAATGAGAAAGCCTGCAACCATAAGGCAGGCTGGCATGAGGTTGTGGGGGCAAATAAAGGTCAGGTTATTATTGCTAGGGATAGGCTGTGGGGTCAGGGAAAGGTCAGAAGTTTATATATAAAAAAAATAAAAATGTGAAGGTTATGTAAGTAATTGCGCGTTTGCGCATGCGTTTAGCGCCTTGCCCCGCGCTTTTTTAGTGGGCGCGGGCTGCGCCGTGCTTGCCTCCGGGCGCCTCGCGCTGCGCAATGGCGGGAAAACCGCCTATAAATAGGGCTGTTGTGCAGGGGCTTGCCACTTACCTGGCGAACCGCTGAGCCGATACTGCACTGACCTTTGAGTGGAGTGGCTGGTGAGCTGAAGACTCCATGAGGAATTAATGAAGATGCGCCCTCCCACCCACCCTGTATTATATTGTTGTTCTTTGTCGTGGCTTTTATCGGGGTATAGTTACCCTATATTTTTAGGGGGAACTGTAAGTTTAAGTTATGCCGGCTGGCTTTTATGGCGGTTGGCAAGATTATGTGATTTTATGGATGCCCTGGGCTTGTGCCAAGGGTTTTGTTATGTTTATGTTACAATGGTTGCAAGGTTATTTCGTTACATTGAAGTATGTATGTTTTATAAACTAAATAAAAGCCACGGCCTGTTTCATCCAATCATGTGTTTGTTTTTATTTATAGGTGTGTGTAGTATTTGGTTAGGTATTTATGTATATGTATTTATGCACATGTCCCTTACAACCTCATGTGTTGGGGGAGGTGCAATTAAACCTCCTCCCAAGTAACCCCTGGACAGCAAGCTGCAACCAGACTGATGAGGAGCCAACAACCTCAAATGAGTGCAAACAGGGAAAAGAAAAAATGTTGGTGTGCTAAGCTAGTCTCAAATAATAGAAATGTGCAATACGATGCCTACCAAACAGGCATGAGCGTTCTGCAAATACAGTGTATTGGCTGTACTATGTATACAAAAAACGTTTTTAAGGGTGAGAAGCGCAGACAGTTTTTGTTTTTGGTACTCACTAACATACCCAGACACAAAGTCACAAAGTCTCTTCCTAGAAATTAGGCAGTAAGTCAGAGTCCAGGGACTTACCTCTTTATTTCTACTCTGGGAGCATTGCTCCAGCTACCTTGACGGGATGCAATTGCCCCGCCAATAGTTGGGAGTGCACGGTCACCGCTGCAGAATTTATGTCACCTTTGGCCCGCGCACCCACATGTTGGACGCCCCTGCCATATATCCTTGCAGGCGGTTCTATGGATTCTAATCAAACATAAATCTAGATTTATCCCATTACAGGTTTTTGCAACTATTAGTGTATGATAACATAGTATAATGTTTAATAAAAATTCTGTTTGTATCTCTGTTTGCTTTCTCATATGATTTGTGTTTTAGCAAATAAACAGCAATGAATCGAATAAGAGCAGAAACAATATCAATAAAAAAGAGTTTCTGTAAATCTTTATTTCCATGCTACTCATCATTTCATAATTAGTTTGTGCGCAAAATCACTTAGAATGAGAGTGAATTGCATTCCTTAATGATGACTTTGGATTCATCACTTTCCTCAGAGCGTCTTTCACCTCCTTGTTACGCAGACAGTAAATGATAGGGTTCAGCAGGGGGGTCACCACGGTGTTGAAGACACCCAAGAACTTATTTACATCTATTGGGTATGACACATTAGGCCTTACGTAAATAAATATGACAGTTCCATAAAGAATAGTTACTACTGTGAAGTGAGAAGCACAGGTAGAAAAGGCCTTTTGCCTGCCTTTGGTAGATGGGATCTTAGAGACGGTGGAAATGATGAGCACATAGGACACAACAGTAAGAAGGAAAGAAGTGAGAATGATACTGCAAGCAAAGAAGAAAACAACAATCTCCTCTAGAAAAGTATCTCGGCAAGACAGCCTAAGAAGAGGTGGGAGGTCACAGAAGAAATGGTTAATTATGGCAGGTTGGCAAAATGTCAGTCTTGATATCAAAAGAATAAGTAAAAATACAGAGAGAAATCCTACTAACCAGCAGGTGGAAGTTGCCTGTATACATACTTTACTATTCATGATGGAGGGATAACGTAGTGGATTGCATATAGCCAAATAACGATCAATGGCCATTACTCCAAGCAGAAAGAATTCAGCTGAACCCAAAGAAAAATAGAAATATGTTTGTGCGATGCATCTAAAAAAAGAAACATACTTCCATCCTGCCAAATTAGCCAACAGTCCGGGAACAATGGATGATGTGTACCATATCTCCAGAAAAGAGAGTTGGCTAAGGAGGAAATACATTGGAGTATGAAGTCTGGTATCCACACGCACCAAACTAATGATGGCAACATTTGCTGTCACAGTCAGTAAGTAAATACAAAAGAAGATTACAAAGAGAAAAAACTGCATTTCAGGTGAGAAGGCAAACCCAACCAAGAGGAACTGTGTCACATTGGTCTGTTTATCCATTGTCTTCTTCCTGTCAACATGGTTATGTTTACTATAAGTCAAAAAATTCCAAACACACCCTTATAAATCATTTAAGGCATATATTAAAATGTGCCTGTGATTGTCTATTCTAGCTAATTCTTAAAAACTGTTCTACCACAGTAGAAACTAAATTAATCTTCTTTCAGCCGCTTATACTGAATAACAAAAAAGTATTTGATCCATACGATTGCCAAGGAATTTAAGATTGGAACGGTTCTAGTAGAATATATTCTAACAGGCAGAAGTTTAGATGTTTACTTATTAAATTATTCTTCCAAAACTTTTATTTAAACTTTCAAACATAGAATGGCTTAATTATTATAGAGCAGAAAATAATATCAAACATCCAAATGTTATAATCTTTTATTTTTGTCTAACTTCCTTTTAGTATATTTTATATTTGAAGTAACAGCCTTAGTAAAGTACAACATTACATACATTTTCCCTCACATAGTTTCCAAAAACTACTCACATTTACAGGTCTTAACACAAGATGCAACTTACGCTCTAGCAGTAAGTTCTTATTGGTCTACCTCATGCCTGTCTTTCCCCAATACAATCCATTATGAATGCTGTTGCCCAGTTTATTGCTCTCCTAGCACCTCTCCCCTCTATCAACCTATTTACTGGCTGCCTGCTGGCTGGACAGGTTTCAGCTTAAAATCTTGGTCTTCACCTGCAAAGTGCCTAATAGCAGTTACCCTAATTACATTTCCTTATTTGTCTCTAAATACACACGTACCTTGTCAATCTGCTGATCTGATTAAATTATGCTCTGTTCACCCTGAGAAACACGTATGTGGCTGGTCCATCACAAGCAATTGCACTTTCGCCTCTTGTATAATATAAATCCACTATATTGTAAGCATCTTGTTTGAGCTGGGCCCTCCTCACATCTTGTTATGTGATACACAACTTTTGTATGAACTGTTTACCCCTTGTAGATTGAGAATATTATATATATATATCAGATAATAAAATAAAAAAATAATAGTAAAAAATGACACTCGCCTTTCAATGGTTCATCCGGGATTTCTTTATTTCTTATACCCTTGTTTAGTTCATTCTATCTCTGTATGTTGAGTCATTAAGCAATCCAGTTGATTTAACCCTTAGAATTTGTTTCCACACGCTTTCCCTCAGCTGAATTCTTCCTTTTCAGAATATTTTATAAAATTAAACTAAAAGCACCCATAACATTTAAAAAAAAATAAAACACTGATTTGCTTTTACAGTTTATATTATGTTTTACAGAACGTGTGTTTACACAGTCAAATAAAGAAATAAAAAAAAAACCCAAAACAATTCTTTGTGTTTAAAATCAAAATATAAAAACATACCTAAATTTCTTTGCCAGTAATGGCCTTAATTCTTGGTATTTCAGATAATTCTTTAGCATTACATATGACTCATTTGGTGGCAATAGCACATATGACTTTGAGGTTTGCTAAGAAGAATATAGCAAAAGGACAAACTTCAATACCTTGATAATTATTAAACTTGCTGAAGCACATCTACTTCATAATATATATGTGGGTGTATGTGTTTGCATAATAAAACAGAAATATTTAAATAAAAAAAAGACAAGGCTTAGTAGGCATTTTTTCTATGACCTGGATGTCAACATAACATTCTGGACCACAGCAATTTATTTGGTTGGTTGCATCTAGTCTCCCTAACTAAATGTATTTCAATAGTTAATTTATTATTTATTAATTAAAGCCAAAATACAATCTATATACAAATTCAAGAAATAAAAAGAATGATATCCATCACAAAATAAATAGCTGTTAGCTGACCTAACACATTTTTGAAAAACACAGTATAATGTAAAACCCATTTGAGCAAGAGCTATATGATATTTATCATTGTCAAAATACAATTTGTTACATTACAAGCAGATAGTTTGTACATTAAATGTTTGTGTTGAATGGAAAAAAATGTTTTTTTGTTACATCTGTGGATAGACTTGTTTAGAGTATAAACATTTTATTTCCTGCCTGTGTTGCATATACCATTATGCTATATGAATGATGTTGTGATAATAAGTTACAATGTATGAACATCAAGCAGGCTGTATATTAAAACAAAATAAATGATCAAATAAGGAGTAACTAAAGTAACTTGAGTAACAATTGTCCAACATTTGATGAACCACAAGTCCCATGGTCCTCACTAAACATTTTGGTTTGCATTAGTTAAGTAAAGATTATGATAGTTGTAGTTTACCAATTCTGTTAAAATACTTGCTAGTAACTATTAACATGCAATGCCAACTATGTAATGAACCTGCTTACATTTCACCTGAAGTATATCTAATATGTGCATTTACTTTTTATTTTATATATGCTGTTCTCACAACTGGGTAAAGGTTTAACTAATGAGTTCCATCAGAAGGTAAGCAATTTTATTATAATTATACTTTTTATTTTTTGTTACCTTGTCAATGCTTAGAACCTAGGTCAAACAGATCATACTTTTTGCAATGCAGTTTTCCAACATTTTAAAAACCTTATCTGCATTCATATTTCCACTGATATGTTACTACCTGTTTTACTCCCAATATGGCATTGTATGATGTGTTCTGTTTCATCAGTTGCATGTTCTGGTTGTGTCCTTCCCTTTCTGACACATCGTACCCCTCTCTCCAGGTCTCTTAGACAAGGGAAGCAAGGCTGACTGGCAAGGAGAGATAAAGAGAATGATTGTAACTCTTGGGAAACTTGGCAGTGTCCCTTCTGGGGCCTTCCTGCAGCTTTCTTCTCCTGAGAACAAGTTAGGAATTATCGCAGACATATACGTGGACCTGGAGCCTTCGCCAATGGGATTTAATGTAACTACTATGCATGTGTATTTTTATGGTGACAAAAGCTTATTTTTGGCATTAATCAAGGCAATAATATTGTCTTTACAGAAAAGAACGCAATTAACAGAACGTGATTAAACAAAAAGTCCTTTAAACATTTTAACATTAGTGTTTCAGTAAAAAAAATATGCAACATTGATCATGTTCATTTGTAAAGAAAGAAACCAGAACAGAAACTATTTAAACACTTTCAATAGTACAATAAGATACATTTCCTGTGGCTGACCTACCCTGAGTCCTGGGCTGGCTGCAAGCCATTGCCCATTCTGGCTGCAACTTATTTTTTATTCATTTTTAAGCAAATATTGGCTATAAAAAAACAGAAACAAAAATGTTGAACAATCATCATCCTTTGGTTAACATTCACAAAAAACTAATTTATGTTTATATATGGGTACCCTATGCAATACTACCGTATGTCCGTTCCTTGCCACTATTGTTTGTCCTTACCCTAGAATACTTGCTACGTTTGATAGTGTAAGTTCACCATCATAAAACTTTAGCAGGTGACGTTACCTGTGACTGCTTGGGCATTGATTACCCTGCCCTTGGTCCTTTGAACAATAGCTGAAAACGCCCAGTAAAGAAATTCCAACAACTAAGGATACATTTTAAATTAGTTTGTAAGTATTTGAATGTTTTCTGGGCATGCGCCTAGACCCCCTGCTCGAGTGAGTCAGCACTGAAGCTGAAAGGTGGTCGGTACATAATGCTCAACTGAGCATGTCTCTTGCAACCTTAGGAGCTGGTGGATAGGAAGGAGGCAAATGCATGTGGTGGGATGCTATAGAATTCTTCCATGCATTTGCAAGGAGAAAAAAAAATTAAAGGGACCACTCAGATATTTATGCATTAAAGGGCATATAATGGTTGGAGTGTCCCTTTAAGATCAATTCTCAAAAAAGTCTCAGCCTAACTATTTTTGTGAAGGATGCGCAGGCACTACAGTGAAGAGGAAGAAGACCGAAGCAGTCCATTTTCAGATTTAAAAACATTGCATACTCATTCCAGATCACAGGAAGCAGTACTACCCCATTACACCCAATGACAACTCATTTAGTAGTAGTTCTTTTGTATGTAGAAAGCTAATACTGCTTAGTTTTTCTCTTTATTTTAGTAGTTAGAAGTGACATTATGGCTAATACAGTTCCCCACGCAGTGTATGTGATTTTGGGTAGGTTTATTACTGGTTTAATAGAAAACATTGTTTTTTCTAGGTCTGTTTCAATGTCTCGTTTTCATACATAAAGATCTATGAGGTGAAAAGACGTATTTAGAGCAAGACAGACCACCAATATTTTCCAGCTCTGACATCATATATATTTATGTGTATACTTGTCGTTTTTATTAGTACTTGTAAAAACATTGACAACATACAACCATTGTATCACTAATGATCTACTTTTTTGAACTCATAATTCATCTTATAAGAGGTGTCAACAGGAATTCTGGGAAATACAAACTAATTTAAAAATGCTAATGTATGCTAATATGCCTTTGAACCATATTCTGCAAACCTTGTTTAATACTTACATTTCTTAAACTGTATATTATAGGATTAAGCAGTGGTGTCACCACCGAATAAAAAACAGACACAGTTTTGTCCAAGTAAGATGTGTTTATGTTTGATGGTCTCACATATGTGAAAATTATAGTGCCGTAGAAAATGCTAACCACAGTAAAGTGGGAAGCACAAGTGGAAAAGGCTTTTTGTCGACCATTGACTGTTGGAATTTTCAGAATTGTAGACACAATTAAGGTATAGGATATGGCAGTTACCATACAGCAACTCAAGATTAAGATCCAAGCTTGGCCAAAGAAAGTTGTAACTGCTTTTGAGGTATCAGAGCAGGACAGCTTCACCAGTGGACCAAAATCACAGAAGAAGTGGTCGATTTCTCGTTCAGCACAAAACAACAGCTTTGAGACCCAAACAGTTGGCATTATAGGAATAAGGCAGCCACTTATCCAGGACACAATAGCCAACCAACAACAAACTTGATGGGTCATTATGGATGAATAGCGTAGAGGGTTACAAATTGCTAGGTAGCGATCATAGCCCATGATAGCTAAGAGTACATTTTCAATTGAGCCCGAAAAGAATACAAAGTAGAACTGGGTCAGACATCCATGCATAGATATAGTGACACGTTCAATCAACAGCACAGACAGCATCTTGGGAATAATGACGGTAGTGTAACCAATCTCCATCACTGAGAAGTTGCATAGGAAAATATACATAGGAATATGAAGCTTGGGATTCACCTTCACTACTATGATTATTAACATATTGGTTACCAATGTGATACAATATGAAGCCAAGACAATTGTAAATAGAAGTTTCTTTATCTCATGATGCAAAGGGAAGCCCAGCAAAATAAAGTTAGGGGTGTTTGTTGTATTCTGTAAATCCATATTCCCATCTTCTGTATCTGCTTCATAAAGAAGGAAAAGTATGATGTAAGATAACATTTCACAATCCATGTACATGACATTAAATTCACTGTTTGTCTACTGCTGTATTTGTCACCTGATTGAGTACACTGTGAAAAATACAACTATTACGTTGGGTAGTCAAAAAGGCAACCCAAATAGTTTTTCGAGGGCTACAAAAAAAATTAAGGTGTTAGATTAAGCTAACTTTATTGATAGTATATTCCTAGCTTTGTTTTGTTTGAAGGTACTATTCCATATAATAAAACATTAATTATACTCTCTAGTATGTTAAAGTAACTAAGGGTTTTTTTTTATTGTTGTTGCTCTTATGAAAATCTTTAACACTATACGTATATACACTCTCCCCTTCCCTTACTTATCAATGCTCACTTCCTCTTACCTTCTGGTGCTGTCTGTATCTCACCACTCATTTCCAAAGGTTTTTAAGAAGCTTTTTCCCAGTAGGCCCCTCCAGCTCAGTTGTGCTGCCGTTGTAGTAAAGTGGAGATCTGTGCAGCCTCCTACAATACCAAGGATCGTAGGTATATACAGCCACCAGCACAGACCTCCTACGCTATTGATTCCTCTTTCAAAGTTTGTGCATCTCCTGATGTCCGGCTCTGGGATATAATGTGAAAAACTACAGGAAGAAGGACAGACAAGTCAATATTGTAGAAGTCTGTGCTGGTGGCTTTACAGACCTACATTCCTTGGTAAATGTTGAGTCGGTCCAAGTGAAACCTGCCACAGGCCCATAAGGTTTACACAGGCCCATGGTAGCTGGCCCTTTTATCCCACATTAAAAACATCCTTGATGTCAATTAAGTATTTGAGTTTACATGATTAAAAAAATATATATGGGAAGGGTTTTGCCATTCAGCATTACTAGGAATGATGTATGTAATGCTTTGTTTAGATATTTAGTATTACATTAAACACGGTACAGTATGTGTGGATACATGACGTTTACGATTTCAGCATCAACCACAACATCACAGAACACTGTTTCTCGATCATGTTTTACAAGTCATTATACAAACAAGGTATTGAAAGGAAATTTAAGCAAAAAAAGTTAAGCAAAACAAGCCTCCTCTTTTTACTACAGTAAACAACCCATTGGAACTGCATATTTGATAACTTTCTATAATTATATATATATATAATATATATCTTAAATGATTTCTGGTGTACATTTTGCACTAGTTTCACATCTGTGTAGTATTCACAAATATAATAAATAATTAGGGGTAAGTGAAATGGCCTTAAAGCAACAATGATAGAGCTTAATACGGCAAAGGAATTTAACCATGTATAGAAATAAGGTTATTCTGACAAGGCCAAGTGAGGATTGGAGGCATATACCAAAAATGAGCAAAGTAATTGGGACAAATGGCCTTAATGATGTACCTTTATACTCATAGAAAACTGATGCTGTGTAACTGTTATAGGCAATGCACCCTGATGGTAGCCCTGATTTTGAGATACTGCTAGAACAGTGATGGGGAACCTATGGTGTGTGTGCCACAACAGGCATGCCAATGTCTCTGTTGTGGCACCTTGCCAGGTTGCCAGCTAACTGGTCACATTTTTAAATCAGCCCAAAGTAAAGGGAGTGTGAGGTCTGTTCATGTCCCCCTGCATGCATCATGATGGAGCATTGAAACAAAGGTCTGTATGAACAGATCTTGAGCTCCAATGACAAGAATTAGGAAAGGGGATAGATAGTGAGAAAGAGGAACATAGTAAGAAAATGCAGAGAGATAAAGGGAAGGGATAATGAGGCAAGTGGAGATGATGATAGGGGAGAGATAGTGGCAGCAGCACATGGGTTCCATCTGAGAAGCCATCAAACACCTTGCATCCAAATTTATACGTATTTAGATTAAATAGGATTGGTGCAAAGTATTTGGTGGCTTTGGTGCTGCTGCCACTGCCCTTTGTCATGACCAAGGGTTATATAATGCAGATTATTCTTCAAATTTCTGCATTTATTCCTCAACATAATTTTGCCAAAATAAACTATCTGTCAAGCTGAGTGATGTATGTAAATTTGTGTATGCATGTATGTATGTATGTGTGTAAGTATATATGTGTGGGGGATAATTTGTGCTTGAATGCATGTAAGCGCATTACACCAGGGGTAGACATTAACATGCTGTCTTGGCACTGTGAGGTCTGTAACTTGGTTTCATGCAGAAAATTGGGCCCAAAAACATTCAGCATCACTGTGCTTTTGATTTTTTTTCAACATGCAATTTTCCACACAGTAATTGGGCATTAGGGAGTATTTGCATCATGAATGGATTCCTTTAGGTTTTATTGTTGTGTGTTGGGCACATTATCTGCCACATATGTTATGGATCATTATATTATTGGGATGGTTAGGTGGGCTTGCTCCTGAATTAAATGCTACCAGTTCTTCCCTGATGTCTTCCATAAATAAGCTGCAGGAAAATGTTATCATAATTGTGAAGTTATCAGGTCTGGACGGGCCATTGTCCAAATGCACAGCAACAATGAAACTCACTACATTTATTGTCGCTGGTGTTGCAGATCAAATCCTTTTACTTCAGAAGTAAACTAACAGAATACAAGAGTGATATAATCCCATACTTATTTCCTACATTTTATCTTTTCATATGTTGATATTACTTAGGCTATAAAACTACAGGGTGGCTGAGTATTAGATACATTTGGATGCTTATCCTATATCATTTAACATGACAACATAGACCTAATATAGAGTGATATTTTTATTCACCAAATGATAAATATGTCAAATAAACCTGCACAAATTCAACACAATATTGTTCAAAAGGAGAAATCCTAATACACCATAAAACACATATCTGTATCACATTCCTGATTGATTGCATTGATTTGTCTTGCTTACCCAGTGTAATTGACAGTGGTAGTCTGAGTGCATCAAGCTGCAACATTATGCCGTAAATAATCTACCTCTGGATCCTGTTCATATAGTTTACTGAAATCATCAGGGGAATACTTAATAGTCCCTTTGTGGTTGCCCATCATACACAATCTCTGCTCAAACCGAAAGAACACAGAGTTTCTAGACCATTCATTGCTTTTTCATCACATATCAAATAATTAACAAAAGCTAAAAAAAACCTTATATGTGTTTGCATTCTTGCACTTACACCAATTAGCTATAACATTATGACCACTGACAGGTGTAGTGAAAAATACTGATAATCTTGTTATCATGGCACCTGTCAGTGGGTGGGATATATTTGGCAGCAACTAAACATTTCATTTTCAAATCGTATGTGTTGGAAGCAGGAACCATGGGTAAGCGTCTTTTTAAGGATGTGAGCGACTTTGACAAGGACCAAATTATGATGGCTAAACGATTGGATCGGAGCATCTCCAAAACTGCAGCTCTTGTCAAAAGTAGTCCAAGGAAGGCAAAGTGGAGAACTGGTAAAGGCTCATTGATGCACCTGGGGGGTGAAGGCTGGCAGGCCTCTGTGGTCAAATCCAACAGATGAGCTACTGCAGCTCAAATTGCTGAAAAAGTTAATGCTGGTTCTGATAAAAAGGTGTCAGAACACACAGTGCATCACAGTTGGTTGCATATGGGGCTGCCTAGCTGCAGACCAGTCAACTGAATCACAGAGCAATGGAAGAAGGTAGCCTTGTCTGATGAATCACATTTTCTTTTACATCATCTGGATGGCCGGGTGCGTGTGCATCGCTTACCTGGAGAACGCATGGCAGCAGGATGCATCCATGGAGGCCCCACCTTGCAACAGGTCTTAAAAAAGCTGCTGGTAACGTCTTTGTGCCAGATACCACAGCACACCTTCAGAGGTCTAGTGGAGTTCATGCCTCGACGGATCAGGGCTGTTGTGGCGGCCAAAGGGGGACCTACACTGTATTAGGCAGGTGGTCCTAATGTCATGGCTGATCGGTGTATTTTTTTAATCAAAATAATGTAGACATACACTGGGAAACACCTTGGTGTGGATTTCTCTCCACTTACTCCACATTCCAAAAAGTCTAAATATAGAAAGGCCTGTCCATCCTTCTAAATACCTCTCACAAGCGGACAACATCATTTGCCCCTTGCCAGCTTTAGCATAATGCAGCATAGGTGAATGATGCTGCATGTGAGTGTGAGTGTGTGATTAGATGAGTGAAGCGCAGAAAGCATGCACGCCCAAAACAGTGAGGAGCCATAAGCAGGGCCAGCCTTTGAGCTGTGCGACCTGTGTGACCATCACTAGAAGAGTACAGCTGGTTGGGAAGAACATGGATCTCCCTCTAACCAGCCCAAAATAACTGTGAGTTTTGTTCATACTCACCACTGTATCACTGCTCCCTCGCGAAGCATGCTGGTTATTGATGCTGAGCGCCCAGATATAATATCACACACCCACCACAGGATTTTAGAAAGTTAAGAGATTTGAAGAAAAGGGAACGATAGAAAGTGGATAGCTATATATTGAAGAGTTAATGAGGAGGAGAGAGAAATGGGAGATAAGGGTGAGAGAATGAAAAAGGGTGAAAATAAGGAGAAAAGGGAGAGATAAAGATAAAGGAGAGCATTGCTGCAACACCAGCTGAGTAATATTAGCGATCATTAATGGCTTTCTTGGTGCATTATGAATTAAGGGGGGACCTTAAAATGGCTATTGGTCTTCTGTCTGTATATAACATATGCCGACAAACTGATAGATACCAAAAATGTTAAAATACATGTATTCCTGTGTGTTCTGACGCCTTTTTATCAGACAAAATACTGTTTTACCATTCCACTAATGAGTATTTTTTCTTTAAAAATATTTTTTTCTTTAAAAAAGCGCTAAACTTTAAGGGTGCGGCCTATATTCGGGTGCGGACTATATTTGAGCCAATACGGTATATAGAAAAACACATCTTTTCCTGTAAAATAGTTCCATGTTAAGCTTAAATTAGCACAAAAATGATGATAGTGGTCCTTACATGAAATCTGTGCTGTTATAATACTATGTTTTAACAGTTTATCTTGGCAACACAGTCTGCACCTAGACACATGTGTGTAGGCAACGATATATTCAAAAAGATGGATACTAGTAAAAAAGCTATTAATACAGTTATATATATATAATGGGTGCAATGTTTCAGTGACCAGGCAGAGCAAAGGCTCACCACGTGAGTCAAGCTCAGTGGAATACACAATAATGAAAAGGAATTAATTTATTAAATGGAACTGTGCACTGTCAACTTCTACTTAGACCAAATGATAAAAAATACATACTGTAGAGCAGGTGAGCTGATAATCTAAAAAAATGCGTTGCTTAGAATTATACAATTGTACAATATTCCCTCGATTGTAGGCTGAGTTCAATTAACTAGTGCACAGTTTAAAGTACACTTTAAGTTCCCTTAGTTTGTTAGTTCTACTGTTCGTTTCACACCCCATTGTTTCTTTAGCATAGTGTTTAGAGCAGTTTTAATGTTTGCATTACGTAGACTATAAATTATTGGATTTAGCAGTGGAGCCACCACGGTATAGAAAACTGACATTCCCTTGTCCAGATGCGTTGTATTTGATTCAGATGGCCTTACATACATAAAAAATAGTGTACCATAGAAAATACCTACTACTGTGAGGTGGGACACACAGGTGGAAAAAGCCTTCTTGCGACCACCATGGGTTGGTATCTTTAAGACTGCATATATGATGTAAATATATGAAATGAATGTAACATTAGAACAGGTTAGAATTAAAATCCAGGCTTGGCTGAAGAAAATTTTTGCTGCGATTGCAGTTGTGGAGCAGGATAATTTCACCAAGGCACCAAAATCACAGAAAAAGTGGTCAATTTTTCTGTTACCACAAAAGCTTAACTTTGAAACTGCAATTGTGGGCATAATTGGCATAAGAAAACTAGTGATCCATGACCCTGCAGCCATCCGATAACACACAGTATGAGTCATTATGGATGAATAGTGCAAAGGATGACATATAGCCAAGTAGCGGTCATAGCCCATCATGGCAAGAAGAATATTTTCCATGGCACCAGAGAATAAGATGAAATAAAACTGAATCAGGCACCCATTGAATGAGATGCTTTCCTTGGTATTTACTAAGTCAATCAACATTTTAGGGATGATGGTGGTAGTACAGCAAATTTCCATCAGTGAGAAGTTGGAAATAAATATATACATTGGAACATAGAGATGTGGGAATTTTTTGACTACAGTAACAATGACTATGTTGGCCACCAAGATGATGCAGTATGATGCCAGAATAAAGGTAAAGATGAGTATCTTTAGCTTTTGAGATACCGGGAAACCAAGTAATACGAAGTCCACAACCTCTGATATATTCACCACCCCCTGACTGTTGTAGCTTCGATCTTCCAGGCTAGGCTTACTCCCCCCTTAAAAAACCCCAATAATGACACCACACCATAGAATATGGATAAGAAAAGGCCACAGCCAATTTTATTTATTAGAGTCATTGTCACGCCAAAACCTGAAACAATAAACATAGGTGCGTTAACAAGGACAATGACTCAAACACCAACATGTAAATATTTACAATAAACACTCAAGCTTGCCAAGTAATCCAGGTACCATAACCAAATGCCACTTAAGGAAGGGACATACCGAGATGCCCCCACCCTGACCTGAGGTTCCAGCACTGACAGCCAAGAACCTCCCACCAGATGTTACCAACCATTCACTTACCACCACATTAACCCCCTGGATACCTGGCAAGCTGCCGCCCCACAGACTGTGACAAACGACACAAACCTACAAACAAAAGAAAAAAGGGGAGGGAGGGTGGGACACGCAACCAGGTAAGCTAACCACAAAAAATGGTTCCTGAGCCCGGGAAAGCAGGCACTTATATAATCTTCCCCTAACTCCACCCCCGAAATTCCCGCCAAAAAAGCCTACCCCTCCTCCGCACAACAGTCAAGGCCCACTATAGCCCATGCTGGCCCCC
>VKOC01000001.1:39252949-39273773 GCA_009364415.1 Spea multiplicata
CCCCAGATATGCCTTCTACCCCCTATATGCCACTCTCCCTCACACATATGCCACTTTGCCCCTCAGATATGACTTATACACCATATATGCCACTCTGCCCCCTAGACTTACGAATGCATCCCCAGACTTGTCCCCCATGCTCCAGACTCACTGGTGTCTAGTGGAGGCAGCCGGTGGACGTCTGCTCGATGCGTGTAGACAACCTCCACTTCTGCTGGGTATTACTGCCGTGGCTTCTATGACTGAGCAACGGAAGGTCATGTCACGTCGGCGCTCCGTCATAGAAGCCCCAGTGGAAGTGCTGGCAGCAGTGGAGGTTGCCTACGTGCGTGTCACGGTGTAAGGTAGAGGAGGTGGATCCAGCTAAGCAGATAGGCACCATATCTTCAGTCTCACCCAGGGGATGAGCCCCTGAGCTCCAACAATAGTGGGGCACGATAGGCTAGCTGAGAGAAGAGTCAAGAGATTGTCCATGGTCAAGGGCAATAGCAGGCAACGAGGTCAAACAAATCCGAGGTCAGGGCAGGCAGAACAGGTGCAAAAACGGTCCGGGTTCAAAGGCAGGCAGAGAAGAACACAGACGCGCACGCGGTGGAGGAGTCAGAGGCGGGGCTACCGGCGGCGTGTGAGCCGGCGTGAGTGGCAGAGGAGACGGAGGCGGGGCTGCCAGCGGCATGCGAGCGCGACGGAGCAGGACAAGGGGGCAGAGGAAATGGAAACGAGCAACGCAACGTATGAACGAAGCGAACAGACACCCACGACCGCTCCTCAGGACCGTAACCCTTCCACGCTACGAGGTACTGCAGGCCGTTCTGCACCCTGTGGGAATCAAGTATCCAGTCGACCACGGAAGTCGACCGGAGCAGGAGGCCGGAACGGAACGGAAAAGTGGTTGGACATGTAAGGCTTGAGTAACGAGACGTGGAAGGACCGTGGAATCTGCATGGAAGGTGGGAGGTCAAGGGACACAACTACGTCGTTGAGCCTTTTGAGGATGCAAAAAGGGCCTATGAAACGGGGTCCCAATGCCTTGGATGCTTGGCGTAAACCATACCCGATCGTCCGCTTGGTAATCCAGAGGAGGAGATCTCTTGGCGTCAGCATAACGCTTACAGCTGTTTTGGGCTTTATAGAGAACTTCCCGAAGGGACCACCAATGTCTTTCCATGTCACACACACGACTGCGGGCACTGTAGAGGAGGAACGAGAAGACGGAGGAGGCAAAACGACAGGGTACAGCCGAGGGACTCGTGAAGCGAACTGTTGTAGGTCATTTCAGCAAGCGGGAGGAGAGACGACCAGTTGTTCTGACGTTCGTTGCTGTACATCCTCAGATATTGTTTGAGGGTTTGGATTGTTCTTTCTGTTTGTCCGTTGGTCTGTGGGTGATAAGCAGAGGACAAATGGAGCTGTATGCCGAGTTTAAGGCAGAGGGTTTTCCAGTAGCGGGATATGAATTGCGTGACAGGTGGCAAGGTAAGAACGTATGTCCCTGGCAAGGGATGGCCACCAAAATGATCGTCGGATGTGGTAATCCATCTTCCGAAATCCTGAGTGTCCTGCGAGAAGGGAATTGTGACCCCAGTGAAGGACGTCAGCGCGAAACCTGGGAGGGATGTAGAGACGGCCTGGAGGAGGACGACCAGAAGACGGAACGATCCCTTGGGACATACGGATCCTGCTCATCGCGTGGGTAGACAGGCCGCCGATAAGGCGCGTTGAGGGTATGATGGGCTCATCGCTGTGTTGGTCTCGTTGATTGTCAAACTGTTGGGACAGGGCGTCAGTGTTAGTTGAAATAATGGTCGAATTCTCCTCAGAAAGAGTTTTTCTTTATTTAGATAATGCGCATAATCAAGACAAGGCACACAACAAACAAAAGTCGAAGCGTTGTCTGATTACATGTTTGGATTACATGGTTTATATAGCCTCTTATCTACTTCTAATAGCATGCATCATTCTGATTGGTTACTTTTCAAAACAGGTTACGCCTCTTAGTAGATATGTTGGCGCAACTCGTGATATATCATAGACTAGACATTTTCTACTGTCTTTGTCAGCAATAATATTTAGCGATAACATAAGCATTTTTCTAACAGTCGGCTTTGACGTTTTTGGTGCCTGGTCTGTAGGTGATGTAATAGTTGGACCGGTTGAAGAAGAATGACCACCGTGCTTTCCGAAGACTTAACCTCTGTCAGAACGACTAAAGGTTGTTCTGTGCCCTCCAGTAGATGACCCCACTCTTTGAACGTCATTTTGAGTTCACGATTGCCGACTTCTTAGTTCCGTTCGGCAGCAGAAAAGCCCTTGGAAAAGAAAGCACAGGGATGGTTTGTTCTTTACGTTGTGATAAGTCTGCCCCTGCGCAGAGGAGGAATTGTTTGGTCGGATCTGGGTGTAGCAGAATGGGAACCAAGACGAAGGACTGTTTTCGGGCATCTTCGGTCCAAAGAGTTGGGTCGACACCCTTTTTGGTCATACGTCACAGGCCGCACCGATGCGTGCATCGGGCGTCGCCGTGGGCGGCTCAGGTCGTTGGTACGCCACCACTGTGGTGCCGGCGCACGTGCGTGGTGGAGGACATGGTGATAGGACCGTGGTGTGGAGGTGCATGCGTGGCCAAGGTCCAGGAGGCAAGATCGCGATGTAGGCGTGTATTCGCGGCGGAGGCGGAGCCGAGACGCAGACGCGTGTGCGTGGAGGAGTCAGAGCCTGCATGAGCGGCAGAGGTAAGTTGCCAGAGAGGAGGATCCAGGTCCCCATGCAGTGCTGCGGGGGATCTGGATCTTAGTCTTATAGTCAGATTTGAGGTCTGATTATTTGAGGTCTGATTATAAGATGACCTCAAATATAAGAGGAGGGGTATTTTTCAGAGTATTTGCTCTGAAAAAAATACCTTATCTTATATTAGAGCAAATACAGTACTTACAGTATAGTAAATAGAGGTAATTATGTTTATACTTTGCCTGAGTAGTATCAGTGTATGGTTTGTATGCCTTTGTACATTGTATAAAGTATATAATCGTACACCTGTCTTGTAATATGTTTGAAGCAAAATCTTTAAGACCTCCAGGAGTCTTTTTTATAAATGGATACACAATAAACTACTGCTACTGTGCTACTTGTGTAGCTTCAAATTGACCTGTTACAAATGTTACAAATATTACAAATGAAAAATACATCATTATAATATAGATAAAGAGTTTTGATATAAGGAGGCTTATACTATCAGAAGAAGGTCCATAAAACTTTATTCAAATAAAAATGTATTACTAGATATTGTATTTGCATCATAACAAAAGTTTTATATTGATAAAAAAATCCCTAATACTTACCAAATGTCCCACTGAGTGATAGTCCGTCTCTGGGACTGAAATCCCTTTTCTCCTTTGCTGCCCTTCTTATCTAATAGTTCAGAATGTTTTCTGAATAAAAGTGTATTGCAGTGTTCTTCAGCCACAATAAAACATAGAGAAACATAATAATGGATTTATAAACTAAGCTGTGTGAAGAAATTCAATTTGCTTTCTTCTGAATGCCTTACTCAATAGAATGAATGTTTGGAGGTTTGTTAGTGTGTCTAAGGCCCATCAGGCAATGATGACTCTTAAAAGTTAACTGTTTTATTTTCTAACATTAAGTTAATTACTCATAACCCGTGGAACAACAGGTGCATGATGTCATGGGACTTCATTAACATGTTTCCACTGGGTACCAGTCAACAGAGACAGTAAGCCCTGTAGAGTCTGATTATGTGTTAAAAAGCCAGAATCAAAGATTACGAGAAGAGCTCGTATGGTGGAGCTCCCTATGCACTTCAGCTGACCTTCAACATTTAAGACTGGGCAGAGAGAAAACCTTAAAACACAAAACTTTAACATTCCAAGGTAAGATTTGAGCATTGTTCATATTACTATACTATTTATACCACACATAAGTAGAGTTGTTATAGTTCATACAAATTTGTGCACTTATTAAAATAATTTTCATTATAAAATATTTAATAAAAGCTTATATACTATAAAATATGCCCATGCATTTGTATGCCCACATTTTTTTCTGCCATTCAGGGACACACTATGAAGCAGTTTATATATATATTGTGACATTCATGTAGGATTGGTGGTGGAGGGGAGGTATGTTTCTCCTAGATTCCTTTCCAATATGAAGTAACACCAGAGTCTTCTACCTGCTAGGTGATTAATTTAGGTGAATGAGAGGGCGGATATAAAAGGGAAGCCAGCAGGGCAGGTAGCTCTCTGACTGAGGACACAGAAAGCCTGTCTGTGGGAGAGACATGTGAGTAAGGTTGCTGGACATATTATGTTAAGTTGGCAGAGAGAAGCTCTCCAGCTGGTAGTGAGGGACATCCCTTGTATAGTAAGTGCCGGACAGGCAAGGTATTTCATTTGTTGCTGTGTTGTTATATTTCTTTTGTCTTTGCAACCTTTCTAATAAACCTGACTTTGTGTCAGGTTGTTTGCCTGGTTTGAATGAAGATGGGCACTTGTCCCTTGACTCAGCGAGAGGCGATCCCTGACCTATTCTCATATATATTATATATATATATATATGCATATATACACTGATTCACATACACCCTGATTCACATATACTATTATATTAATTATTAAGAAGCCTTGGAAACCATGTTGATTTCAGATTTAATAATATATATACACTCATTACAGACATGGGTAGATATAGAATGTGAATCCCTCTAATACTAGGCATGGGTAGATTTAGAGAATTAACTTCTCTATTACCAGAGGAGTTACCAGTCATGCAAACAGACTAAATTAGTTTTTTTTGGTGATAATTCGAAACCTTTCGTTATCTAGTGCAGCAGGCATCAGCAGACACGGTTAAGAAAAGGGATCCTATTAGAAAGGAATGGTTGTCATAACTGATAGCGATACTGCCAGATGATTTTAATGGTGATTGCTTTATGCATTCATTCATACATTGCTGTACAGATGATGAACTGTAATTGTACTATACACCTTAAAATGTCTAAACATAGTGCTAAGTCATTACATGAATGAAGACTATAACTGTCAGGACTCGGGTGATCAGGTCGGGTAGGAGCCCATGCGCAGGGGATACTTGGGGTTCAGTCTGTAACCCACAGTGCATGATTATGCAAACAAAGACACCACAAACAGAAATCCAGGTAATGCAGTGTATATTATGTATATAACAGGATCAGCAAATAAGGGTAATATAGTCTAAGCAAGTAACCGGACGTATGGCAAAATAAAATAGAGTAATAAGTCTTTTGGCAGGGAGCCCGCTTGGAAGGGCGCGACTGACAGAGAGCCCGCTTGGAAGGGTGCGACAGACAGAGAGCCCGCTTGGAAAGGTGCGACAGACAGAGAGCCCGCTTGGAAAGGTGCGACAGACAGAGAGGCCCGCTTGAAAGGTGCGGACAGACGACAGCCCGCTTGGAAAGGTGCGACAGACAAGAGCCCGCTTGGAAGGGTACAAAAGCAGGGAGTCCACTTGGAAGGACACAAAAGCAGGGAGTCTACTTGGAAGGACACAAAAGCAGGGAACCAGGAACAGTACAGGTGCAGAGCCACAGCAGGAAGGTCCATAGACTTTAATACAAAGGCCCTGACTGAAGGGCAGGGAAGGTTCATAAAGGCAGGGTAATCCAGGTAACAAGGCCCAGCTGGATGTATGGACTAGGGCTCAACCCAGGTAACAAGGCACACCTGATCCCAGTAATAGAGTTCTGAGTGCTCCAGAGGGCAGCCACTAGTGGTAGCAGATTTAAAGCCACAGGTATAAAAAAGCCATGGTTCAGACAGCAAAAAAGTGGTTCCTGACAATAACCCAGTTGCCAACTATCTGGGCAGTTGTAGGTGTAGGGGTAGTTGGGGAGATCTCAGATCTCCCTCTAACCTCCCCAAAATTAAGGGAGCACAAGGTCTGTTCAGACTTCTGCTTCAGCGTTTTGCTGGAAGAAACAGACCTCTTCTTCAATGTTCCCTTGCAGTTGGCTGAGCTCTTTTGCGAAAGTACTCAGAGAGCCCAGAATAATGAAGATTGATTTGCTGCGAAAGAGAAGCCTTTCTGAACCTCTTTCTCCATGAATCTGTCTGCATTATTCTGGCCTTCTGCAAAGGAGCGGAGCCACAGGGGCAGCCTCTCCCCCATTCCTTCAATCGGGGAAAGGGTGTGCCTGGAGGCTTCAGCCTTTTGCGGAAGTGGAGAAATAAAGAAGACACAGGGAGAAGCGGATGAAGAAAGAAGACAGGCAGAAGAGGCAAGAGAAAAAGCAGAGCTGTGGAAAAAGATAAGGACACAAAGTGGAGGGCGGAAAAGGTAAAAATTACATTGAGAGAGAAGGAAAAACATTGGGGCAGTCCATTGCCACAACAAGCAGTGGCAGTCGTTTGAATACTTTTATATTTGTTGATGTTTGTTTTGATTTTTGTTGTCTCCTGGTGTGTCAAATGCATATTTTTGTGGTTAATAAAGTCTATTAACCAATATATTTAAACAAATGACATAAATAATGTATTCATCAAATATTGACATCTTAACCAGGAGTACTTCTGATGAACGTGTCTTGGTGACTGTGGAGTAAATGTTCTTTCAGGGGTTTAATTCTAAGGGACATTGCTGTTGTTGTTTTTTGGATTTTCTCAGTATGTTTATATATATATAAAGCCATCTCTGAAAGCAATTGTGAACTTGATTTGTTAATAAAATGTTTGTAAGTAATTTAGTAGCATATAATTTAGGGTAGGATTAAGCATGTGGCTTTTCTTTTATGATGCAATCCCTATGCCAGTATTGGAATAGTTAAATTAAATTACTGGTATATTGTGTCTGTTTTCCTACCTGTACATATATAATGTGTATATATGCTTTCCACAGGGTCTTACAAGAGATGTCTTGTGAATTCTACGTTTTTTATGGCATAGAAAGTACATACAAAAAGGTTTCCTTATAAGTGCACTTCAAATTGAGTCACTTAGCAGAAATAGTTTTTTTTACTGATTTAATTAAAGCTGGATCAAACCAAAGGGCGTGTTAGAATAAAAATACTTTTTTAAGGTCAAACATAATTTAATAATCTTAACTGATATGACATTAATTTTCCATGTTACTGATCTAGAAAGTCACCGAAAAGACAAGCCTTCAAGGGTGTTACCCACTAAAACATGTCCACAAAATATTCTCTGCTGATAAGGTAAGCGTTTCAGTTTTTCATTTTATATTCATAAATTAATATATTTTAGATATATATTGTAAAACCAGTGCTGATGTGTGCCATTCAACTTACTGACATAATCATTTCATATTGTCTTGTTTCCACCTGTATCTTCCTTTAAAAGACACGACAAAAAAGGAGTGGCCAACTGGTACCCATATACTGTAACAACTGTAGCAGTTTCATTTTTATGGGAATAGAGAGAATTCCTGTAAATGTTAGAGGAGGTAACCGACTTCAAAACCTATCCCAGAGGGATGGTTTTTGGATTCACCCCCTCAGGACTATGCGACTTAATGTTAATTATAATTTTGATTTCTCCTGCTTTGTATAGGACACACACACATATATACATAACCCGGTGGGAACATCCACCAAAATGGGTGCACTTGCAGTGACATCCTCTCCCAATCCTCCAATTGGGAGAGAGAAGACATCATTTTGCTCTTACGTCAGCTTGGGACAATATGGTTGCGTGTCCGTTGACATCCTCTCCCCAATCCTCCAATCAGTAAAATCTGGCCCTGGAATGTAAATTGAGGCTATACTTGGCCATACGGGGCTACCAAGGGGAATAGATGACCTAACAAGCCCCAACAGACATGGAATAGATGGAGCATGGGTGAGGCTAATGTGACCCATCCATTTCAATGGGGCATGGCATTGTCAAAACGATATGGTGTATTGGCACTGCAATGTGATTCATTACAGGGGATGCTGTAGTAGCCTCACTTGTACAGTACATGGACAAACCCACTTATCAATTTTATTTGTTATTCCTGCTGGGCTAGCTTTATGTGGAAATCCATCACTGCTGTGCATTGATCTCCTACATTGCAATACAATGCATGTGTGCAGGGACATGATATCACATGAAGTCTAGACGCATGCTGCAACTCCTCTCTGATATTCAGCCAAATCACAACTTATGTCTGTCTGTATAGTCATGTGGCGAAGGGCATGGTTTTAAAATGAAAACTGGAGGGATGGGAGCTTAAGATAGATTTATCCCTGTGGTTGTGCAGGTTGTTTATTATTATTATAAACTTGTCTGTCTAGTATCTCATTAAAAAATCCCATCTTATTGGTGAACTGTTTCCAGCTGCCAGAAAACATAATGGGAGATCTAAATCAAACATCTGTGACAGAATTCATCATTCTGGGATTCCCTAGCCTTCAGAAGCTTTATCCTGTGCTGTTCCTGATCTTCCTATTTATCTACATTTTTACTATTACAGGTAATATTGCTATCTTTCTAACAGTGTTTATGAACTACAATCTTCAAATCCCAATGTTTTTCTTCCTCAACCATCTCTCTGCTATGGAAATTTGGTATACACATTTTACAGAAGTGGCTATTAGCATATTAGCTTCTGGTCTTATCTTCAGCTCTTTCCTACTAACTGTTCTTTCATACATCTTTATCATCTCCACAATTTTAAGAATCCCCTCTGCCATCGGAAGGAAAAAGGCCTTCTCTACATGTGCCTCTCACTTGACTGTAGTTATAATTTATTATGGTACTATTACCTGCATGTACATGCAACCTATGTCTAAATTTCCGTTAGATGTCAATAAAGTGCTCTCACTGCTATACACTGTGGTGACACCAATGCTAAACCCTATAATCTACAGTTTAAGGAACAGGGAGATGAAGGAATCCTTAGGAAAGATTGTAATAAGGTTGAAAAGAAAGTAAAATATTAAATGTGTATTGTTTTTTACATTTTTTGTAAACTACACATTGCAAACAAGAAACAGCAGTCATAATGGGTTCAAGTGGCAGGTACCATATAAATAAGCTAAGCCAGAAAATGTGAACCTTGAGGCTGCTATTGTTCATGTAAACATCACGGATTCACGAATATATAGAAATTATCTCCTTATTGTAACCAAGTTAATAAATGTGGTATCACGCGTATAAAATACCATTGAGATGAAAGTAAATGCTTACTTTTAAGAGGTATATTTTTATCTGTGTATAAGTTGCAGTTCTTGTGTGTTTAAGTGATTGTATGGTAGCATCAAATAAGTATTATCTCGAAAGAAACCTAGACAACTGCCTTGCTGCTAGTAAATTGGACACCGTTATAAGAGCTGCTCAGAAAAATGTACTTCACTGATGATTTTGTTTGGCCTGATTCCACAGTAAACTCCTCAAATTGTCTGTTGTTTTTTGTTTGTTATTGTTTGCATTCGTTCGAAATTGTGAGAAAAAGATTATATGTATACTTCCTCATCTCAGGGGTCACATAATTATTCCTCTGCATTAAGTTATCTCCTGTATTGTTACGTTGCTGATTGCTGTTCAGGTATCCTTTATAAAAGTGGGTGTGAGGAAGAGGGATAATTTCCGGACAGAAACTAATTGTGGGTGTGGTTGTGGTTTTGCCTAAGGTCTGAAATGATCAAAATGAGATAAACAACAAAATAACTTTTCATTCTTTGTACTTTTCCAATACTTGGTCTTCTTATCTAATTCATCTAACCACGTCTTTTAGCATTCAACAGTAGAATAAATGTAGCAAAAAATATTCTCTGTATTGTCTTTCTTTCCAAAAGTGCTATTAGACTTCTCATTTACGGCTTTACCACCTCACCTAATTTCTCCAACATTTCCAATATATCCCGCTCCTACAAGATCCTCTATTAAGCTCATGATCTCTTTTTAAAAATGTCTCTATCCTGAAATATGCAACAATCTGATGGAACAGCCCTATTAAATAAATAACCGCCTTTCCAGATCACCTAATCTGTAAAATCTTCCCCAGTGCCATCACTTTCCTTGACTTAGTTAGATTGCAGCAAATCTTATATATAGTGCTGCATACAGTAATTCTTATCAATACACATATACAAGAAAAAGATTTATAGATCTGGCTGAATTGGGATGAGCACCTTTTTCCAAAATGGATTTATTCTCGGGCATAACCACCATGCATAATACATAGTACGCTCTGCCTCACATCCCCACCGAAAAAGTTCTGAGCAGGCATGATATCTTTTGGCCAATCTCAAAGGCACCAGGTACCATCATCTTTACAATACCTTCTGGTTCTGGTCTCCCGATATCTTGCAGATCTACACATCCCAGACATATTTGTAAAGATCCACCGCATGCAGCTTCATCAAATATAGTACTCCTCTCCCCTTCCTATTACGCCATATAAGATAGTTTGATAAACTCATTGCTTGCACAATAATATAGTATATCAGACCTTTTGTTGATTTTCTATCCAACTGCCTGAGAAATTCCTGTATGGCTGACACAGTATTTTGTGTGCCCTCTGGGATCAATGAGTGTACCACATGTTTAACTCTTAGATACTAAAATAATTCTGATCCAGAAAGTTATCTCTCGAAGAATAGGGAGTTAAATGTATTCTTTCTTATTAAATACATTTTTTGTATACTTTACTTAATTTCCCAATTGTTATGATACAAGTGTGGTGAAAATGTAGATTCTGGCATTTGAGATGTCACTCATCTTGGTTGTAGAGTCGAAGATATCACCAAAACTATGCCCCCCAACTTCAACAGCTGGTCTGTTCCTTATTTGCCCGTTGCCCCCTTCCAACATACAACATATGTAAACACACATAAATTACACACACTTAATCATACTCAATAACATACACTCTATCTCACCCCACTTACACAATTACACATCCATGCTCACATATACACATACACAATTACACATCCATACTCACACACATATACAATTACACATCCATGCACACACACACAGACAATTCTACCTCCATGCTCACACACAATTACACATCCATGCTAATACACATATACACAATTATACATCCATGCTCACACACACATATACAATTACACATCCATGCACATACACATACAAAATGATTAAAAAAACACCGTATTTCCCCATTCCCCATTCATGCAGACTCATAACCCTCCCCCACCCTTAACTGAACTGCAGATCTTCCGGTGCCGTTCACAGACTTTGTTTCCGTCTGCGTTGCTCGAACTCCGAGTGAACTTCTCTTGTCCTGCCCAGGGAAGCAGGCACGGAGTGGAGTCATGTGATGTACATTCACGTGATGCCACTGGATTCCTGTGTTTCCTCAACGGAACAAGAGACGCTGCTGAGCAACACAGAGGTAAACGGGGGGAAAAAGCTACAACCACTGTATAAGACACACCCTGTTTTTGCACATCAAATTTTTGGAAAAAAGGTGCATCTTATACATGGGGAAATATAAATATAAATTTCTCATTTATTTAAAATTATTCAATAAACAAACAGGATGTTGAAAAAGCAGAATAAAGAAACTTTGAGAAAAATGCATTTCTTGTTTTTATTTCCCAACCTGCCCCCTCCCCAGTTATGCACATTTGAGCCCAGGCTTGCCATACTGCCTCCCAGATATGTCACATACACCCAGATATGCCACATACCCCCACATATGCCACTCTGCCCTGCCCACATATGCCTTATACCCCCAAATATGCCACTCCGTCCTCCTCAGATATGCCTCATACCCCCCATATGCCATAGTGCCCTCTGATATGCTTATACCCCTGATATGCCACTCAACCCCCAAATATGCCAGTTGCACCCCCAAATATGCCTTATACCCTAGATATACCACTGTGCCCCCCTGATGTGCCTTATAACCCCCTATATGCCACGCTGCCCTCTATTTGAGGTGGAATTATAAATCAAGGGGTATTTTTCATAGCATTTGCAAAGTTTTCCATTATCGATTATTATGGATTTTATCGAATAGTTGTTGCAGCCCTATATATATATATATGCCATATTTGATCGATTATAAGACATGCTCCTCATGTTATATTCGAGATCGTCTTATAATCAGACCTCAAATAGAAGATTGACTACAAGAGTAACACCTAGATCCCGGCAGCGCTTCAGGGGACCTCGATCCTCCTCACTGGCAGACGGTGGCTGGGCTTCTTTGACTGAGCGGCATCACATGAACTTCTGTTGCTTCACTTGCGGTAGCAGTGGAGGTTGTCTAAGCGCATCCGGCGAATGTTCACCGGGAGGAGGAGGATTCCCGTGCAGCGCTGCAGGAGACCTGGATCCTCCTTTCTGGCAGCTGGCGAACCTCCGCTACTACCCGGGAAGCTCATCGGCATGATGTGACCTTCCACTGCTCAGTCAAAAAGCCACGGCGGAAGTCCCGGGTAGCAGTAGAGGTAGTCTGCGCGCATCATACAGATTTCCACCAGCTGCCCCCACAAGACCTCAGGGAGTCTGGAGCATGGGGGACAAGTCTGGGGATGCATTGGTAAGTCGGGGGGGCATATATGCCGGGGAGTGGCATATAGGGGGGCACAGTGGCATATAAGGGGGAATAAGGCATATTTGAGGGCAGAGTGGTAAATAGGGGGGTATAAAGCATATCGGACAGAGTTGCAAATAGGGGGTATAAGGAATATCTGGGGCAGAGTGGCATATAGGGGGTATAAGACATATCAGGAGGGCACAGTGGCATATAAGGGGGCAGAGTGGCATATAAGGGACGCAGAGAGGCATATAGGGGCTGGGCTGGGCTACCCAATCGATCCGATGAGGGAGATGTAACAGTTACCGGCACGAATGCCGGTAACCTGTTACAGATCTATGCCCCATTGTGCATTCCCTCCGGTATGTCATTAGCCTTGGGGGACTGCCCCACACCAGGGGCAGTTCCCCAGTGCCACACATCTGGCAGTAACATCACACGATCCCTGTGATGACCAATCACAGCGATCGTGTGACCGTTACTGCAGATGCTCTGCCTCTCTCCTCCATCTGAGAGAGAGAAACAGAGCATCGTGCAGAGCTGCAGTAAAAATAAAATTAAAAAAAACTAAAAAAAAAACCTTAACTTTTTTTTTTAAAACAATTTGATGTTTAGTTTTGGTGGGTGCCCTGTAATGTCCAGAAAACCACAAAAACTAGGCATGTGGATATTTTCCGTAATCAGGAGAGGCAGATGAACACTTTAGGCTGGATTTCTCTGCCATAGCATATACCATGTGCAAAATATCCTAAGCAACACAGATGTGTTGGCGAAAAAAGTGCCTGAAATTATTGCTACGGCTGACTTTGGCAGTGATTGATGGCCAAATGCTCCTGGTGAAATACTCTGGTAGACTGCTTTCCAAAAATGTATACTTTTATGGGAACATGTTCTCCTGTGGGACTGCTAAGCTGCTTCATAGATAGCATTGGCTTAGCACACACTGTGATCCAGTTTACCGGCACGTTACAACTTATGCCCTGTAATGTCCAAAAAAAACACAAAAAACTAGGTATGTGGGGTATTTCCGTAATCAGGAGAGGCGGCTGAACACTTTAGGCTGGATTTCTCTGCCGTAACATTTGCCCTGTACAAAAAATCCTAAGAATACTACAAAATACTAAGACGAGTTGGTGAAAAAAGTGCTAATTTGCTAAGTGCTAAAAAGAACTAATTTCTGTGGCCACCTTTGACAGTGATTGGTGGCCAAATACCTGCATGTAGAATGCCCAAATACCCCTGATAGGATAGCCTGGATTGTCTGCTTTACAGAAATATATACCTTTGTGGGTGTTTTTGTTTTATTTGTTTAAAATTAGAGTTGCAGTCCCATCATACCTAATGTAAAAATTTAACGGCTTTGTAAAAAGTAATGTACACCTTATAGTATGTTGCCTATATGTGCTGGGAAAATATGGAAAATCTATATAAATTAGGTATTTCTGAAATCAGGACACCTAAATTGATAAATCTGGATGGAATTTTCTGTCTCTTTACCTAATTTTGTGAGGATTCAGAGGGAAAATGTAAAAAAACTTAGATTTTTTTTCTAATTTTTGCTAGTTTTTACTAAATTTCTAATTCTAAATTTTCAGCTAATCATCCAACTATGGTATCAAAAGAAAGCTCTATCTCTCCTTGAAAAAAACAATATATAGTTTACATGTGTACACTATTCACAGGAAAAGAGAATAATCTCTGAACCGACATAGCACAAAAATGGCAAAATTGCGCCGGGCTTTGAGGTACCAAAAACCCCTGGGATTGAAGGGGTTAAGACAAGTTTAGCCAAATCAGCTGCCCAAGGCTGGAGCACACTGTGGTTACAAGCTGGATTTAAGTACCACGAAACAGATGACCAAACACACTAGGCCAGGATTTGCTACACCAACCGCCAAATACACACACACCAGGACAGGCTCTGTCATAACAACAATCCAATACACACACCAGGACAGGGTCTGCCACACGATCGTCCAAACACACACACCAGGACAGGCTCTGTCACACCGACACCCAAACACACACCAGGACAGACACCTGCATCAGGATGGGTTACGCTACAACTGCCCTACATCTCTGTGTGCCGGCCCATGGACCGGCCGGCCTACTGACCGGCCAGTCCACCAGGAAATCTCCCAGTTTCCAGGGGGCCAATCCGGCCCTGCTCATGCAGGCCGCACCTCGAAGTCCGGCGGGCCCCGTGTTGGAAGCCCCTGCCGTAGAGAAACACAGACTCAACATTTTTTCTCTAATGATTCAGCTTTGCTTGTTGATCTTTTAGTCATCATAATCAATTAGTTATTTCACAATTTGGTAATATAAATAATGTGTGTGCACTGTGCTGCCACATGAATATAATGTCTTATCATTTGATTGGTGTCTTATTTTTTTTCATTAGAAGAATGATATATGAAAATGAACAGTAATGATATTGCAATTTCTTCACAGATTTTTTAATATCATTACTTCTTAAACTATATATCAGGGGATTTAGAAGTGGTATTCCCATAGAGTAAAAAAATGCCACATATTTATGAAAAGCAAAAGACTTTTGTTTATAAGGCCTCAGGTACACAAACCCAGCAGTCCCGTATAATAATATAACTACTGTGAGATGTGAAGAGCATGTAGAGAAAGCCTTCTGTCGACCTTTGCTTGATGGAATACGAATCACAGCTCTGATTATAAAAATGTATGACACTAAGATTAATGTACAGCAGAAGCAAATAACTGTAGATGAAAGAATGAGAAAAATGATCTCACTAGTTAGTGTGTCTGTACAGGCTAGCTTTAGCAAAGGAGCAAAGTCACAGAAGAAATGATCTATTCCATTTGGTACACAGAAGGTCAACCTTGAAATTAATACTACTGATACCACAGGGGCAAGGAAACCACATACAAAGCATAGCACTATTAACTTAGTATAGACAGAGCTTGTCATTACTGTTCTGTAACTGAGAGGTTTACAAATGGCCAGGTATCGGTCTAAAGCCATAACCAACAGAAACATATCTTCAGTCGATCCAAGTGAAAAGAAGAAATAAAATTGAGCTATACATCCTTCTATAAAGAGGCAGAGTCGCTGGTCTGGTGACCTGGGATATCCAAGGAAATGGAATTCTGTTAGGATGGTATGGTTGTCCTCCATCCCCTTTGGTCTTCTGGCAATCTGTAACATCACATTACATAATTAAAGTCAACCTGTCGTAAATCCACTTTGATAGATGTTGTTTTTAAGCTAACTTAAGTTGTAAAAATGACATTTCCCAGGACACATGTTCTGATCGGTGAGTCTATAGAAGGGAGTCGGCAGAGCTACATGAAAAATGGACAGGGTAAAAAGCATGGCCATCCTCCCAACATATCGACAAGCCACCTTGTCGCAAATTGGTTATGTGGGCTTTAACAGCACATAACTCCATTGATAGTCTGAGCCAATCAAGGGAGGTACGATGATCTTCCCAACTGACCCATGATACTCTCTGCCTGCAAAAATAGGACAGTGGGGCTTCTAACCGGGATAGGTTGACAGTGCCTGAAAATGGGCGCTGTCTTGGCAACAATGGGGCTGTTGAGAGGTCATGCACACAAATACACACATTGATATGTATGTTTGTATGTTTAGTAATATTCATAAAAGCATACATGCAGTCTTCTAGTTATATTATGGAAGGACCCATGCAGGACAGGGATTAAGGAAGGTATAACATACAATGTTTTTATTGAAAGGGAAAATGTGTATTTCTTTGAGTGCCATTTTAAAAAATATATTTGGCATGACGGGCCTACTTTAATATAGAGGAAAACCACATCTGATATTGAAATGCATTCTTATATTCCACAGTCCTCCGTGTTTTTTCAAGTATCACATATTGTATGTATTGTGCTATTTTTTCCGCTTAGAGTATGGCACATACATGCAAATGTACTTTTACTCTTTAAAGGAGTCAAAATCACTGATATATTTACTAGAGGGTGGGTTATAATAAATCTGTCTTATTTTGCTCATAATCAGGTGTATGAAATTATTTGGGGCCACCTGTGACTGCAATTTAATCGTCTTAGTCAATGGTATTATAATGTAAAAAAACAGCAATTTAACAATAACATTTTGGGAAAGAATAATCATTCAGAGAACAGAAAGTGCAGCATTAAAGGTATACATATGAAATAGATTTGTAACACACATATTGCTTAATTTATTTCTTAGAAAGAAGTGTAATACACGTTTAGTTGGCAAAATAAAACATCCCCTTTAATAATTTACATATTACGGTTTCTTGCAGCAGACATGCTGTTTATTTTCATTAAAAGGACGTCTGATCAGGTTGTGTTTAATCATTAATCTTTTCTTATGAGCTTAGTTAGAATATTTTATTCTGAACTAAGATACTTAGACTGTATTTTGCCATCAGTCATCAGAATAAGAAAACTGTTTATTAAATTGTATGGATACCTTTGTAAAAGAGAAGGAGGGGTATCAAATTGAATATCCTTTAAAAATACTTCAAAGAAATCTAAGAGAAACTTTAACAAAAAAAAAAGTGAAAGCCTTAGTTTAATTACGAACAATGAATTGTGAGCCCGTACACGTAGGGATTAAAAGGCATTGAGCATTTTGTTTTTTAAGTGCATCGATAAGAGTTATAAAGATAAATAAAATGTGTCTTTTTTTAATAAAAATATGGACTGGGTAGGTTATCTGATGCCATCAGATATTTTTCTACATTTCCTTAAAAATAATTGTATAAGACCATTTAATACATACCAGAATTCCACACTTTAGAGTCCACAGAGCAGTCTGGACCCAGTTAAAATATATTCAGTTGTATTTATATATGCATATGCCTAAAATAATCCAAAAGTGAAAAATTCTCCAGATGATTGGTATGTTTTGATTTTACCATTGCAATTTGGTGTTGCAAGAGGAACTGAAATCCCAGGTTAATGTGTGAGCGCTGTGGTTAATAAAATGCAAATGAATGAGCCAAAACTAAGACCTAAACTAGATAAATAACAATGGTTCAGGGAAACACAGGAAGCCAAAGGTTTGATAACATGAATTTATAAAGAGTAACCATGAGAAATCTGAACATATTTTGTAGATACCTTGTATTATTACTAACCACAATATAATAATTTTGAAAGACCCATAAAACTAACAGATCAAAAAGCAGTTTATGGCATTTGATATCAATTGATGTAGATAGAAAATTGCTTTTAGAAAAAATGAGATTACCGCAGGTATCTAGCATTGTGAGGTATAAACAAGTTTTAAAAGTAACTTCCCTACAGTCTCCTTCACTTCCTTGTTTCTCAAGCAGTAGATGATTGGATTAAGCAATGGTGTAATCACTGTGTATATAACAGATATCAGTTTGTTATAATCTGAAGACTGTGCTCTGCTGGGCCTTGCATACATGAATAAAGTGGCCCCATAGAAAATGACAACCACAGCTAAGTGGGAAGCACACGTGGAAAAAGCTTTTCTGCGACCGGTGGAGGTTGGGATTCTAAGAATGGTGGTCAAGATGCAAGTATAAGAAATGAACGTAATCATAAGTGGGACTAGAAGAATAAATAAAGCAAGGATAAAGTCAACAAGCTCAGCCACCCTCATGTCCGTACAGGAAAGGTTGAGGACAGGGGAGATGTCGCAGTAGAAGTGGTTTATATGTCCCGAAAGACAAAAATCGAGACTAGAGATATAATAAACTTTAATCAAAGATATTAGGAAGCCAATGATCCAAGAGCATAAGGCCAGAGTAAAGCAGGTATTTCTGTCCATGATGGTGACATATTGCAATGGATTGCATATAGCCACATAACGGTCGAATGCCATTACAGCCAGCAAGACACATTCTGTGCAGACCAGTGAAATGAAGAAGTAAAGCTGTGCCATGCAAGCTGCGAGTGAGATCTCCTTGCCTTCTATCAGAAAGATGGAGAGCAGCTTGGGTACGGTAACCGTAACATACCACACTTCTAAGAACGACAAGTGTCCCAAGAAGATGTACATAGGTTTGTGCAGGTTGGAACTTGTCCAGATGATGACAATGACCGAAATGTTTTCCACAATAATCAAAACATAAGCAACTAAAAAGATGAAAAACAGCAGGATTTGAACAGGTCGAGATGTTGGAAATCCTAAAAGAAGAAATGTATTGATCATACTGGTCATGTTGCTTTTTTCCACCATTGTGCAAAAAGTGTCCTGTTGTTTTCAAAGATTCCACAGAAAGTTTTGAATAGATGGCACTTTATTGTTGATTATTTCATGCTGTTCTTCGTGGCAGACAGTTAGAAAGAAAAAAAAAAACACCTGCATAAGATTGCATGGCAGAATACAAGTGCTAAAAAACATCATTGCGATTCTGCCAATGTCTGGTCATCATCAAACAATAAAGGTACCAAAATGAAGGTCTTCAAAGTTAATTATATAGACTATAGAACAATAAACTACTTGATCCATAAGGGACTTATACTTTCCATTTTCAAATGATGACTAAACGCCAAACTTATTCTCATTTAGGAGTTCAAGCTGTTCTGGAAATTCTATTCTGATTTATATTATTCATGATTTCCTAACATTAATTTTCTAACAATTCCCTAAATCTCTCTGTTTGACAAATATCACAGATATACATACATGTGCATTTTAGCAATAATTTGTATTACACTTCATATTTACATGAGCTGATATTAAGGTACCGTATATAACTGGTATTGCAAATGTGAAGAAAATTAATAATGGTATCTAACATAATATCATTAAGAATGCAAAATTACACTATGATCTGTATTAGATGACCCAATGTATCATTAATTTGTAAGATAGATATGTATGTCTTATATGAATGAGTATATTAAGAGATAATTTCTCACCTTCTCACTATCCCTTCAGCATGTCACATCCCAAAGGTACTGCAACATCCATCTTACAGGATTAGGAGCAGAACAATAAATGTAATTTCAGCTTCCGCTGTAGGGCTATATATACTGTACATATATTGCTACTTACTTCTTTATTCTTATTGGCTAAAAGTTGTTGTCTTATGGGGAGATGAGAAATCTGATAAGCAAGCCAAAATAAATGTAGATCTGTGTAAATTAAATATGCAGATTTTATCGACTGAAATAATGGTGACACGATTGTATACAAAATACTCTAAAATGTCAAGAAACGGTAATCAGTCCAACTTTGATAAGAGAATTTAGAGAGAAAAATAGAATGGGAAATTCCCATTCCCCTACTGCCTCTCCTTCCTCCCTCAACCACCAAATGCATTGGAAGCTCGTAAGAGCAAACCACTTTTCTCCTTCTGTACCAGGATTGTTAACCTCTGTCTTTTCACTGAAGCCTATTGTGCTACAGAAACTGCTGGTGCTCTAAATGAATGTAATGTAATTGTGCTCGTTAATTACCCCATTGATAAGTAAGAACATTTTGTGCCCTATGAAATTGAGTACTTCTGACATTTTTTTAAAACTTTTTAATTTTACAAAATAAAATACTTCTCAGCTGAAAACTTGTCAAGGAAGAAAAATTACAACACAAATTTGAGATTTGTCTACTGGAGGGATTTACTTTACTGAGGTTCTGGTGGATACATGGGACAGTCTCCCAGCAGAAAAGGCTTGAGGTCTACAGAACCCTGGAGATTTGTACTTTTGTAAATTTAAAGCCATCAATATGAGTTGATTTTAACTACAGGGCTATATAATATAGTTCTGTACATCTTTGAGGCAGGTGTATATAGACCTGTTCTCGATTTCAAAACGTGTTATGCTATAATATGGTTTAGGATATCAGAACATTTCAGTGGCATATAAAAGCAACCATAAACAGGCATCCAATAGCTATGTACACTTGTTTTCATCTTTTCCTAATAAGAGGGTCAGTTATTGAAGAGGCATGCTTATATGAAGGAGTGTCAGGCTCCAGATCCTTCCCCTCGCCTCTTACCTCCAGTGCGGGGTGGGCTGCGCCCCCGTCTGTTGGTCCTCCCTGGTCCATCCCCGGCTTCTAGTTGGTCACGTACCGCGACCCACACACACCCATGGTGGGGACAGCGGGAGGAGTGTCCTGGCCTGCATGGATCCTATCCCATTGGTGGAGATAGGGGAGGTGGAGAGAGGCTGGAAATCCCTTAGGGGATTGCATAGCAACACAAGGGGAGGGCAGGAGCACCTGGGAGTCAGAGGGAGGAGCTCTACCTGTGGATCCAGGGCCGGCCCTACAATGGGGCCAACTGGGGCAATTGCCCCAGGCGGAACTTTAGAAGGGGCGGCAGTTTGCCGCCCCAAG
>VKOC01000001.1:39282795-39299133 GCA_009364415.1 Spea multiplicata
CCCCCCACACCCTTGTTGTATCTGCCCCATGTGGATTTGTGCCCCCAACCAGCACCCTTTGTACATTATGCCCCAACACCCTTGTGTATTGATTTATGTGATGTCCCCAACCAGCCCCCCTCCCTTGTGTATTGATGTCCCCCCTTTGCATTGGTAATGACCCACCCAGTTGTGTACTTATCCCCCCTAGCAACCCCCATTTTGTATTTAATTGTTGTCCCAATGCACCCCCCTTTGAATATGGCTCCCCTTCCGTCTATTACCTATTTTTTTACATACATTTTTGCTGCCATCCTTCACTGCTGCTGTCCTCCAATGTGCTCTTCTACCTGTCATGAGGAACTGTTTCGTGTGACTCCGCCCCCTTTAGCGGCCTATCACATTCATGATGTGACGTGCCGCTCAAGGGGGCGGAGTCACACGGAACACGAGACTGGGCGGCAGTGTGGAGGCACGCTGGCTGTCTTACCGCAACTTTAGGACTCACAGCCACATCGGCTGCAATGGCATCTCGGTGTGCTAGCCAGTTCGGCCGGCCCACCGCGAATGCTGCGGGCATTAAAGACGGCCCTGGCGTGGCCGAATTGGCCACTTAAATGGGCGGCTGCAGAGCCGTTTAATTTACAATCAGGGTGTGTGTGATAGCATGGATGTGTAAGTGCTGCAACCACACTCCTATTATGCCAAGTCAGCCGGTACATGCTGAAACCTGGCTAGCCCCCCCTTGTGTATTGATGCTGCCACCCTGTACCAGCATGTACTGGCTGACTTGGCATTATAGGATTGTGATTGCTAACAGCAATCACAGTCCCATCATGCCTAGGTTCCAGCATTTATTGTTTGCCTGGGTATAAAAGCAGTGTGATTGCTAACATAGTGTTGATTTTTTTTGTCCAGTTTTGGTGTGTTACTTACTTTTAGTAAAAGTGTGGTTAACTCACCAAAATTGGACAACAAAATACAATAACAATATTAATTTATATATGATTGTTGACAGCAATCACACTCCTATCATGCCCAGCCAACCAGTACATGCTGGAATCTGGGTATGCCTGAGACTGCTGTTAACAATCATTAACATATATATATATATATCAGTGGTGGGATTCAGCTGGTTCGCGGCGGTTCATGCGAACCATTTCTTACAAAATGATTAGTTCGGGCTAACCATTTCTTAATTACCCTATTATAGGCCACACTTTTCCCCCACTTAAAGTGGTTGTGCAGCCTATAGTTGGGTTTAGGATCCAGATCCCCTGCGGCGTTGCAGGGGACTTGGATCTTCCTTTCCGGCAGCAGCGGACGTCTGTGCGATGCAGACAACACCACTGCTGCCGGCGGCTCCACCCACCCTCCTCACTGAACGGGGCTGTCACCGCCCACGAAGCTCATTGAGTCGCACTGGCCAGCTGACTCAATTCTATTTCGGATCAACGGGGACGGCTTCTTAAAATGCCACCCCTGTCGATTGGAAATAGAAGTGAGTCAGCCGGAGCTGCTCAATAACTTTCGTGGGCGGCAGCAGCGCTGCTCAATGACCTTTGTGGGCGGTGCCAGCCCCGTTCAATGAGGAGGATGGAGCCGCCGGCAGCAGCTGCGGGGTTGTCTGCATCAAACAGATGTTTGACAGCGGGAATCCAACGGTCAGGTAAGTTGAAGTAACTGGGGGTATGCTTGGCAGTGGGAGGCTGGGACAAAGATGGCTATGGGAGACTGGGGGCAAAGGCAAACTCTGTCCCCAATTTCCTAAAGGGCATCTTTGTCACTAAATAGCTTCCCATGGTCCCATGTTTAGTGACAAAGATGCCTATGGGAAACTGGGGGAAAAGGCAAATTCTGTCCCCAGTTTCCCATAGGAATCTTTGTCACTAAACATGGGACTATGGGAAGCTTTTTCGTGACAAAGATGCCTATGGAAAACTAGGGACAGAGTTAATTAATGGGTCTGCGTGTGAGAGAGACTGCCTGAGTCTGTGTGTGTGTGAGAGAGAGAGAGACTGCCTAAGTCTGTGTGTGTGTGTCTGATGTTGAGAGAGACTGCCCGAGTCTGTGTGTGTGTGTGAGAGCGAAGAGACTGCCTGAGTCTGTGTGTGAGTCAGAGAGACTGCCTGAGTCTCTGTGTGTGAGAGACTGTCTGAGTCTCTGTGTGAGAGAGACTGCCTGAGTGTGTGTGTGAGAGACTGTCTGAGTCTGTGTGTATGTGAGAGAGACTGCCTGAGTCTGTGTGTGTGTGAGAGAGATAGAGACTGCCTGAGTCTGTATGTATGAGAGAGAGAGACTGCCTGAGTCCCATGTTTAGTGACAAAGATGCCTATGGGAAACTGGGGGCAAAGGCAAATTCTATCCCCAGTTTCCCATAGGCATCTTTGTCACTAAACATGGGACTATGTGAAGCTATTTAGTGACAAAGATGCCTATGGAAAACTGGGGACAGAGTTAATTAATGGGTCTGTGTGCGTGTGAGAGAGAGAGACTGCCTGAGTCTGTGTGTGTGTGAGAGAGATTGCCTGAGTCTATGTGTGTGTGAGAGAGATTGCCTGAGTCTCTGTGTGTGTTTGTGTGAGAGAGACTGCCTGGAGTGTGTGTGTGTATGTGTGAGAGAGACTGCCTGAGTCTGTGTGTGTATGTGTGTATGTGTGTGAGAGACTGCCTGAGTCTGTGTATGAGGTTTTTATTTTTTAGTACGAAATCTCGGAACTGGTTACTAAAAAAATTGAATCCCACCACTGATAGATGTGTCATTTACTTTATTTTAATCTGCATATTTTATTAAAGGCCATATTTTCTCACAGTGAAAAATGAGTGCGGCCCTCGCACGTATACAATTCTAATGAAGTGGCCCACTGCAGAAAAAACGTGGACACCCCTGCTTTATACTGTTGGTGAACATCAGCAATTATCACCCTAACCAATCACAAGTGTGATCTGCATAAAGGGAAATTTAATTTTATTATAAAATTCATAATTTCATTGTTCTCTTCTTTCAAAAATGTTTGCAGTTTTCATTTTTTTTATGTTCTAGATGGCCATATCCATCCCTTACATAGTACCCTACAGGGTAGTATTTTCAATACTTCTGGCTTTAAGGGTTTGGGGGTAATAAAAGGTGGAGTTATATTTTTTACATGTAGTGCTAGGGATGGAAGGTTTTTTCCTTTGCACTTATCAATGCAATATGGATAGAGATCCCCTTAAATCTTATGTATGCCAGTGATGTCACTATAGCATCATTGATCTCTCTGTATTGTTTATTCATTTTTCATTTTTATTTTTTTATTTCAGGAAAAAAAACACTCTTTTAGCTTATGTTTTATGGGAAGAGGGAGAAATGTTGTTTCTCACTCTTTTCCCTCCAATATTCCCTGCACTAATTACACTGTGATCAGCAAGAATGGCTCCATAGACTTGCATTGCTGATCACAAGCAATCTGATGCAGAACCTGTCCAGTCTCTCCTGTCCTTGAGTGACCTTGCAGTGCGTGCCAGCAGTGACGCCTACCGGAAGGTAATGCCTGATTGCGTGATCGGGCAATCATTATATAACCGGCGCCCACTCAGAGAGTCTTCATAGCCGTTTGGCTTACAGGATGCTGACAGGGGGGATTCCAGGTTATCAACAGACACCATCATCTCCTGTGCAGCTGCAGAGAGAAAAAATGAATGACAGACAGATATGTCCTAAAAGTAATCTTGCCACAGCTTTTGTGGATGTACATGTACGTCGATAGGGCAATGAAGCAGTTAATTATATTAATATCTCATTTAAATAAGCATTGGTCATGCAAGTTATAATGATACATATAAGAGCTATCTGAAAGTGTATGTGACTTATTTTTTCAGTAATTGTTTAATCCAAAATATGGCTCTGATCTAATTGCTCCCTTTAGGCTCATTAGCACATTTGTTTTGCATTCCTCTAATAGCATAAAATAAGGTTTGTTTGTAATCATAGTATGTTTTATTTCAAATGGATTCATCTGCCAGCTCATCATGAAATGTGACTTGTTCAAATGCTTAAATCAACAGTGATTCAATCCAGACTTAACTATGGAACATAGGTAACCATTTATTATCCAAGAAAATCAACCCCCTAACAGGCACTTTAAATAACAGGACATTGAAATGTATTTTGGCATTATTTAACACCTTTTACCAGTATAGTTAGACAAGGTATTTTGCACACCTCTGAAACAAAGTAATTGAGCCATTGTAATAAAGCATGACAAATAGAAAGGTTGTCCTATGTCGTTCTATGTTCAGGAACAGCATGTGTGTTGATACATAAACCCCATATAATTAAATACTAATTAGAGTACTTGCAAGTTTCAAAACTTTTTTTTTGTTACAGCCTCTGTAAAGTGCATTTTGTATTTTTTCCTTCATTTACATCACTGTTTTTTAGGGAGTTATAAAGTAGCGTTTTTTTTTACTTTAGGATTTTCTGATTCATCATACATAAAATAAATACAATTGCAACAACTTTAAATGTATACCATGATTTGTGATTGTTGTTTGAAGCTTTCAAAAAGATGTAGTGTGTGCTGGTAAACTGCATAGACAAGAATTACTAAATCAGTTGCTATTCACAGAGAAGATAAGGATGAATGGAAGCTGGCAGTGCTTTTTCACCAGAAGTTACCAAGGAAGATGCTGCCAGCTATAGAATATTATTACATCAGCATTGGGGAAAGTGTTTAAGAAAGTTTAGTTGTTACAGTGAGTATCTGAAAGTCAAAGGCTGGTAACATTAGAAAGAGCATAGATTTACTGCAAGGGATTCTTTTCATGTCAATTTAATTGATCTTCCAACTGAGTAATTAAATGATATAATGGACAATAAATAATAAATATAGCATATCTAGATTTACATTTACTTCACTGAGGGAGTTATATATAAGTGGGGCAGCAAAAGTGGTAAGAGAATTAAAATATGCATGTAAGCACACAGCTATTTTGAATACAAGACAAGAAAGGACCAAAAAACGTTTGTCCAGTTTTTTTCTTGCTGTAAAACCCTCAGAGTAGACCAGTTTGTATCTGTTTCTAAAACTAATATCTGAGCATTTTGTCATGCTAGTAACCGCACTATTCATGATCATGTATTGCTAATGCTTTCATGTAATCAGCTTTCAATTTTGAAACTATCAGACGCCTAATGCAGACAGTGATTGTTTTTTTCTCTGAAGGTCTACAGAAGTTTGATCAAGAATGATGCAAATGAAAAACATCACTCTGGTAGAGGATTTCTTTCTCTTAGGCATAGTGACTGCACCAGCACTGCAAAAGTTACTTTTCATGTTGTTTGCGTTTATCTACATTTTGACCATACTTGGCAATTTCATGGTTATTGTTATAATTATACTGGACTACCATCTTCACAAACCCATGTACTTTTTTCTTGTCAATCTTGCCTTAATAGAAATATTGTATACCACAGCTATCACACCAAACAATTTAAAGAATCTTCTCCAGGAAGACAAAACAATCTCATTTGTGGGATGTTTTATTCAGATGTTCATTTTTGTCACTTTGCGGGGCTCTGAATGTGTTCTACTTGGCACTATGGCATATGACAGATATGTTGCTATATGTTATCCTCTGCAATATAATACAATAATGGACCAGTCTCTTTGTATTCATCTCACACTGACCTGTTGGACTATTGGACTTATTAATTCATTGGTGCATACAATACTCACATCAATGCTAACATTCTGTCATAACCATCTTCTTAGACATTACTTCTGTGAAATCCCACCCTTGCTTAAGATCTCATGTACAGATACTCATATCAATGAACTAATAGTATTCCTTGTTGGTGGCAGTGTGATTGTAGGATCACTTGTACTAACAGTTATTTCATACGTATTCATAATTGCTGCTGTGATAAAGATCCCTGGACAACAAGGAAAAAGAAAAACCTTCTCCACATGCTCTTCACATCTAATAGTTGTTGTCACCTTTTTTGGGACAGTGGTCTTCACTTACCTTCGCCCTGCTTCACACTCCTTCTATAATGAGGACCATGTCATCTCTCTGGCATATAGTGTCGTGACGCCTCTCTTAAACCCTATAATATATAGCTTTAGAAATAAAGATTTCCAGAGGGCCATGCAGAAGGTTTTAATTAGTAAACGTGTTATATAAAATAAAAAAAATTCTAAATAAATACAGACATACCTTGGTTGATTCATGTGGGTGGCCTTCCATTTACTGGCTTCCAATTTTCTAGCTTTTTTTGGTGTTGTGTCTGATCTGAAGTGTTTCTTTGCAAATTCATTCATTAGATTTAGATTTGGGATCTAAATGTAGAAAAAAAATAAGTTCATTGATTTAATTGGCAGGTTCAACAATTTCCCAATTAACATAGGAGGAAGGATGACCACATGTCAAATTTCCATTTTGAAAAATGCACATGTCCCAAAGGTCTGTATGAGTGGCTCTATTGGTCCAGTTTCCCCTGGTCAAGTTGCGGCACCAGGATTTTAAAAGTCTGTACAAGCGACTCTATACAAGATTTTTATACAGACAAAAGTCTGTACAAGATGACCCCCGGCCGGGGGCTCATCTGCCATCAACCAATGGCAGAGGAGCTCCATGCCAGAGTCACTCGTACAAACCTTTAACTCTTGGAGCGGGGAGACCAATGGTCTCCCCAGGCCAAGTTCTGCATCAGAAGTAAAAGGGCTATGTGACCGACTCTATTAGGGGCCTGCAGGGGCCGTGACGGCGACCAATAGAGTTGTTCTTTTGGCCCTTTAACTCCTGACGGCGAACCTATGGATTTCCACTCCCGTTAACCCCTGCAATGCTGCATAGATAACTGGAGCGGAATTCTGGAGTTAAAGACCTTTAAATCTTCGAGTGGGGAGACAGGCCAAGTTCCCCGTCAGGAGTTAAAGGGCCGTTCAAGCGACTCTATAGGTCCCTTGCATGGGCCTCCTCTGGCATCAACCAATTTGAGAAACCCTATGTCAAGACATATACTTCCAGAATACCACAAGTATGTTATATCATTCAGAGATATTGACATATTCTGCAAAATGACAAAAAAGATTGGTCACTTATTTAAAGAACAATGTCTTTCAAGAGATCTAGGTACCTGAAAGAACTTCTTGCTACTTCTGAGAAACCACTACAAATTGCATTTCTCCCATGATTGGCATGCATACCTGTGGTCGTTGTACTAATATGATATTCTTATCTACATTAATTGTCAAACAATGTTTGTAATATATTTGATTAAATGGTGATGTGGTCTTTGTTATGTGGGTAAAACAATGCAAGCACTTGCTATACGCACTAATAATGACAAGTCCCCTAAAGCCAGAGATTTTTTGAAAGAAAATATACTGGATAACATCTATGATTTTTGGGTATTAAGAAAGTGAGGACACAAATACAGGGTACCGCCAGAATTTGTTTTCTAAAAAGAAGAGAAGTGTTTTGGATATACAAATTTGAAACATTGTCTCCAAAAGGTCTTAATGACAAATATGATGTTACTGTGTTTCTATGAAATGCTTCACCTGTGTGTATTTATTGGTTCTTTCTATCTGGTTTTTACTATTGTTCTATTTTTTCAGTATATACAAACTTACCTATACTTTCACTTAAGGACATTCACTTTAAGGACACTCACGAGTAAGGACATAGTTGCAGCACAACAATTCCCCTGTTTGCTAACTCACTTCACAAGAACGGACACAACCGCAGAGGGTTTTGTGGTGGAAATTACCTGTCTACTGCCAGTGCTGCACATACATTGATAAGTATATTTCACTTTACATAGATGCTCTGGACATCTTGGCTGGGTATCTGTGATATATTGTATTTAAATTTTGGTCACTATGTATCATTAGCATTACTTATTTATCATTTATTTGCTTGAGTCATATAATTATTCATGATGCAGATTTACTTTGAATAATGAATTGCCAATTTTTCTTATTATTTATGTATTCAGTTGGAGCACGTTTACGTCAAGTAAACTTAAATGTTTACTTAACATAATTGAAAATATTCTTACATAGACATACAGCATATCTTTGTGTTTTGACACGTAATAATGCAGTACAGAAATGCAAGCACAAAGTGGATTGGCATTAACACTGCAGTGGAATGCATAATGACATGATGTCATGACATCACGTTCCGTTACATGCGAATATGGTGGCCGCCATAGTGTTTAAATGTAGTGTTTACAGTTGAAGATAATATATTTTAATATAATCTTTGCTATGCATACTGCCACACTAAACTGACCAGTAAGATCACCCTTGATAAAGACTTAAGGATGAAATGTTGTGTTTCTCTGCTCTTCTGCTACGAATGTCATGTGATATGGTGGCATTCATTTGTTGTCTTTTGGGCTGATTATTTTCAATATGTGTTTTTATTACAGGCAAGTATAGATACCATATAGCACCTGAGGAAGCTGTCTAATGGTGAAACTGGTAGTGCAACATAACAATGTCAGGATAACACTAAAGATAACTGTTGCTGTGTACCCTTTGGAGCTGTGTTCAGTGTAGATGTATACATTATTATCGGGACTACATTATTAAGGACTGCTCCTTTGTGGACTGGCCTTCCCTTTTGAACAAACATAGTGGATTCCCTGGTGATTTTATCTGGGCCCGGAGACGGCGCTAATAAGCATGCTTTATTCAATCTGTCAGGTTGCCTAGTTTATATATATTTTCACTACTATTTTTAAAAGAAGTAGAGTTGTACGGGGTTGACATCCCCTTCTTTCTGGTATATAAGCCACAACTGTGAATTTGTGGTTCAAGCTGGTTGAGGTTGGGATCATTTAAGTTAGTACCCTGCCATACGGATATTTGTTAACCATATACTGATTAACTGAGCAGCGTGTCTGCTTAGAACCCTGTGAGTGACCCAAATTATGCACTTAATTACTATTTGGAAAAGGATTTTACTCTATTGTTGCTGTTCCTCCTTTAGCTCACGTGTAAGAGATCATGCCTAAAACCGGTGCCCAAACGGGCTTGGGGTGGCGGGTCTGACAGACAGCTCACAGCACTCACCGGACATGGACTCTTGGCAGGCCGTGGTGAGAACCACCTGCAGGGCAAGACTCTGTAGCTTGCAATTCAATTAAGTTTATGTACATGGTTAAATGGTATATTAATGCTAGCATGGGTATATAACAAAGCTCTGGCCAATGCCCTTCCAACATCTCGGTGTCTTCTCATTATTTTGAGGCGATCGTGTAGTGGTTGGAGGTTTTCAGGCTCTGGACCTAAGCAGTCAAGGGTTCCCCTGGACCATTAGGGAAGGAGGAGTTGGTGCCCACAACAATGTTGCAGAGTAAAAGAGGTTTTTAAGAGATGTTAGTGAGTGGGTCCTAACTCTTTCCTGTCTGGGTTCTCTCTGGACAGGTAATTCGTACCCACCCACCCAAGTGTAAATGGCTGTTGCTGTTTTATTTTATTTTGTTTTGTAGTCACAGCTGGGGAGAAGTTCCCCCTTTGGTCAGAGTGTTAGGGTTGATATCTGGAATCAGTGCCAAAAAGAGGCTTGGAGAGGCTGGTAGGTTGTTTAGGTTTATGTACATAGTTAAGTGGCATGTTAACGCAGACGTGAGGACATAATAAAACTGTGGCCAGCTCCTTTCCCACATCTCTGTATCATTTAGAGGAAACTGTGTAGGGGTTGGAGATTTTCAGGCTCTGGGCCTGAGCAGTCATGATGTTTTCAACAGGGGTTGATGCAAGAAGCCCTTAATGCATCAAAATCTTTCCTCCACTATGTCGACTTATGGTGTGTATATGTAAGGAAGTGAGTAGGGAATAGGATGGGGGTTTTAACACTCCTCATGCCAGTTGGCATGGGTGAAGGTGAGGGCAGCAAGAATGTTCCCAAAGGGCATCTATTTTAACTCCTCCTTGCCACCAGGAACAAGATGGGAGGCTAAGTGATGAAGAAAACAATATGATTAAAAACATCCTGTGGGAGGAATGGATCCCAAGCTGTGCCTGTCCCTCATCCCTCCCATCCTATTACTGGTGCGATGGGGGGCTAAAACAAAATAAGTGCCCTTTGGGAGCATTCTTGTCCCCTGCCTCCACACTGGGTTGACAATTAAATGTAGTATAAAATCTCTTTAGAGGGGCATAAACCCAAAATATGTGCCCCTTTTCCACCCCTGTCCTGAAAAAAACAACCCCCCCTGGAAGAAAAAATCCCTATAGGAGGCATGTACACCTCCTTGTACATGTGCCTTCCCTTACCCTTCATCCTTTTCTTGTGGGATAGAGAATTTAAAATATGGGGGGACGTAACAGCATGCAGCATGGCCCTGATGGAGTAGTGCAGCAGCTGTCACTGCATGTGCAAGCTGCATTGAAGATAGGTTGAAGATCGTGAGTTGTGTGTGTCTGACTGGATATGTGTCAGTCTTGGTTTGTGTGTACATCTAGGTTTATGTGTGCGTGGCTGGTTATGTATGTATGTGTTTGTTTGGGAATGTGGTTATGTTAGTGTGTGTGTCTGGGTATGTCAGCATGTATGTCTGTATTGATGTGTGTCCGGATAGTTAGTGTGTATGTTAGTAAGTTTATGTCTGTGTAAGTGTGTTTTTGTGTAAGTTAGTGCGAGTGTCTGTGTGTCTGCGTTAGTCTGAGAGGTTGTGCTATTTTAAAATTCAGCATTCACTTGGCTGAAACCAAAAATGACCCCCCACATTTAAAAATAAAGACAAAAAAAACACACTTTTATTAAAAGTAACACACCAAAATTAGAAAAAAATTTCAATACCAATATTAATATGTATATATATATACAGTATCTCACAAAAGTGAGTACACCCCTCATATTTTTGAAAATAGTTTATTATATCTTTTCATATCTGGTTATATTCGTGTTAGTTAGTGTGAGTGTCTGGATGTGCGTGTGTGTTAGTGTGAGTGTCTGAGTCTATTAGTGTGTGCATCTGAATAAGTGTATTATTCTTTGTGCACGTGTTGTGAGTGTTAGTGTTCCTCTTGAAGTGAGTCTCTAGATCCACCCTTAATGGTAGGGGAATGAGGTCCATCCAAGCACCTTTAGGTGCCACAAGAGTTTATTGAAAAAACACCAGGATGAGGGGTAGAGAAGGGATTTTTTGTATTATTTTTACATAACCCCCTCCATAACATACTCTGTTAGTAGAATGGCCCTGTCCATGTCTATGTTATTTTCTTTTTTAAAAGAGCTCTGAAATAATAATCACAAATATCAGGAGATCAAGCACGTTTGATTTTAGAAAACTTAAGGGATTGTCTGCATGTCCCCATAGGCTGTTTTAGTATTTCCTATTTTAAGAAGAAAGAAGGCAATATATTTCCAAAGATTCTTTGAATTGATTGCAATCTGTGTGGGTTGGAAGACAAGAGTCACAACATAAAGGAGAGGAAACAATGTAATATCTGCTTATTATTATTTATTTTAAATATTATAAAATATATATATTTAATTGATCTTCAAAATAACTGGAACAAAGAGGAGGGCATCTCTCCTTAAGGAATGGGATTTATATATATTGGTTCTGATAAAGAAAATACTGCATGATCTTGTCAGAAATGAGTGCTGTGTTGCAGAAAGAACTATATTGATGTACCAGTTGCAATCTTTGTAAATGTGTTTAATGTGTGATATTGTAATAAAATGTTTTTTTTTAATCATCAATTTTAATTTTATTCTTGCAGGCTTGGTATATCCAATGAAAAAAACAGTCAACATGAAAATAAGTCCTTTAATGAAGTGTTTTTTCTTTTGGGAATGGGGACAACACCAGCAACACAAATACTGTTTTTTGTGCTATTTTTTCTTATTTACAGCATGACAACATTTGGGAATCTCATGGTCATTGTCATAATTAGACTTGACCCCCGTCTTCACATACCCATGTACTTCTTCTTGGTCAATCTTTCCTTCATAGAAATGCTCTACACTACAACCATTATCCCAAACAGTCTGAAGAACTTCCTTAATGAGGACAAACACATCTCTTATGAAGGCTGCTTCACTCAGATGTTTTTCTTTATTGGATCAGGAAGCTCAGAGTGTGCCCTTCTCTCTGCAATGGCTTATGACAGGTACATTGCTATATGCCTTCCATTGGTCTATTCTAATTATATGAATCATTCATCTTGTGTCAAGTTGGTTTTGGTCTCGTGGACAATTGGTTTCCTAAATTCTCTTGTCCACACTGCTTATACAGCTACTTTACCCTTCTGCAAGGGCAATAGAATCAGCCATTTCTTTTGTGATATTCCACCACTTTTGACACTATCTTGCAAAGACACTAGACCAAATAAATTAGTGTCAGTTTTAGTTGGAGGAACTTTAATAGTGGGCAGCCTAATATTAATTTCCATTTCATATGTTTGCATTGTCAGAGCTATACTCAAAATATCCAGATCAAATGCCAGATACAAAACCTTTTCAACATGTGTATGTCACCTAACAGTGGTTGTGATATTTTTTGGTACTGTAATTTTTACCTATCTGTTTCCCTCATCACTCATGTCTCCTGATCTTAATAGAGTTCTCTCTATGATGTATGGTGTAATTGCTCCATTTATCAACCCAATTATTTACAGCTTTAGGAACAAAGACTTTCAGAAGGCAGTAGGCATATTATATGGAAAAATGCAATATATTTAAAAATATCAATCCTTTGAGGATGTGGTTACAGTTACGCAACAGTCTCATGAAACCAGACCCATAAAATTCTTGGAATCCTTTATACATAACAAATTACCCTAAGAAAACCAAATCCAAATTATGATATATTTACACAATTAATACAAGTGTGTGTTTGATTAGGGTAGTTTAACATATACACTATTTTATAATAGCAGATGCATTTCATAATTGTAGTCATCATTTTACCAAAATTGCACACAAGGACTACATATTTCAAAGATTTTTTTTAGATTCTTGCCTTTTTTGACATAGTAGAAGTTCTACATTAAAACCTTTTAGGGATTGTGCTTGTAGATGCATGTTAGGTGGAGCAGTGAGCTGGAAAAATGTATCTGAAGTTTCACATGGTGTATATAGGCTACTGTATCTACATTCTTCACAGCGCTCTAGCATCGCCTCTCCAAGCTGGACTCAAACAGTGCAATGCTCTCCTCTCACAATGTTACAAAAGCAATGCGTGAAGTGCTGTATTTTCAAAAATATGTCTGCATTATGCAACCTTTTCCGAAATACGCAGTCTCGGAATGAAAAAAATAATTTGCAGTCTCTGTATCTACATGTTTGTATTGCACACGGGGCAATATTTTCCTGTTATGAGTATGTTTCTTAAATCAAGGGTACAGTGTTTTAATATCAATGCCATTATGAAACTTGTAGTTTGAAATATGTTTTTGGTCCCTATGTGCTAAGTGCCAATACGAGCAACAAATCTGCTCATTTAATAATATGTGTGGGCAATTGCTGTTTAACCCCTTCATGACCAAGGGTTTTACTCCCCTTAATGACTTCGGGCTTTTTCACCATTTCTACCATATCTTATGGTTTAATCATGTTTTGAACAGACAGGGCTTTCTCTTTATAGTACTTCTTTTTGCATAGTATGTCATTTAGTATGAATAATGATTTTTTCACTTACTATAAATAGTAAATTAAGAAATAACAAACTAAATTTATTATGGAGTATAGTATATAGCACTCCCTAGGATAATACAGAATACTGTTAGATATATAAAGAATGACTGTTAGATATGCAGATGATTATACATGTTATCTATGTTTAGTATATAGAGGGTCACGTATTTAAATTGAATCCTTCTTTTAGACCATCAGGCGGTACTGTTTTTAATGAATAGTACCAAAAGAATTCCCTTTGTAGGGGTTTATTATAACAATCGTGTCTATTAAGGGATATCTTTATGCCTACAATTTAAAGGTATAATGGATATTTTTTGGTAGTTACAGATATGTCTCACAATCGCTTTGTCCCATTTATGTCTACAGAGTTAACCTGTTCTAATATTCTTCTTTGAATATTCTTATAGGTCTTATAGTTCCATATATAGTTTCTTATAGTTCCTTATATTTTTTCTAACACATACACTTTATGAGATATAGCACCCCAACCATGGAGCAATTAACAACTGATTTCATGGGATATTATACAGTGTTAGTACTATGAAATGTTTTGGCTGGTGGAATATAGGCACATGCTTTGCAACTACCATATTGTTGGTGGTATCAGCCATGTCGTCTTTTGTGGCATCAGCCATGTCGTCTTTTGTGGCATCAGCCATGTCGTCTTTTGTGGTGAATGGAATACCTTATCTCTTGTATTTGGACCCCTCCCTACTGTAATAGACTGTTTTTCATTGGTAGCCTTGTACAAAGAGGGGTCAGGACATTGAATGGGCTAGTATTTGTTAATTATGTCCTTAACTACCAGCTACACAGAATCGTAGGTACCAATACATCTGACCATTCTGTCCTCCTTTTTTGTGGGGCTCACTTATTAGGGTGTCTCTTTCTACTCAGAGAACCTTGCTGTTTTAAGCCATTTATTGGGATAGCCCTTGACCTATAGGGATTTTTTGAAGTGCACAGGATGGAGACTCTAAATGTAATAGGCTGTTCATTGCAGTTTGCTTGCGATGCAGAGATGTATAAACGGTCCCTTGAGGAGTTTTTTGATGGTCAAGAAGAAAATACCAGCTCATTGGGGTTAATGACAGTTTCAATCTGATTTTAATACTATTTAGCTTTATAACGAATTCTACAAATAGTTCATGGGTGCCATTCCAAATAACGCCATCGATAATGTAAAAGCTCAGGTATATGTTTGCATAGCTAGGTGCACAACAAGTGCCCATAGCTGTGCATTTGAGCTGGAGGTAGCATTCCTTATTAAAAATAAAGTAATTATGGGTGAGGACAAACTCGACCATACATAAAATGTATAGGATGAATTCACTAAACCGTTGAGAGCATAGTTGATAAGATAACAGTCTTGCATGACAAGTGGTAGAGGCAAATACAGTGAACACATTTAAACAAATATTGGAAATTCTTATGACCTTGGACTCTAAGACCAGGGGCTGATTAAGATGTGAATCTTTACAGCAGGAAAAATGGGCAGATTAGATGGGCAGAATGGTTATTATCTGCCACCAGTTTCTAGCTTTCTATGTTTACTGGGATTGAACCGCACAGGCATTTGCCCATGTTCATGGCAAGAAAGACCCCTTGTTAAAATAAATTGTTTTTTTTAACAACACAAACCCCAGGTCAACTCTTTATCTTCACTCACACATATTATATTATATACACACAAAAATGACAGAAAATGTTTGAAAACAAAATTTTCTGATCGACCAGAAAATTTGTTACCTCAATATATATTAAAATAAAATTGACAATAAATGAATCATTTTAAAACAATGTGGGAGGTATTGCAGTTGGCATAGGTGCTAATTCAAATAATAATGGGAAATAAACAGGGGCCTTACCAGAGAATGAACCCCTTCAGGACCGGGATTTTGATACTAAGGTGTCGCTAAAGGACCGGAGCCGTTTTTGTGTTTTTGCCATGTCTTTCTTCAACTGTAATTTCTCTCTTAATTTTCAATTAGTGCACCCACACAAATCATATATTGTTTTTTTCAGCACAAGTAGGGCTTTCATTTGAAACCATATTAAGCTGGGTAGTACATTGTTTTGTTTGAAATAAACTGGAAAAAGTGGGGAAAAAATGAAAAAAACGCATTTTTTTACAGTTTTGTATACATACAAATTGTACACACATTGAACCAATGGGAAAAAACTATCCCAAATATATTCATTAACTTGTCCTGATTTGGAAACCACCCAACATGGCCAGGATTTTTATCTATTTTGACCGGTATAGGGCAAATATTGCAAGGCATGCATCACGTTTTTGAAATGTAATTTTTTTCAAATTTGGCATGGTAGTCTAATAACTGCAATAGTTGTCACAGATACTGATTATCCCCCCAAAATTATATGTTTATGAACAGTAGATAAGTCAAGGTGTACAACTAGGGTAATTTTGACACTTTTCAAACAGGGATTTTATCGCCAATTGCTGCCAAATTTTGAGGTATTTTTATATTTTTTTGTTTTTTTTGCATATGTTGCAATGTTGCTTTAGATTTTATATTATATTTTGTATAGAATATGTGCAACTGCAGAACAAAACACCAAATTGTGTTCACCAACATCCCCTGGTTCCAACAAGGCCTCACATGCATGGTTCATGCATTTTTTGAGGAAGCTATGAGGGCAAAACTGGAACATGCACAAGTTTTCAGAAATTGGTTTACTGGGCCC
>VKOC01000001.1:39306465-39329119 GCA_009364415.1 Spea multiplicata
GTTAATAAATGTCCTTATTTACTAAAAAGTGTCTGATGTACTATGTGTATTTCATATGAATGGGGGGTTCCAACCTACGCCATCTCCTTGCAAGAAACGTTTAATATTTCACAAGGGTTCTCTCAATATCATTTTTCTTTTCTAAAAAAAAAAAATCACTAATTGTGTGTAAATAATTCCATAATGGTTTTTGGTCACTTGTAATTGGGTAGTATGAATGGTAGTGTTTTAACTAAAATAACACAATGGTGTCTGTAAGAGTTGTCATAGGGACTGTTGGTGATCATGAAATCTAAAGAGAGAGAGAGAATGGACCATGGATGGTACATCGTACACCTTAATTACTAATTACAAGAAATGTAATCCCGGCTACAATGTGCTGAGACGTGAACCACTCGTTGAGAAATGAAGTGTTCTACAAATCTCAGTCCTGTTTTTGTTTTTCTTCCCCTTTTTCTGTTTTGTTAAAGGGAGCGTTGTGGTTTTTGCATCTTTCACTATCCATCGTGAAGGGCCAACACTGTTGCCTTTCACCAGCAAGGTTGAACTGGTCCTTTATATTGCATAGTTCAATGGGTGAGGAGACTTTGAAGAGATCTCACGGATTTCATTATACATTATACAGGGCCGAGTTTGAGGATTGACTTTCATATAGAGGAATGTATAGCAAAAGATTCTGTCAACTCTCCTTTTAGTGTTTAGCCCATCAGTGTTGTCGTGTAATTCTTACTCCAGGTTGTTCAGGCAGACTGTAATGTGTTTTTTTGGGGTTTGGCCATTTATAAAAACCAAGTTAACTGGAAAAACACATCTGAGATAGCTGACCAGCTCACCTGCGCTTTAATGATTCTTGGCCGTATGAAGCAGTTAATCGCTTATAGGAAAGCACTCAACGCAAGCACTTTTCTGCACATATGCCACCGCTGGAGGTAAGTATCTCTTATCCACAGAAAATTTAAACTGGAGGGCTGGGAAGGGAGCAAATGTATATTGAAGGATTTCGTAGAATCCCCTTATGCGCTTGAAAGAGAGACGTCACAAAAACCAAAACAGGACCGTGCAGCCATCGTATGCTTTCGCATTTATATGATGGCTGGAGTGTCCACTTAAAGTCCTGGGTATGATCCTCCATGTTTATGCAGAGATATAACTGAATGTTATACTCACAGATCCCACTCAAGGGCCACATGGAAAAGACCAGCCATAGTTGGGATACATTCTTGCCTAATGGGTGCTCAAAGGGTAACCAACAATCGTGCGTGCTTACTGTTGGTAAAAGCCCTCTCCTGGTTGTTGACCCGCTTAACTATTCATTATGAAGGGCCAGCACTAGCAGGTTTGTCCAGGGTGAAGCACCAAGCTGACCCTGTATAATGCATTTTGCAATGGTAGAAGTAAAATCTTCCTGACTTAACTATAAAATAGAGGGCCAGACAAGCTCTTCATGTAACAGAGATGGCTGAAGATCGCTGAGATGGCTCCTCGTAATGTATGGGGATGCAAGGGGGCTGAAGCACTCCTTTCTGAAAAATACAGAAATGTATTTAATGTTTGCTATGGCAACAGCCTATCCGTGCCCAATGTGGTATCACATGGGGGTTGTGTTTTTCTGGCGCAACATTTTTACTCGATTTAAGGATTGTTTCTGTGAAGGATATGGCTATCAGCAGTAATATTCATGATGTTTAGAGTGCTTCAGAAATTGCGGAGCCGGGAGTTGCAGCCCTACTAATGTGTCCATGATGGTGGGTAGAGCCGGTGTGTGTCCAACAGATGAAACCCTAGTGCTAGGCGCAGTGGCAGCCTGACGCTTAGTATTTTGCAAGTCATGGTTTAGGAGGCAGAAGTGAAGATTATTTAGTAAAAGATGAAGTGTTTCAGATATTCTATTAAGACATCACTAGAGATGTTGTGGAGCTGGAGGTTAGTTTCGCTTTAGAAACCAGTGAGTTTATCCTTTGTGCTCTCTTCAGGTGTTGAAAATGTCGTCCACGCTTCTCTACAAGTCCTTCATTCAATCTCTTCCCTGGTTCATAGCCTGCCGTTTGTCTGGATCTCTCTCTCCCTCCTATTGCTCTCTGGTGTGCCTCATGGTTCAGTTCGAGGCATCTGCCTCTCTTCTAGATAGCACTCCATTTAGTCTAGCTTTAAATGCTCACCCACATATTGAGAGAGCATACAATCTATCTTACCAGATCATGCCACTGACCCTTCTGCACAGCCCTTCCTACACTCAAATCTATACAGCGTCTGAGGACCTGAAGGCATGGAGGTGAATTTTAAGTCTGCCCGTGCTTCCATGTTTCATGAGCCTGGCTGAGCCGGACATTGGACTTGAGTCTAATGTCACCCATCTGGCTCACCCAGCTGTAATAATGGTCTGCTAAAACTTCATCTTGTTATCAGTGCCTCTCCTTGTAGATATATTAGTGTAATGAACTGTTGTGCTGTATTGTAAACTTTCTCCTATGGCTTTTTTCTAGATTTGTGTACTTACCACCCAGGAGTGCCAGTTTTCCACGATGCCTTAAAGGTTGGTAAGATGCGAAACGTTAACTGTGAATGTTACATTTTGAAAGACCTGAGGAACGTGAGCCTGTTTTGACCTGTCTTTCTTAACACGCAGGGTTGGTCGTGCTGTAAGAGACGAACCACCGATTTCTCTGATTTCTTGAGTATTGCGGTAAGTGCTTTGCGTCTCCCTGCATTCCATCGGAGGTGGGCGTTCAATGCAACAGAGAGCCTTCCTGATTTAGCCAGCTTATTGGGTTAAATATATTTCGAGCTTTTGTACAACAGCTTTTAAGAGTGCCAAATTGTATGCTCTTGATTTTTGTAGTCCGTGTTGGGGCTACTTTTTTTCTTATTAAAGCTCGTTCAGCGGATATGAAGCTTCTCGCTTTAGAAAGCCGTACTATCTTCTTATTTATCCTCTGAATACCTTGTTATACGACAAAGTGCTTTTTATCCCACGGTACAATTGCATTTCATGAAGCAGGACAGTAATACGTACAAACAAATCCAATAGTCCACAAAATAGTGTTCATAATACAGAATTATTAGTAGTAGTTAAATGTGGAGAAGAATCTGGGACGGATTTCCTCTTAGCGGGCAGTGCACAAAGCTCGAAGGATGTTGTATGGCGGACATCGCCGTGTCCTTCGAGCGTGCAGGTGTTTTCCTGGATGAAATTGAAAATAAATCGTCATCGAAGATTGGCAGGAACATTTGTAGAAGAGTTGTGGTCTCAACTCCCTGAACTCTCAATGCATGATATAGGGTCATCCATGGCAAATCACTTCGCAAGAAGGGCTTAGCTGGCCTGCATGATACATTATTGAGTTTGTAAGAATTCTGACTGATTCAAAATGCTTTATACAGGGCCATCCTAGCTATTTAAGCAGAAACACACTAGGATTGTCTTGTTCATAATGCAAAATGCAGCTTTCCTGCCAACTCCCTTTTTACTAAATGACGCCCTTTTGATGTTAGAAGATATGCTATGGTATCTTCCCTCGCGAGGATGAAGAATTAAGTATCTAGTATTTACATATGAACATGTCTATTTTATTTACACAGGGCTGTACAAAAGGACCTCACAGTAATGAAAAACCTCCGGAGCCCGTAAAACCTGAAGTCAAAACCACATCAGAAAAAAAAGAATTGGCTGACTTAAAACCCAAATTTAATGAGCATATCATTCAAGCACCAAAGCCATTTGAATCTATAAAAAGGCCTAGGTAAGCAGAAAGAGAGAACTGTACTTATATCATGAGTATGTTTCAATAAAACATATCTACCTATCAGAGTCCTAATAAATGTGTCCGTGTTTTAGTCCAGATGAGCCCTTAGTGCGCTTACAGCTCAAGGTGTCTGCATCGCTGAAACAAGCCTTGGAGAAACTCAGACTGTCTACAGAAAATCAGCCAGAAGCAGCAGGTAAAGGATGGACCTTTTTATCTAAATTTGTTTTTTTAATGGAACGAGAGAGGAAGAGCCTGGTCTGTCTGGTCTCTCTGATCTTCCCTGCATTTAATTCTAAGAGTACACGGTTTGTGTCCGGAATAGGCACTGGGGGTAGCTTTAACTTGACCTCCTTGGTTTGTATTTTCATAATTGCACACATGAGAGAAAATGTATTCACACCAGCTTAAGTGAGATGAGAGTATTGTTACACCGATGTCGGGGAGCGGTCTGTCGAAGAAGAAAAAATATGATAGGATTTTAATTTACTTATTTAGTAGATGGGGACCGTGAGCTATGATTCTGTGGAATATTCTGGGACATTGTCGTAAAGGGACATTGAAAGGAAAAACTATTGCCACGCAATTTACAAAGTATAAAAGCTGGAAACCTTGGCTCATGTATTACACAAATCTTTTTTATGAAAGTGTCATTTCATAACTTGGAGCGTTATTGATTTGCTTTTTAGTATTAAAGTGTGGATGCTCATCTCTTATTTTGTATAACTATTGTGTAGTAGTGCCAATTTATATACAGAAACCCCATTATCCTTTTGTGTTTTAAGACTCGTTCCTCTGAAACCAGATTTCAGGATGCCGAGGTTTAGCTAGAACTGAACCTCCCACTGAGCCAAACTCCATCATTCTTCCCATCTAGCAAATTTTAGCAAGCCACAATGTTATGGGATTTATTCACTAAAGCATGAGTTGGAAGGACAATTGTGCTTTCGTTTCAAGCGCCTCATGGTGAAAAGTGCAGTCAGATAAAACTGCAAACTCACCTGCTAGTGCTCTCTTTAGTGAATAAACCACAATGATGCCTGACATCAGGAAACTGCGCTTAAAGTATTGATGTCACTGGTCTTTTGGTGCACCATACATCAGCTAATTACGTTTTTGCAACAGCATTGTGATCCACTCCATTGACTTATTTTCTTGAGAAAGTCTGAACTATAATTAATTTGTTTTTCAAAATGGATAATTTTTTTTCTCTCCTCCCCCATTCTGTGTGTAGAGGAAGATACAGGAGAAATTAAGGCTGGAACCCCCTGTAAAAATGCAGGTTGTTTAAAGGTGTGTATCTCATTGTACAGCGCTGTGGATTATGACGCTGTATAAAACAATAATAACAATAAGCTCATATGCTTTAGAGCACCGAGTAGTACTGCTGGAATACGTTCATGTTCCCACAAGACGACCTTTATAGTAAAAGCTGTGCAAATGGACCGAAAAAAGATTTAGATGCATTTTTTGTGGTCCATTAGTTTTCGGACAATAGATTTTGTTTCTTGCTCTTTCGGTTTGGACAACCGGAGGTCATTTTATGGAAACAAAATTCGTTGTCACTAACCCTAGATCACTCTCTCACACTCTTACGTTCTCTTACGCCCTCATTAACTCTCTTATGCTCCCTCTGACTGTCTCCCTACCTTCTTGGCCGACCGCGTCTGTTTCCCTTTCTCTTGCATCTTGTAATTCTGGCTTCTTTCGTCCTCCGTAAAAAGGTAAACTTGTATGAATCCGAGTGAAGAAGTCTACTATATGTAACTTAGATAATGTATTTATTCCTTGTACTTTTCTGTTTTTAATGTAGACTTTTGCTGGACCACAGACCAATGAGGAAATCTGCCGATACCACGCCGGTGTTCCTATTTTTCATGAAGGGTATGTGGCTTGTTTGTAGAAATAGCATCACAATTGATATTTTAATGACTAATTTCAATTATTGCTTCAATAGTAGTGACTTGTAAGATAGGCAACAGTCCATAGCACAGATTCCTTCTAATTTGATAACTGGTTCTTTAGTCGTGGGTGATGACTTTATTTTACAGAAAAAAGTCTTTCTAGACCTTATCTGAGGAAGCTCAAGTGAAACTATTTTTTTTGTTCTTTGAGATAAAAGGTATCTCCCTTTAACTAAAGATATTTATTTTTATACCGATACAGCGATATCTGTTTTGTATATACAAGCCATGTTTGTGCCATCTATATGCAATAGAATATCAAAGGAAACCAAACAAGGTTATGGTATCCTCGTGTGGCAAATTCTCTGGGAGCTGAAGTTTATAGCTGATACCACATAGAACTGATGAGGACTGCATTTCACCAGGAGGCTTATATGCAGTACAGAAATGTTAGCCCTAAACCTCGTACAAACGAGGTGTTTAAATATCCAGACCCCTTTTGTTTTTTTTTTTTTGAAGGCATCCGTTGTATCTGATAGAACCACCACTCTTGACAGTGAATTCCGTATCTTTATTGTCCTCTCTGTAAAGAATCCCTTCCTTTATTGTCTGTCTATGAAATCTCTGCTCTTCCAGTCTCAGAGGGCGATCTTTTGTTCTTTGTATATTTCTGTTAATGAACGAGTCACTGCAGAGCTCTTTATATTTGTCCTTCATATATTTATATAATGTATAATGTTATCGTATTCCCTCTAAGACGCTGTTCGTCTCACTTAATAAAAGTGCATTTTTACACACATTTTAAAACGTGTTCGATTTGGGTCTGGCTGTTAATAGGTTAGTACAAGGCTTGACAAACCCCGTTTTGCGGGTCTGCCATCATGAATCCTGCACCCTATGTTTTCCTGCACGGGCGAAATGTAGCTGGTTCACGTAATGCATGTTGCATGATTGAAAATAAAAACATGATTGGGGAAGATCAAAAAAAGGCTGGCTTCTAGATCCAAACCAAATTTGTCGACCCCTGTCTTAGAATATGGGCAAAAACGGTGAGACGGTTGGTGGTTTTTATGCATGCAAGTTTTCTTTTTTCTTTTTTGGTGTTTATTAGGCAACTTGTCACATTAGTTCATAAATGATAGTATTTCTGAAAACATGTCAAATGTTTAACAACTCCCACAATCTGCTGCTTCTCTGCCTTGAGAGACCGATTAATATGATTCCATCTTATCAAGCCTTCATTTGACATTATTTCTTTCTCTCTCTCATAGAATGAAGTATTGGAGCTGCTGCAAGAGGAAAACCTCTGATTTTAATACATTTTTGTCTCAAGAAGGGTGTTCAGCAGGTTCACATTTATGGATTAAGAAAGATGATGTAAGTGTTATGACTTTTAACCCCGTGTGATGTATCGCACTTAAAAAATATAGTAAATGCCAAAACTAGCTAGAAATATTGACCACGCTATAGTGGCTTTGGGCTGGGCAGGTACTGCACAGTTTGTGGAAAATAAACTAGATTTATATTGCGGTCAAATTAACTAATATTGCAAAGGAAATATTGACCGCTAATGAATGTCTTTTCTAGGGTAAGAAAGTGGTTCCTTGTAGGCATGACTGGCACCAAACTGGAGGCGCTGTCACCATATCAATCTACGCAAAGAATTCCATGCCAGAACTAAGCTTCGTAGATGCAAACCGTACACTGGTATAGGTTAGCAACGGGGCATCGATATATATATATATATATATATATATATTAATATATATATCCCTCCATTTCAGATGCACAGGTTTCAGTGTGGATGAGAGCGCTCTTGGGCGTGGGAAAAGAGTTCTTATCGATCTGTTTCAAGACGGCTTTGTTGTATTCCTTTTAAATCTATTTATCGTGTCTGTATGTTAAAATACTCATCAGCATCTGTATTTAATATTGATTTAGATCCTTTTGTTAAGCTGGCTGACCCAGTAACCTAGAATTAGTCAGGCTTTTTTCTCCTCCCTTTCACAGTGTATTGGGTGGTTTATATTTGTGAACTCAGAAAAAGAGAATCCTCATAGCAACGCGTGGAGTGGCACTAACTTTACTCCTGAATTTCATGTATTAAAACGTCTTTCATATGATATGATACACGGTCATGTACTCTTCTCTAGGTGAACATCCAGATTGTATTTGATGGTGAGAAAGAATTTCAGCAGAATTTTATGGGGGGTAAGTGTCTCGTATCGTCTGTTTTTCTCCTTCACAAGATGAATATGAGTGTTAGAGTTCAGGAATTAACAGTTTTCTTATCAGGAATGACATCAGCTAAATACGATTAATATTTGCAAAGTCTTGCTATCAACAGCATAAACAGCGCTACGGAATATGATGGCGCCTTGTAAAACAATAAATAAACATTAAAACATTTTTAAACACTTATCAGATACTTCATTTTACTGTTTACAACAGAACATAAACTATTAAACTGTGTTAATAGCTGGAAATTGGGTCAATTTTAGTACTAGAGTAAAGAGGAAAATCATCATGGCTTCTTATTTACATCAAGCCATCTCTAAGTTTCTGACCCTTTATAACGGTGAGTAAGGAGAGACCTCGGCCAGACTGAGAAACATGCAAGCTTTCCATGAGGTTAACTTTCAAACTCTCTCTCTGAGACGGTTGCAGATATCGACAAACACATAATCCAGGCTATTGGTAGATTCAGTAAACGAATCCAGTGCAAAAAGCTGCAAATGATGCCCCCACCTTTTGTGAGATGCATATTAACAGAAGTAAAATCTACTCTGAACGTACTCTACTTCTACAATTTTAGGTAATTGATGTGCAAAAAAGTTACGTCACATTGACTGCTACAAAAGTTGAGATTTTCTTGAAAAAAGCTGAACCGATGTCTTGGGCGAGACTAGAACTACCTCAAACCGTCACACCGGAGACGAAAGAGAGCGCAGCTTCGGACGGTCAAGAATAACCCCAATGCTTGGAGAGACAGAAACTGCTACGAGAGGATGAAGCGATAACCTTTCTTTATAAAGTCACTTTTTTTCTTTCTTGGTAAACCTAGGTATCTATTCATTGGATTTTGAAACCTCACATTTGGATGTGGCCCCCGCGTCGTCGTAATTGGAGAGCACACTGGGCATCCAGTATTAAGAGTACATTCCTCTTGGGCAAATTAAGGCCCCGATGGTTAGAATTCTTACATTTTGAAAACCCATATAACTATGAAATCTAGTAAATCTATCCATATGTCAGTGTATACTTCTACATTAACATCAGGAATGAACCCAACGCTATCATTGTTTCTGGGTTATTAGACTCTTTCCATTATGCTGGGAGACATTGTGACGTTGGTTCACAGACCTCCAGGTTTTATCCGGCGTTTTGGATACAAGGTCCTTGTGAGGAACCGTGCCATGTCCTCCTAATGGGGAATATTCTCGGCCCATCACTAGAGAGGTGGTTAGTTGTTATCAGATCTTTCTACAGAACAGGCCGAGGACACATAGGGCTCGCTGCTAAAACGATGCTAAGAAACGGAGGTCAGGGAGGGACGTTTGCATGGCTAAGCCTAAACTCCTATGTGCATGCGTATCCAAGGCATTAGAAACAGTTTTGTTCGGTTCGTTTTTAATTTCCTACACAAATTACTGGGTTTTGTGTACAGAAAGCAACTCTGGTTTCCCATTGTTTGATTCGTTGATTTCAGTTTATAACGTAAAAATGGTTGCATTGCCTGAAGATGCGGGAGACTCCACCGTCGCCTCCTTGATGCCGCCATGCTGCTTTGTGTCTCTTGTAGAAATGGTTATTGTATTCCTTTGGCTGTTAAGACATTCTCTTTGAATTACAATTCAAGTATGTGCTAGGAAGCTCTATGGAGCTCGTACTGATCCATCGGCAAAGGTTCCAAGTCTGTACATATTTTATAGAAATACTGGGGGAACATAATGGAGCCACGAAAATGTGTATCTCTGTATTAAGTCACTTAATATATTATTTCATTGACACGATTCTTTTTACTTTGATCTTCTCTTGGTCGTCCAAACCATGTCTGTGGCCGACCAAAATGTCTCATGCATAGACGTTTGTTCCGTTTTTGCTTTTAATTTTTATTACTGGGAACGTTGCTTGTTGTACAAAATGTTTATTTGTATGCATGGAGTCCTACACTGTTATTTCAGACTGTGTATTACTCCACTTTTTACCACTTGACATGAAATAAATTTGCAAATTAAAATCATTTTGTGTCCTGTGTCCTAAATATGTATTAATCCACCATGGGGTGGAATTAATTTAGTCTCTATGGAAAATATAACACTATATTCAAATAATCCCATTAAGTACATGTTGAAGATGTCTATTTATATTGAAAAATGGGTAGTAATAAAAAAAAAAAAAAAAAACAGCTCTTAAAGGGCAGCTGCGTTCTGCTCCAGACTTATCTGTGGATTTTCTTACCCCAATAACTGCGAGGCTTTATTTCTCACATCTGTAGATTATTTATGTTAAATTGAAGGAATTGACCTCAAACTTTTGAACAGCACTGCACATAGTACAACATAAAATGTAAGTATATTGCTCCATGTTCCATAAACAAAATCTGATGCTGCGTAAATACTCTGGCGTTTATATAAAGCACCCTCGAGGTTTTACCTGATTATTCATCGTTCCAGTGATTTTTGGGTAACAAGCTCACTTTTATATCTTTAGTATGACAAATGACTCCCGGGATGCAATATGTTAACTAAAGAATGGGAAATATGTTACATTTAGGAATTGTTTGCTTGCACTTCATATCTGAACAACAATCTGTCCGTTATAAATACACGGAAAGTTTTTGTAGCAGATGGTGGAACAATTTGTACTTATTTAGATTTTGTTAAATTATCGCCTTGAGGTAGCGGATATCTGCTGTGATTTAAACCCGGGGGGTGGGGGGGCGTTTTACCTCAGTCTGTTTTGTTCTCTTTGTAAGAGAATCTGTGATATATTGAATTTTATAGAAAATGTTTTTACTTGATATTGATGTATTTGCCCTCGCCTGTCTGCTGCTCTCACAATGCATGTAATGGATGGGCCAGTCTGCTTCAACTAAGGAGCAACAGATTAACCGCACTACCGTTCAAAAGTTTGGGGTCGCTTAGAAACTTTTTTTTTTTTTTTTGCAAGAAAAGCAAATTTTATTGTTTAGTGCATTCTGCGCTGTCCATTCCATGCCCCATAAGTATACATTTAACATATTAAAAGCTTAGGTTTATTTTAGCTTATTGTTGACATTAGAAACAAAATGTTACTTTTCAATCATTAAAGCGCTATTTGAAATGAGGGTCCCAGCAAAAATGTAAAATTTCATTTATAGACTTACTGCGTTTATTTTGAAATGATGAGGAAATGCCGGATATAAACGCCTAAAGAAACTAATTTCAATTCCGTCGCTGAAGTCTACGGTCCATGCAGCTATGGACTCTCTCCAGTTTGTGGCGTGTAAAAGGAAAACAAATGGAGACTGAGATTCAATAAGTTACCTCTTTATTGATACAGGCTTACTTAATGAAACGCCCCGCTGTGTTGCTGCATGTGGATTATCTAACTGGGTTTGTGAAAAGTGTTACGTTGAGAAGATGCGGGACACAATATACTGATAGAGATATGAAATTCACATTTTCTCAAGGTAGATGGAAGGAATGGTGCGGGCTACCAGAAGGCACCTCCAGAGCTGTGGGACCCAGATCTCGAAGCTCTTTAGCATCTATTTATGGGGTCTCCTGTATGATGCCAAGAGATAGACCTGTGGAAAAGCAAGACCTAGGCTAGATTTTATGAAATTGTTATATTGAGGCTAGAAATTACCTGACCATTTGACCCCTTGGACTGGTTTTACGGTAGAACATTTCCAAAGTACTGAAAAAAGCCCTGTGGAATAAACACAGGGCTACATGTGGTTGTTGGGGAAGGTATTCATGAGGCAAGGGTTAAATCCGAGGGGTCAAACAAAGGACACCTTCAGATTGTTCTGGTAGGCGCTCGCGCCGCTTAGTTTGCCGCCTTTTTGGTATTGGAATGCGCTCGCGGGCGGCTCGCGCCGCTTGGTTAGCCCGCGCTTTTGCATCTGCTGCGCTCGCGGACAGCTCGCGCTATGCTTTGGGCGGGTTTTTTGCGCTATAAATAGGAGCATCTGAGGCATTCGTGTCACTTACTCCTGGCGTCCGCTAACCGACTGCACTGACCTTAGAGTCTGGTGAGCGGCGGTTTCCAGCAAGGTCCACGGGGAGCAGCATGAAAGAGCTCCTGAATTGTCGCCCGCCCCCCCTTCCAGCTTTATTTTTAAAAAAATACATATATATATTTAAAAAAAAAAGAGTAAATATTGTTTATTTGTCGTGGCTTTTATCGGAGTGAAGTTGCGCTCTGCAAAGGGAGTGAACAATGGGGGTTTGTATAGGTGTCAGGCTGACCGGCTTTGGGGCAGTTGGCCTGGTTTTAAATTATTTGATTACTCTGTGGTTTGGGCCAAGAGTTGTGGTTTGTTTAATAGTTGTTGATACAAATTGTTCTGATTGGTTATTGTGTATAATTTGGTATAAGCTAAATAAAAGACCACGGCCTTTGTTCATCCAAAATTGTTGCAGTTGTCTTATTTATTTATTAGTTACAATTGGTTACAAACATTTACACCATACAACCACATGTGTTTTTTAAAGAATCTATATCAGGTCTCTTCATTTTAATCTTAGAAATAAGATATTGGACTGCCTTGTTGCATCAGAAGCCAACAAATTAATTGCTGTTCAAAAAGATATATGTATATTGTACGTAATTTATTCTTTAATTAGCAAATGGAGTTGGCTAATTCAGACCTTGGCATGCAGCAAACTATTTTCCTAAAGATGTAATCTCTCCGTATCCACCGGTGCTTTGGCTTGCTGTAATAAGCCAGCTCTGATCTGCTACCAAGAAGTTCCAGCCACTTTAAGTATCATTTTCTTCTAGCCGGCAGCTGTACAAATTGCGACCGGGCCTTAAAGAGCCATGTGCATCGCATGCCTACACATTACAGAGAGCCATCAGAATGTTCCTTAATTACATTACATCTTAGTGTTGTAAACCTTTAGGTCGAGATCCAGTGCGGCATCTTCTCGGGGGTGTTAGGACGTGACTACCCTTTGTAGAATACAGGAAATAAGTCGGTCATTGTGGTTTTTTATTAAGATAGAGATAGTTTACAGTCTTGCTTTTGGTAAGGCAATAAAGAGATTAGTTTCCACTGAGCTTGCCCTCTGCTCTACCTTCACACCAACACTGGTTTTCCCTTCCGTTGTGTTCTGTAGGTTTTGTTCCGGTATGTTCCTTGGGATTGTCTCAGATCGGACGCATGAACCTGGGAAGAGATGCCAGCACCTTCAAGTACTACACCATGTGCGGACTGCAGGAGGGTTTCCAACCCTTTGCTGTCAATACGAACAGAGGTGTTGCCATGTGGTTCAGCAAACGCTTACCCACTTTTGTAAATGTGCCAAAAGATCATCCTCACATAGAGGTAAAGACTCATTCTGTGTCCTTATGCCCTAAAGCACCCACCCGCCGGCAGGGCCGGACTGGAACTGAAAAGCAGCCCTTGAAAAATTTGGAGAGCAGCCCCATATAGTTTATCTCACGGTCGCGCTCTTTAACCACACGCACCCCTTATACCCGAGTCACACATTCTTTTTATCTCATTATTTGTGTTAAAATGCCAGAAAGCAAAAGTGTTAAAATGCCCTAATAAATGCAATACATTACACAGAATGGGATCAAAACATTTGCTACAGCGAACATTTTAGATGAAAAAGTTCAGTGGAACAAAACAGCGATCACATGATTCTTCACGATATTCTGGTAAGAAACTTTTATTTCTTTATTAATTCATGTAGACTATTTTTACATATTTAATAAAAGCTATGATTGAGACATGTTTGGTTTTTTTCCCTTTTATTTGCCAACCTACCCCGAGTTATGCACATCTGCCCCCAGGCTTGCCACTTCTGCCCCCCTGATATGCCTTCTAACCCTCTATATGCCACTCTGCCTCCAGAAATGCCTTATCCGCCCTATATTGCACTTCTGTCCCATGATATTGCCTTTTAAACCCCCTATATGCCACTCTGCCATATAGGGGTTAAAAGGCATATCATGGGACAGAGCGGCATATAGGGGGTATAAGGCATTCCTGGAGGCAGAGTGGCATAAAGGGGGTCAAAAGGAATATCATGGGGCACTCTGCCTCCAGAAAAGCCTTATGCCCCCCTATATGCCACTCTGCCTCCCCGATATGCTTTATACACTCCTATATGCCACTCTGCCCCATGATATGCCTTTTAATCCCCTATATGCCACTCTGCATCCAGAAATGCCTTATACCCCTATATACCACTCTGCCTCCAGAAAAGAAATGCCTTATACCCCTATATGCCACTCTGCATATAGGGGTTAAAAGGCATATCATGGGACAGAGTGGCATATAGAGGGGTAAAGGGCATTTCTGGAGGCTGAGTGGCATAAAGGGGGACACACTTACATACACACACATGCTGTTTTTTTTGTTTTTAACACATACAAAAAAATATTATACATTTTGTACAAAAAATACATAGGTTTACTCACCTTGTACTTCTCTTGACTTCCGTCCTCTGGTAGCTGCACACTGCCGTTCTCCTCTATGCTGACAGGAAGTCACTGACCTGACATCCGGTGCTGCAGCAGTCTGAGTGCGAGGGGGCGGAGCTTCCACCCCTCACGCTGCTCCCATCACTAGGCGGCCATCGCACACGGCTGCTGGGTGCTGATGCCGCCGGCGATACTGTAATACATTTTTAAAATGTAATATGGCAAGCCGGACCAGCTTGCCATATTAAATTAAGAAAAAAAGTATTATAGTAGCACCGGCTGGCCGCATCAGCACCCAGCGGCCTCTCAGATTAGATTTCGGGCAGCCTGGGGGGCAATTGCCCCCCCTGCCCAGCCCGCCCCTGGTCCCAGCCCACAGACCTGCCGGCCCACCGGGAAATTTCCTGATATCCCGGTGGGCCAGTCCGGCCCTGATTGAGCCCACAATTCTAAAAAAAAACATCTCATATAGCCATCTATAGAAAACGCAGGGTCATCATAGCCTTCTATAGCTGGGCCCGGCCCTTTATAAGGCACTGAAGGGTCATTGATATGAAATGGTCCGATGAATAGACCTTTTGGGGCTGGAACCCATGCGTATTGCGACTTTCTGCCTAGCCAAGAGTAATGTGTAATGTTGTAATAAACGTCTGGATAGCCATACCTCAGGAAGAGATTCATTTTGAAAACGTAGTAGAATCTTAGTCGGGACAACTAGAAACAACTGATACGTAATGTGTAGCCCATCATCTTCTCACTGGAAAACATCAGCATAGTTAGTACTGCGGAATTGGTGTGTTTGGCGGCGTTAACTTTATAGAATGGGAAGTTCCAGTAGAGAGAGAGACAGAGAGACACACACACACACACAAAAAAGGCAAAGCGCGTGTCGTGCTATGAAGTCTTCTTTCCTTCTTTGGACCTCCACAATGCATGGTAAGAGTTCTTCAAGAGTTAACGTCATTATACTGCAGGCAGACATTTGAGACAGTATAGAGACATAAAGACAGTATAAGTGCAGCATAGAGTCAAGAGAATAAACCCTGAAAAGTAGTATTTACAGTGAGAAACGCGGCAGAGACGGGAGGAACCTGGACAAACACCAAAAAGAACCCACAGGCTGTGACATCCGAAGGCAGTGGAAAGCAGTCCGCAGCTTCATATGGCTGGGTTTGTTCTGCGTATTAAAGAAGGAGTCATTTATATAATAATCCAGGGCCTGACAAATTTCTTTTAAATCTAGGAGCCAGCTAAAAAAGTTAGGAGCCAGGATGTTTTTTTGCCCTACACTCACGCTTTGCCCCAGCACCCACAGTCTCGCACTTTACCCCAGCCCTTACTTTGCCCCTGCGCTCAGTCTCACACTCAGCATGTACTGGCTGACTTGGCATGATAGGAGTACATGCTGAGACCTGGCTTGCTACCCCCCCCCCGTATTGATGCTGCACATCACTTAGAGCCCCCTGTGCCAAGCTCCTCCCCCCACTTACACAACCATGCTATCACACACACTCATTCATATACTCATTCATACACCCTCCTTCACCCCCTTACCTGCACTGCAGATCTCTCACACGCAGACTTCCATAGGGGCCCTGCTGATTCTCTCTCTGTCTCTCTGCACTTCTCTTGTCCCACCCACTGAGAGGAGGAATGGAGCAGTCATGTGACGTGAGATTAATTCATGTGACTCCTCTGGTTTTCTGCTTTCTGTGGCCAGCACAAGAGACGCTGCTTGCACAGTAACACACACAGTTAAGCAGTGCGGCAGTTTTTTTTTTTTTTCGGCATTTTTTGTTTCGGCTACCGGTTTGGCTCAGAAACACCTAGGCGCCAGGACAAAATTATCAGTCGCTATGGTGACCTGGCGCCTGGGATTTGTCGAGCCCTGCCCTAACACTTCAGATGTTCACATTGAGACACCTTATTTGGGAAAAGTTAAACAGGGTAAAGCGTGTGTGAGCCTCTAGAAAGAAGGCTTTGGAGAAAGTAGAGGTCTGGCAATGAGATGATTGGTGTGATGACAGAGCAAGTGTGTGTTAGTGGGAAAGTGAGTGTGTAATAGTGTGTTTTTAGCATGGGTGTGTGTTAACATGTGTATACGAGTGTGTGTAACATAAAGGTGTATATGTATTAGTGTATAACAATATGTGTTAACATGAGTGCGTATGTACATGTTATTGTGTAAGAGTGTGTTAGTTAACATGAGTGTGTGTGCAAATGTTTGTGTGAACATGCATGTGTACGTGTAGGTGTGTGTTAGCATGAGTGTGTATGTCTGTGTTAGTGAGTGTGTTAGCATGGGTGTATGTGTGTAAGAGTTGATGTGCATTAGTTTGAAAGTGAGTGGATGTGTAAATGTGTCTGCTAGTGCAAGGGGAAGGGGCTGTCTGGCTTTACCTGCCCTCTGGGCCTGAAGGTGCCAACCCCAAACCCACCGCACACCATAGACGTGTGTCTGCAGAGTGAGTATTAAGCAAGCACTCAGCAATTTTCAATCATTTGGTTAGCACTGTTTTTTAACATTGTTTGGCAGTTTTAAATTTAACTAATATATTTATCAAAATGTGGTAATCAATCCCACCCATATAGCTACCCTGCTCCAACTGAATTTCTTTTTTTGTAACTTTTTTAACTGCTAAATGTTGAAAATGCCAAAAGATATTAAGTTGTACAAGAGATATCGTGAAAAGTATCGTAATGCCATGTAGTAGTTATGTAGTAAAAACATAAATGCAAATGCACAAATTTTTACAACTTTTAAATTGTATTCCATGATTTTAATTATTTTCTCTGTGGAAAAACTCTTTTGTAGTAGAAACTGTCCTACATTTATATTTGCATTTTTATAATGCGTATTTTATAAATGTTTGTAATTTTGCAGTTTTTATCTCTTATACTGCATTTTTAAACATTGCTATATGAGTATTAATACAGATTATTGAACGATTTGAAATTATTTAAATATGTTATGTGCATGTCATCTTATGACAGAATTCTTTTGAAATATCTTCTGTATGGATCCTTGAACCTCCTTATTCCTAAAGCTGTATATTACAGGATTCAACATGGGGGTCATAATTCCATAAAGAACAGGAACCACCCTGTCTTGGTCAAGTGAATATGTTGATGTTGGACGAATGTAAGTAAAAACAATCGTTCCAAAGTAAAGTATAACCACTGTTAAGTGAGAAGCACAAGTGGAGAAGGCTTTAAGTCTTCCTGACACTGTCTTAATCTTTACAATTGTCGTGACTATTAAGATATATGATATAAGGGTCAACAAAAAAGACCCGAGAATTACTGAGCCCCCTGCAGTATATACTACAACTTCATTAGCAGTAGTATCAGCACAGGATAGAGCAAGGAGAGGTGGAATGTCACAGAAGAAGTGGTTGATAGAGTGAGATTTGCAGAAGGGCAATCGGAATGTGAAAATAGTGTGAGCAAGGGAATTAAGCAGGCCAATAACCCAGCATATTGATACTAGCGACATACACAATTTCCAACTCATTATTTCTGTGTAACGCAAGGGCACACAAATGGCCACATAACGGTCACCTGCCATGACAGCAAGAAGAATACATTCAATACCCCCAAAAGATATAAATGAATACAGTTGTGCCACACATCCCATAAAAGATATTCGTTTCACTTCTGATAAAAAGTCCATCAACAGTTTTGGCACAGTGGAAGTGGTATAACATATGTCAACAACAGAGAGAATACGTAGGAAGAAGTACATAGGAGAGTGAAGGGTGGAGGAAAGGGTAATTGTCATAATCATTAAACAGTTTCCTAGTACTGTGATTAAATAAACCACCAAGAAGAACACAAATAGGATCAGCTGAATTGTACTGTTGTCTGTTAGCCCCAGCAGTAAGAATCCAGTAATCCTGGTTGATTGGTTTTTACTTCCGATGTTTCTTATTGAATTCTCATGTAGGATAACACTCATTTTGTGTTAGCTATGTCAACTTCTCCTAATAATTGAATAATGTAATAATGTAATGTCTTCACAGAATGTTGTGCATTGATTTAATAGTAAGTAATACGTTGAAATATCTGTTTATTTAAATTAATAAAAAGGCATCTGTGTGATATATGTCCTTGAAGATGACCTGCGAAAAAGAAAAAAAAACAATATAACAGATGTCATGTGTGAGCTTCAATATGAAAGATGTTGTATGTAATCTACATACACAACTACGGTAATATGAATCAGATGTGTACACTGACATAAATATACACAGACAGTAACTTGAAAAGTTTGGCCAGTAGCCATGTAATACTATTATTATTATTTACTACTACTATTTAACTATATAACAACCCTTTAATAATCATAATAATAACAACATTTTCTAAATAAACCATTGTGCATAGACATCTAAAAACAAATGTCCTTTATTATTATTGTACATTAAATATACTAGCAACATTAAAATCAGATGGTGACGCAGTAATGTTTAATACTTATGTAGAAATTAAATGCACTACCATGTTACAGGGTTTTATTCATTTGAAAAAAAATCTTAATTTGAAAAATACAAAAATTAAATAATTCATTTAAAATGTAAATTATACAGTAAAGGCCAGATTAAGGATCTTGGCGCCCTCGAGCATTAATACAAAAAGGGGCCATATTTTCTAAAGAAGTAGAAACCCTATAAATTAGGCAGTGCATGTGTGCAGCCAATGAAATGCCAATCTGTTGTGCCATTGGAGAGGGGTATTGGTAAGTAGCACATAACTCCTAGTCAAGATTGTGTCCTTCATACCAAGACATTTGGCAAAAAATATAATGTAGGGCACAAAATATTACATATACCACAAAACACTGGGGTAAAAAAAATAGACCTAAAGTTACCATTATCAATTCCTTGTTTGGAGTATGTAGTCCTTTTGCTAGCAGCCTACTAGCTCTTGACCAGGCAAGAATCTTGTCCAATGCACTGGACAGATTCTTATCGGGTGAAAGTACATTCTTAGGATCTTATTTTACCAGCCTGTTTAGTGCAGATTAACTAGACAGAGGCAGAAAAAAAAACCTGGCCGTCCTCTACCTCTTCTTCTAGCTCGTCTCCTCCTCCTCCTCCTTTCAAACATGTATTGCAGCTATAGTTACTTAATGCTCCAGCTCCTTTAGATCTCAGCCAGTCAGGTATGTTAAGCATCATTGGAGAGTCAGTACAGCTGGAGTCAAAGTTGCTGCATACATCGCATGACTCTCAGCCATCCATTTACTTCGGGGAACATTATGACACATTTAATACAAGCACTTTGAGTTCCAAAAGTTACCACAACTGCAGGGAAACTACCAAGTGTCCTACTTTGGTTCCAAGCCTTTATGTCCCTTTTGTGTACTCCCCTTTAGCTTCACTCTTTTTTTGTTAAACCTCAGAATACTACACTACACAACACACCATAAACTTTTCTTGATGCAACTCCTATAATGTTGAGTCAGCAATAATAGGAATAATAGCTGGAAGCTATAGATTGAACTGGGGGGGGGGGGATGTTTACAATAAGTCTGTAGTAAAATCACTAACGTTTATTGACTGCATCTACAATAGTAGTCAGCATCCATTCTGCTGGCTGAACTTCATTGGAATTGTGTTGTGTTGGCCTACACTACACATTAAAAGTAGCTCCCGCCAGCCATTACAGCCTGAACACTATTACCTGACATTACAGTTCTATAGCTCCAGCAGATTCCATAGTGCTATTACAACAGGGTAAACAAAAAAGCTTACAATCACACACAATAACAACCTGGTACAAAAGGAGAAGACAGCCCTGCTCCTGAGCCAACAAAGATAGGCAATGATTATATGTCCCTTTGCATTTACTTAAAAATAAAAATATTATTATGACATGTACATCAAATAGCTACTGTTGCAACTTCCATGCTTTAAAAGTTGCTATACCCTAAAGCATTTTATGATATTCTGCTACTTCATAAGGAAGCTTAGTAACACAGCAATTGACGTCCTGTTGTTTATTTTACATTTTACCTTAACTTAGAGATCTGAATGTTAATTAGATCTACAACAGAATGTATTTCATATAACCTTTCAAATGTATGTTTAATAATAATTTTTAACAATGCACTTTTTTCCCCAGCCTGCTTTAGTCACTAGGTTCATTGACAAAAATTAATAGCATGCATAAATAAATGCATATTTCCAAGTATTGAAACAACTTGCATTGTCTGCATGATATACTTGCCTAGATAGTAGTTTTCTCTTGCAATAAAGCTGCAGCGCCACTGAGTTTTTATAGGTATTTCAGTCTCCCAGAGGAGAACTCCCGATGCAGTGAGCCGATGTATGCAATCGCAGCATTTGCCTATTTTACTATTTCTATGTTGTAAGTTACATTTCATAATGTAATGGCATTTTCTATAATGCAAACTGTGGGTATTACTACATATACATTGTATGTGTGGATTACCCTTTAATATCAGCACTGGGACTGTATTAGTAATATTTGGTTATTGCAATACAACAAACTCTCCCATATTTCCCAAATTGAGAAAAAAGTATCTTTTCTGACTTTTACAGAGAGATCATTTACTCATCTATAAAAGCTATTGGAAAAACCTGCTAAATACATTCCACTATTTGTCCTGGGTTTAGAAATACCCAATGTTTTTATGTTGTTTTGTTTTTTTCTTTGCAAGTTATAGCAACTAGTGTTTTGGTTCTTCAAAACCATTTTCCCAAACCTGATAATTCTGCTCCATGTGCTATTTGGGAGATCTTTAAAGCCGGGCAATGCAATTGACCCCATCAAACCATATATTTTTGAAAACTAGACACCGCAGGGCATTTCAAATGCTAGTATTTTAACTCTTTCCTTGCACTCATTCTACCAAAGTCTTTGTCAAACTTTACTTCGGATATGAATTGATAGCTCCTATTATATGTCACTGCCAAACAACATCCCAATCAAAATGTGTTTAGCAACATCTCCTGAGTACAGTGATATCACCCATGCATATGTTTGTCAGGTTGTTTTGGGGGTAATAACCAAAATTTGAGGCATGCACAATTCAGTTTTTCAACGTTTGACATGTTAAAACCTCCGCCCTAGGGAATCTTTGAAGCTGGCCTATTCAATTTACCCCATCAAACCATATATGCTTGAAAACCAGACACCCCAGGGTATTTCAAATACTGGCATTTTAACTCGTTACAGGCACTAATTCTACTACAAGCCATAGTCAAAATTTGTGGTACTTATTTTTTTGTGGGGGTTTCTCCACACACATTTTACTTTTGGTATTTACCGCTCCTGGTATATGTCACTGTCAAACAACCCCAGTATGTGTTCAGCAACATCTCCTGAGGACAGTGATACCTGCCACGCATGGATTTGTCATTTTCTATGGCCACAATTGGGAAGTGTGTTTCAAATTTTAATTTGGACATGTTGAAAATTCTGCCCACATATCCTTTACGGGACATTTTTGAAGCTGGTCAGTTAAACGTACCCCATCAAATCATATATTTTTGAAAACTAGACACTCCAGAGTATTCCAAATGGTGGTATTTTACCTCATGCACACATTTTATCACAAGCCTTTATCAAAGTTTGCAGTAATATTTTTTTGTGGGGGGGTTTCCACACACATTCTACATTATCTGTGAATTTACAGCTCATGGTATTTGTCACAGCCAAACACCCCAAAATGTGTTCAACAACATTTCCTAAGTACAGTGATAGCCTCTCATGCATGTGTTGTTTGGGGGCTAAAAAGGCCACATTTAGGACTAGTGCGTTTTTCAAATTAGAATTTTGACATGTGGTAATTGTGTCCCAATGTGTTATTTGGGATATCGTTTGAGAGGTGTGCATTTTTTTTGGAATTTGGACATCTGGTCAGTCTGTACCCATGTCCTTTTTTTGGGACATCTTTGAACCTGGCCAATTCGAGTTACACCATCGAATCATACATTTTAAAACTAGACAGCCAATGCACTAATAAACAAAATATCAGATAGCTAACTAACCCCTTCAGGTCCGGGACGTACCTGGTACTTCGTTGTTTTAGGTCACCGGTAGACTGGGACATACCAGGTACGTCATCTCCAAAAACCGCCCCCACATTGCCACAATCGTGGTGATCGCGGAGGCGCTGCTCATGCTGTCTGCCCAGGAGTCTGGGCAGACCAGCACAGCCACTCAGAGCCCGCCGCCAAGCCTACGATCACTCCCACGGAGTGATTCTGTAGGCTGAAACCGCGATTGCAGAACAATCTGCTATTGCGTTTTCAACTGCCGGGGACAGCTTCAGGGAAGGGCGTGGTGTGTTGACTGGATCCCCACACAAGTGTGGGGACCTGACACAACACC